>NW_015149003.1:1299247-1394567 GCF_001465965.1 Polistes dominula
ATATACGAGTATACTTATGGTCGTGGACAGATGCATTGTTCGTTACTGTGCTTTATACGAATGCGCTTGTGTTCCATGGGCTCACCGGACGTCACTTTCTATATCACAGTGTTAGAATTCGTCGTAGTTGAAACTATTGGACGTACAGAATGTAATCTCCATTTGTTTTGGATATTCGCTCTTGCCTCTTCCGCCCCCACCCCGTCTCCCACCTTTCTACCCTACTCTTACTAAGCTATCATTCCTCTATCATTTCCATCTTTCTATCCATTTCATTTGAAAGCTGCTCATTAATTTATAAATTATATATACATTATTATAACTTCATGCATCTTGTATAGTTTCATTAGAATTTCCTAAATATTATTCGTAACTATTAATCATAGTTCAATATCTATAAAATATATTTTTTATTAGATATACTATGTCCGTTGTTAAACATTTAATTTAATTTTTTTATTATATGTTACGATAAGTGTTAGAATGTTTCCTTTCCACCTTTATTTCAATGATGAAAGTATTTGAAACAACGTTAGATACAAATCAACAAATAACTAATAAGTTCTAAACATACTACTATTAATTAATATAAGTGTTTAGAACATTTCCATTCCCTCCTCATGGTGGATGAAATTATTGAAATAACGTTTGATACGAACCAACAAATAACTATACACGTTATCTCTATACTCAACAGATTTGAATGAATCTCACATCAGACAGGAGGGGTATCAGAGAATGTTAAGTTAATCTCGAAAATCGACGGATAAACTTCAGCTTATTCGGTAAGCGAAATAGATAGATAGTCGTGTTCGGTTGGTAGGCAAAGTGTAGTCGTCGTCAACGTCGTAGTCCTCAACATCGTAGTCATCGTTTACGAAGAGTACGGGGCTGCTAGAGTAGTAGCGAGTTAGGCGAACGAATGAACGAACGAACGAACGAACGAACGAGCGAACGAACGAATGAACGAACAGGCCCGACTAGAATCTCTACAGTTAAGCTCGCTGGGGCGCGATGCGTCGACTCACTGTAAATAAAGTCTCGCCCGCTCGGTTTGTTTGAAACATTGAGCAAACGTCGCTTGTTTAACCGGCTGGTAGAGGAAGAGGAGTAGGAGGAGTAGGAAGAGTAGGAGGAACCCTATGCTAGACGGTGTGGTACTACTAGCACGGCACGCTTAAAAGAGGCAGACCTCGAAACCACCAACGTTGATGCTTCTTCTTTTATCTCCTATCTTTTTCTAACTCTCCCTCTCTTATTTTACACTCACTGTCTCGTTCTATCTTTCAACCACTTCATCTCTTTTTTTCGCTCTATTTCTTTCTCTCTTTCTTTTTCTATCTGTGTGTGTGTGTGTGGTTTTTTTGCTTTCCTCTCGCTTTAGTTCGCTTTCTGTTTTTAGCCACCCCTCGACGAAACGAAAACCTCGATCATCCACCCACCCTCTTCTCTCTTTCTCTTTTTTCTTTCTTCTTCTTCTTCCTTTTGCTTTTCTTTCCCCCTACCCCTATCAACTATTCGGTTCTCTTATTTCGCTCGTTTCCTCTTATCGGTGAAAACCAAAGTCGCATGGAATCGTCGTTGAGATTCAACTTGTTCAACAGTTCCTCCTTGTTACTTTATTCTCTGTTTCTCTGTTTAGTAAAACCGTCCGTTCGTTCGTTTGTCCATTCGTTCGTACATTCGTATCTTTAAACTCGTTGTGAAGGTGGGGGTAGGGAGGATGGGGCTTGTGAAAAACTCGAAAAGCGAAACTCGAACGAACCGGAAACGTTCGCTGCTAGCTAGCATCGGATTTCGACTTTCTCGTATCTTTCGAAAACGTTGTAGCTGATATTGAAGACTTTATAAACATTATTTTTCTAGCGTACTATCTCTTCTTTCCTTTTTTATTTTTTTATCTTTTTTTTATGTAGATATATATACGTTTTTTAGGATCTTTCAGTAACATTGCGCAGATATATCCATTCGTTTTCAAAGCTGGTTCGTAATTTTTGGTCTGGTTTTTGTAGTTGAATCAGCAACGTTTCTCGATTTTTCCTCGACTTTTCCAAAGAATATTTTTTCTTTTTCTTTTTTTATTTATCTCTTTCTATTTATATATATTTGCGTGCATGTACATTTTCTCTTTCGTTTTCGAATATCGAAACGAAATATATATATATGTGTATCTATATTTACGATGATAAAACTTTTCTCTGAATCTTTTGATTTTTCTTTCTATCTCTCTCTTTTTTTGTTACTAACGAATAAAATCCAAAACAGAAACGTCACAGTTTGGTTTTTCTTCGGACTATATAGTCCAATTTTTACTTTCATACCAGACTGGACTGGACTGGACAGGACCGGACTCTAGCGATTGTGATCTTCGTTTTCTCTCGTATGTGTGTGTGTGTGAGTGTGTTATGAAAACGAGTGCGCCAAAGTACAAGCTTCGAGTTTAAACCGTTGCTTTTTCATAGCACATACAAACTTCTCTAACAACAACCTATTTTCATATAGCAACGGCAGATGTTTGCTTGAGTGTACGATAAAAGATTTTTAGACGACTCAAACATTTTTCGTGTTTGAAGATAACACGGTTGCTTTGCTAGCTCATTCGTTTATCCGTTCGTTCATTCGTACGTTCATTCGTTCGTTCGTTCGTATTTTCGACTGGGATCGTATAAGGGCACCTATCTTATTCTCTTAAGAAGAAGTGAGTTTCAGTCTTGATTTAAACCAAGCAAATACGGTTTAGTCACGTTTGTATCTTCCTAACACGATTCGTGTCTCTCTTGAGATAAGTTCGAACGAGTTTCGAAAGATTGGAATGGATAAAGGTATCAACTGTTTTGAGAATTTTTCGAAATATTCTGCCAAAAATTTGATGGATCTTTCAAATAATTATTATATATATAAATATGTGATTAAAACTATATAGTATCTTACAGTTTGTTCAAATATAATTATAATAATATTGTTAGATTGAAAAAGGTATTATACAATTTATAATTGTATTAAATTAAGATATATATTATTGTGTTAATGAAAATATATTAATAATAATATATTTAAAAAATTTACTATCATTTATTTATATTAGCAACAAAAATAATAATCAAAGAATGTTGTTTTTTTATTTTTTAAATATTTAAATGAAAAACGCGAAACTAGTAAAATATATAATTCTGTATTATATAACGTATATTAAATTTATAGAACATAATATTGAACGGTTATCTAGATCGTTCTTTATAAGTACACACTACAGAATCATCTCGTTTCGAATATGTTGTCATACTCACGCCACAAAATGGACTAAGTTCATAGGTTATCAGAGGTATGTATAAGCTATACTCTTCCCTGGTTTTTACGTCGATATGTCGTGCGATTTACGAATCGCCAGCTATCGAATTACTTTTAATAAACGTAGTTTATGGAAACGCTTAGTACGCGTGGCTAGCATCGATAAAACGCATCAAAAGCCTGAAACGGAAATGAATGTCCCAATATCTCGCCCGCGTTTCGCTCGATGCACACGTGTAATAAGCTTAATTCTCTTACGCGCACGAACGATTAAGCGTGTTCGATTATTTTCGACGTATCGTGAACCACATCATAGTTGAATGCTATAAGCGGGTATCTGGTATATATACTATTTGAATATATATATATATATATATATATTGAAAAGAAAAAAGAACGAAAAATAATTCAACGTGACAAAATATTTCACTATTAATATATATATATATAGTGGAATATTTTGTCACGTTGAACTATTTTTCGTATATATATGTGATAATAATATCCGATAATTATATAATATCTCCATTAGATTTCATTATTTTCCTATTGTTTCTATAATATTAATTTAAAAATAAATACTTCTATTACTATTTCGTTATTTAATTATTTTTCTATAAAGATTGAATTATATTCAATTAAAAATATAAATACACAATTTAATCGAAGATATTATCTACCGGAAATAAGAAAAGTATTATAAATTTAAAGATAGTAGAAAAAAAGAAAAATAAAATGAAAAATCTTAGATAAATTTGAAAACAGGATATAGCTCCTTCCTTTCACTTTGCTATCAAAGTCCGAGTGAGAGTAAAAACCTAAAACAGGGTTGGTGGGTGTACGAACGTGCCACATATAAGCCACGGGAGAACGCTTTCAGCCGCAAGAAGCACTTCGAAGAAGTCGCACGTGCTGCTGAGAAGAGAGTTGGTTGTTAGGATCGATGAGAGAAAGAGAAAGAGAAAGAGAGAGGGAGGGTGTAGAAGTAAAAGAAGCACCCTGTCATCGGGACTGGTTCAACCAAGTCTCGATAAGATTTTTGGAGATCTTTTCCATAGCATCAGCTTATGAGGGGTGGGAATTCTATTAATCGAGAGAAAAAAATATAGGTTTACATTTTTGCTTCTATACATATAATAATTTATATAATATTAATATTAGTGTGTTATATAAAATGACACAATGTGTAAAACATAAGTTATAATAGATTATCAATTTTTATTATCATTATTATTATTGTTATTAAATATTATTAGAGACATTGGAAAACTCATTGCCGCGAATATTAAATCTTGCAAATATTTTCGGTACTTGCTAACAAATCCCACTATTATCTTTAATAAGATATATTATTAATAAGTAAATTAATTATATAAAATCAAGAAAAGAAAAAATATATATATATATATTGTAAATATCAACCCTTGAACTTCGATATTAATAGAAACAAAGGCAACATAAAATACTATTTAATTAATAAGTAATAATTATAATAAAATACTTTTGCTAAATGAAATATTTTATATACATATATATACAGCTTCACAATGAATAAATGTTACGTGTCCGTGACACGATATTACACGAAAAAAAGAAGAGAATAGAAGAGAATAGAAGAGAAGAGAAGAGAAGAGAAGAGAATAGAATATAAGAGAAACTATGGTGGTTCGCATTTACTGGCTCATCCATCCTACTCTATGGAGACTTTTTCTCCCTTGCGAACACGACATTCCAAAGGCTGGGTTATAAAAAAAACGTTATTGTTCGGCACGCACGATGCGTGCTGGTTTCTCGCTTCGCAAGCTCACAGACTCGACTGAAGTCGGCCTCGGGGTTCTTAGGGATCGTAACGCCAACGGGTATCTTTCCTTGAAAACGTGACGCGTCTCTTCTGTGTTTTACACGACAGCAGACCGAAACGTTTCGATGCTATCCTACAACCCCACCCCCACCTCCAACCCCCTTTTTCCTCATCTTGCTCATCCTGCTCCTGCTACTATACTCCTTTTCTTTTTCAACTACCACCAGTTTCACTATATCTTCTCTTTTATATATATATATATATTATACTTGTGCTTTTCAACGAACAAAGATCGATATCATCTCTCTCTCTCTCTCTCTCTCTCTCTCTCTCCCTTTCTCACGAATTTCGATGGCTGCTTCTACTACTGCTGCTGACTACTAGTAGTAGTCTTTTTCTTTTGCCAAGAGATCACGATTTTCGTCATGAGAATGTGAGTATTCTTTCCCTTTTTACTTCTTTTCTTATCGCCGACGTGCACGAGAAACCCTGTAACGTTCCAAACGTCGATCTTGGAATTTTGAACGAGCTGGATTATTTGAATGTATGTATGTATATATATATATATTTTTTTTTTCGTATGAATTATGTAACAATCTATCACATGAATGATTTAACAGATGGTACGTCAAATTATTAGAATTAACAAAGTTTTAACATTTTAATTCAATTTAACTTCTTCATTATTCGAAGATACATTTATAAAACGAAATAAAAAAAAATAACATACCATAAAAAAGGCAGATATCCATTGGAAGGATTTATCTAATGTTAGATACATAAAAAGTACGCATTATTTCAAAGAGGAGACCAAAAAAAATGGAATAGTAGTAGACTTTACGTTTGCAAGATGTCTTAACCTGTGCGTACTGGCGCCTTCGTCTCAAATATACACCCGCACACATATATATGTATATAAAGACACACAACGTTCTGGAAGCACGACGACGACGTTGCTTAACGGCTTGGAAAGCGAAAGACCATTACGGGGAATCACACGCTCGATGACACTCCTCTACTTAGGAAACCATATTAGGCCGAGCCGGCGAGTGCTTAAATCACTGCGCGCGGTTCCGAGGTGAAGGGTCGATGTGGATTTATGTGCGGTTAGCGCGGCTACAGTATACGCTGTTTAAAGGGAAACATGGCTTACACTTTCTCTTTCTCTTCCTCTTACAGTTCCACTTCCTTCCTCTTCCTCCTTTCCTTTCTCTGTTTCATGTTTCAAACTTTGAAGATCGAACTATATCGATTTCGTCTTATATAAACTAATCTTAAGTTAACATATTAATCTATTATATCCTATTCAAATATTACTGTATATATATTTTAGTGTTAAAGATTATTATATTTCTTAATAAAATAAATTCTTGCACGTAAAGTCATTTTATTGAACTCAAATAATTGCACTATCTGAAACAATACGATAAACATATGAACATTTGATTCACCTTAATAATAAACGAGTTGTGTTTTCTTTTAAAGGGAAAAGAGATATCTTAGGGAGAATATATTTGGTGTATAAAGAATCAAGGGATTTAACAAAACCATAAAATGTCGTGGTTAGAATGTTTGATAAACGTAAATGTGGATGAAATCCTAGCCAGAACATGAAACATATGCTTCGAATATTTCTCTCTCTCTCTCTCTCTCTCTCTTTGTCTCTGTCTGTCTCCCTTTGGTTGGCCCCCTAGAAACTGTAGATTTTCCTTTGGAAGTCCCTTCGCACTCGGAATAGTTCGATTGTTGTCGTCACGTTTGTCGTCGAGTCAAACTCTCGGCGGGTTGTAACATGTAAACGCGTAACGCGTGACACAGACCCAGAGAGAGAGAGAGAGAGAGAGAGAGAGAGAGAGAGGGTCACGGCTGTCGAGTGGATCGTTTGGAAAGGCGAACAACACAGGGACCAGCCGTTAGAGAGAATCATCGTTGGTCCAGGGCGTTTATGAAACGTGCCGATAGGGATGTTCGATCGTAAACGAGATGTTAGCATGCTTCGACCATCATTGGTTAACCAGGTACCCGTAAACCACGAGTATTACGAAGTAGGCGACTTCGTAAATACGCTGAACATTGTTGGTTTCGATAAATTATAGTCATTGGATCTATATATATATACCGTGTGGTATCTCATTGCTATTTGTTCATATTATATAATATAATTGTACAAATAGGACATTATTTTAACCAAAATAATAAGATAGATACAATGTATTATTAATTACCAGTTTGTAAATAAAAATTAAACGAAATTTTTCTTATTTGTAATAAGAGAGAAAATCATTTAGGTTTGTTTTCTTTTTCTTATTTTCTATCATTCTACATTATCGTGTTTAACATTTTTTTTCTCGATTTCTTCGAGAAGAACGGTTTCAGAAATCGATACCTAGAAACGGTTTAGTCGAGATACGCTCGACTATATTGAGCTTAGGTCAAGTGAAAATCCGATAGTCGCGTTAACTGGCGTAATTACTCCACGAGGTGACTCGATCGTATACCAGGGAGCTTGGAATTAAGCAAGGAACGACTTTTCCCAGTCGCTTGTTCGACGAATGGATCAGTTAATGGCCCTGATGCTGGGTCCATCGAGTTCTAGATTTAACAATAAGGTGAAGAGAATAGGATTTCGTTCCTGGAACGATTAAAGTCACGCTTTAGGTCAATGATTCCAAGTTACAAGTCATTTTAATTAGAAATAGAAATATATCTGACAAAATTCATTCTCAAAACGATTCATTTCAAATTTGTATTGTTTATAATAGAAAATATATTTATTAGGCGAATACACTTAACTTTAAACTTTTACTTGTTATGATTAAAATAAAAAAAAAATCTAATATCATTCGAAGAAATTTGTTGACTCGTTAATTGAACTAATGTACAAGACTTTAACTTAGCAAAATAGTTAAGAAAAAGAACAATTGTCGATAAAAAGAAGTTTAAGAGAAAGAAAGAGGGTAAAGAACTAGTAGATACACAAACACATATACACATACGTTGTGTATACATTGCTAGATCACCTAACGAGGAATGCAGATAAAGTTAATGGGATTTTATCGGAACACGTTGCAATCTTATGTCGCTGAGCTAAGCTGAATGTTGCTGCCGTAGCTGTTAGCAGAGGAGCTTTTCCATGAAACGAGAACGTTCGGAAGACCTTCCCACTCGGACGCAATTAATAAAGAGAACCTTCTACCATTTCCTTCCTTCCTTCCTTCCTTCCTTCCTTCCTTCCTTCCTTCCTCTATCTCACAAATACACACACACGAAATCAGGACCATACATAAATAGACCAACACATGCGTTTGTAAACCAAACATAGTGGCTAGAGAGAAGTAGTACGCAGGGATTCATAGAAGATTCGAAAATACGTCGACCAACGTTGGTTGGTATACGCACCAACACCAAGTAAAATGGAATCATTGTGACGATGTTGGGATAGTTGTGATGGTTAGTATTGGTGTGGCTGAATCTAGCAAGCGTTTTCGTAGGAGCCACTCTCTTTCGAAGGGTAAGAAGGAGAGAGGGTTCGTGGTAATTGATAGGAGTGCGAAGAGACCGAGAAGGATTGTTTATCCTGGGAAGGATTGACTAGTACGTGAAGGCACTCGACTGACTCAACCCAACCGATGGGTCGGTTCTTCGTTCATTCTCTTTTCATCCACGATTCCATCCGTCCCCGTTCAAACCTTCCATCATTTGATCCTCGTTTTCGTCGTTCGTAACGTTATGGGGCTGGTGGGGGGGAATAGGAAAGGGGTTATAGGGATGGTATAGGAAAGGAACAGTGGTGGTGTGAGATAGAAGGAGGTGGTGATCCGAAATAGGGAGCAAACGCCCTTCACTACGACGATTCCGAGGGTCTCGTAATTAATGCTGCTAATATACCTCGGATACCTCTCGACCATTCGCCAACATAGTCTTCCCTCTCTCTCTCTCTCTCAATCTATCTATCTATCTAGCTAGCTAGCTAGCTTACTATCTATCTATCTGTCTCTATCTAACACACAATGTGCTTTCTCTTCGGTAGATATGTGCGTCTACGCGAACGTGTTGCTCGCGTAATTTCGAGGGGCAGGATGTTAATTGCATCGACCGGTCGTTTCCTTGATTTTGATCGATCGTTCACCATCTCGACGTCACTGTCGATGAACTCCCTTCTTGCACCCACCCCTCTCCCCCTTCTACCCCTCTCACCAACCAACCTACACTTCACTTTACACGGGGAATGTCTCACGAGGGCTTGTAGATTCGAAGCAATGAAGGGTATAGAGAAGATACTCTTGCTCTATCAAGTATTCTCCCTTCTACCCCCCCCCATCTCTCTCTCGCTCTATCTTTAGGTCTTGTTCTCCCTTGTAAATACGTAATAATGTCTACGTCGAA
Source organism: Polistes dominula (assembly GCF_001465965.1). Next base: position 1,308,723 of record NW_015149003.1, read on the forward strand.
ATATTCACGTTTCCATCGTCTTATTCAAGTAACAAACAACTTTATTAAGAATTTATTTTCTCAATGATGTCTAACGGATTCGAATACTAACTATGTAGAATAATATTTTGTATTCTTAATTATTTTATTTTTTTTTCTTAGTCCTTTGTCGTAATTGGGTTGTAAATAAATTATGGTAATTTCAAGAGTTATCAGTTGTAACTAATTGTGGTATTTTTTGGGTATTTCTTGTATTATTATATATATACCATGACACCGGGAGGTGAATGAATCGAGTTCTTAAGATGATGACTATTCCTAGTCGTCGTCATGGTTTTTCTTGTCCTTGTCGTCACAGTAGAAAAAGAAATAAAAAGAAGAAATACACGAAATGTTTTGTGAGTTCTAAAAACGTGCACATGTTTATTCATTAACGTTGGAAACTACGTGAAAAGAATAACGTTAAAGATAGGGAAAAGAAAAGGTTGGTATTGAAAGAGGTTGTAATTTGTAAATATCTAGTCGAGAAACGTTCGATGATGATTATGATGATGATATACCTGCGTGAACGGAAAATAAGCAGGTACCTAGGAACTCGAGAACCCCCTTATTGTAAATCATCGAACAAGGTTTCTACAAGGACCCCTATAGGGTCAAAAAATGGTCTTGCGGGTTCCGACGTGGTTCTCCGCACCGATTACCCCCGTCCCAAGTTACGAAAGAAGCCGGTTTTTTTTTCTATTTTTTTCCCCCTTCTTTTCTACTATCCTTTTCTCTTTTTTTTTTCTTTCCTTTTTTTTCCTTTGGTCAAGAGGGAGTGAGAGATGATCGAGGGAGAATTACCACACACACAAACGCATACTTTTCAAACACTACTACTTCATCGTAGACATCAAACGCCCACGCGAGATTACCATACTCCGTGTTCACCCTCTCTATACGCGTGCAGATGTCATTTTCTGCATACGGAACTACAACGAGAATCAACTCAAACCCACCTCCACCCTTTCCTCCTACCCCCACCTTTTTCGTCGTTCTCTCTATATGTCGTTTTCATTTTATCGCTGTTTACGTCTAGATTAAACGTGTCCATCGTGCGTTACAAGCATGAAGAAAGAAAAAGAGAACGTATGAGAGAGAGAGAGAGAGAGAGAGAGAGAGAGAGAGAGAGAGAGAGAGAGAGAGAATGTTTTTCAAATACATNGAGAGAGAGAGAGAGAGAGAGAGAGAGAGAGAGAGAGAGAGAGAGAGAATGTTTTTCAAATACATCGAATAAAATTCTATATATATATATATATATACTTCGTATAATTTATTATTATATTTTTATATTAATAAACTTTATTCATAATTTATCGTAGTTAGGATTAATTATTTCGTCATGTTTCATACACTCTATTATAAACGATGATGATAAATGAACTTATACGTTAAAAGTATTAAAGTAGAATTTACATACATTCACGTGGCTGATTATTTTCCATTAGTATAACGATATAACGATAAAACGTAATATCGATTGATAAAAATATGATATGTCTCCGATCATCGAATTTTCTCGCTATATTATTTAATTACAGTTTTAATATAAATATATATTAAATATAATATATATATATATATTATATTTATCGAAAATGTTAAATAATTATTTCTAATTTACAGTAATGTCAAATTAACAATTATAGAAATGAAATAGATACGATTAAGAAATAATTGTTTTTTATAGTTTATAATTGAATAAATTGGTGAATGTGTGTGTGGGCTGGTGGTTTCTAGTTGCGTAAAGAAAGACGCAACGTTGTATCACTTCCATCGCACCCTAAATCAGAGTAGAGGTGGCAGGTGGTGTAGGTGAAGGTGTAGGAGGAGGGAGGAGGAAGGGGGAGGCGGAGTAGTCGAGGCTTTAGAAGTTCGGGCCAGTAGCGATAACTCGTAGACGGATTAACTCCGAGGATCCTCGGACGAATCTGCAACGACGAGGATTAGGCACGTTCCGGATAGTAACGGCGAAACGGTTTGTGCGGAGTTTGCGGAACTTCGTCGCGTAGCTAGCCCGTCGTCATATTTACGGCACTTCCGGTATTCCTATGAAAATACGTGCAACGTCCAGCTCAAAGACTCCCAACCCGGTAAAAGCGCAACCTCCCTCTCTGACTAAACGCATCTTTCTCTCTTCTTGGCCTCAGGGCCTTGTTATCCTTTCCACTATGAATTCCTTTCTATTATAGTTTAAATTAATTAATAATTTTTTAAAATTTATTTAAAAGTATTATTGATTAGAAATAATAACAAATTGTTTTTCTTTTCTTATAATTTTTTTTTTTTTTAAATAATTTAGTTATTTTAATTAGGAAGAAAATAATTGATTATATCGTTTGGTATATTCAATGTAAAATATTTGATCTTAATGTCAGCAATGCTCCTAAACTGAACGATGTAATAATTTACCCTAAATATAAATAATATATGTATATATTTTTAATATTTTTATTTTCAGGTTTTATTTCATTAAAATTCCTTTTTAAAATTCCAATTTAAAATCCTATTTAACTTGAACAAGAAGAACGTCACTCATATCTGAATGGACACCCCCTAAACCTAAAAACAGGATACCCTCCACCAAAATATGGTTAATCGATTATTTAATTGTTAGTGTAGATAACAAAAATCTTATCATAACATTTTTAGATTACAAAATAAAAAAATAAACTTCTAATAAAAATCTTATTATTACGCAAAAATAAATGTAATAATTATTAAAAAAAAAGAATAGATCACGCTATCGATCGATCGAAGGATCGATCGATTTGGCGTTTATAGACGAATCGAATTTTCCTGTTGTCGAAAATGACATTACTCGTAACACGTTTAACGCCAAAGTCTAGATGAGTTTACGTACGAAACGGGAGTTAGAAATGGCGATGATCGACGTTATGAACATTGATAAATGTTATTTGTTCGATCAACACGTATAGATACGAGAGGTTCAAACTAAAACGATAATAGCAGTTGTGAAGGGAGGAGAACCGTACATCGTTTTGCATGGGCTTTCGAAAATATCGATGAAGTACGCGAATAGGGAAGATCGAAGTTGAATGCATACACACACACACACACACACACACACATTCGTTCGTGTATGCAAAATAGGAATATATAACTAAGGAAATAATAATAAGAAAAAGAAGAAGAAGAAGAAGAAAATAAAAAACAAGAAAATAAAAATGCGATGATATATGTGTATGTACGTATCACATATATGATACGTGAGGATATATTGAAAAGAAAAAAAAAATATTCTATGCGATGATTAGTACCATGACATGCGTGAGAAAATAACACGTGTTGTAACGATACCGTACACATCGTTGCTGTACTTGCTTTCAACGTTTTTATATCTAAAAATAAGTTTTCCCCTAGTCGTTACATACCATACCATCAAATATTTCTTTTTACATTCTTGTTACCATTGTTCTATAGTATTAGTATAGAAATAAACTAATGATTTACATCAATGTATATATATATATATATATATATATTTTCATGCACATAGATCTAAAGAAAGATAGATAGAAGAAAAGGTCATTGAAACTTTGAAGAAAAACTTAAACTCTTTAGTTTCTTTTTAATAAATTATAATATTCTACTACTTCCTTGTATAGACTTATCATTATCGTCAGTTTACGAAAAGTATATTGACCTATTACGTTGCTATATATATACTTATATGAAAAAGCTATAAACCAAAAGAAAAACTGGTTATACGTTCATAGTACAGAACATAATTATCCTACTAGGAATACCCCAACAGACTTATGGTGTATGTTGGCTTGTAAAAAAAGTAATAATAGCGTTAGGTTCGCTAGTAAAGTATGGAGTCGTCTTTATTGGAACTTGTAGAATGTTTTTTAAGGGGAAAAAGTTGTAGAGCCAAGTCATGGTGTAAGACTTGAAGAAAATCTTTTCTCTTTCCTTTTTCCGTCTATCTACGTCGAATGGTACTCTCAACGAAGCAACGAAGAAAAAGAAAAAAAGAGAACGTTGGAGATGCCAAGAAAAAACAGAAAGGGATGGGGATGAAAAGAAGGAAGGAAAAGAAAAGGGGTGGGGGTGAATGGAACACGAACGATTTTCTCGTTCGAGCAAAAGAACGTATTATATTCTGAACAGAACGAATCGGCATTGGTCCCTTAATGCATGACGCAGCATCATCCTATGTAGGGTCCAGCCGCTAGCACGCGTTAGACTTTCATGCTTTCCTGCACCTTGCACCTAAGGTTTCTTATCTACGTGCACACACCGTGCACGTATTCGATTGGTCGCGACGCAATAATATCGTCTCGATCCATCACACATTCTATGTCGATAAAATATCCTTATCTCGTTCATCTCTCCTTTGACTTGTCGTTTTTTTCCTCCTATACTTCTCCCCTCAACATACACCTTTCACTTTTTTTTTTCATCTTCTTTTCTATCTCTCTATTTCATTTTGTCTACTATCGGGAATTCATATAATTTCTTGGATTTTGTCATGTCATCTTTTTTTATATCGTAGTACTTTTTTTTCAAGGTTATATATCATTTATGTTGAATCAAAATTCATTAACACGTTATGTGTCACGTGTGAATCATTGATAGTATCACGTTGACGAATTTGATTTTTGTTTTTAAAGTGTTCTAAGTTTATTTAATATTCAAAGTAATAATATCCACAAGTGGTTGTGTTAATTGTTATACAAAATATTTCGTGGAAATAATAAAAAATGGACATAGGTCACTGACAAAATAAACTGCTCACATTTATTTAATGCTTTGAAATGTCAAATGGTTTGAATGAGAAGTCGGGCAAAAATATTGTCAGACACGAAACGTGTTAATTAACTATTTATGTTAATCTCAGTTATTGCTAGTCGAACAAATTTTTAATGCGAAAGAATCGTGTTTCAGAATATTATGCATTTTGTTAATACTTTAAACATACACACACACATAGCTGTATTTTTTTATTTATAGAATAATGAAGAGTAAATTGAATTGCTTATGAAACTTTAAGCAATGTAAACTAAATAAGTCATTTTTAGTCGAATATATAATTAATAAGTTTCAAACGAACAATAAACGATAATATAATTATTGTTATTTATTTTTCTTTATAACAAAATAAGTCGATTTTTTATTAATTGAATTTTTTTCTCTAATTTATTTCTTTTTCTTTTAAATACACACACACACACACAATTTCCTACGTACAAAGTCAATTACATTTGCACATTGTTTTAAAGGGTAAAAAGAAAATAATTTGCGAAGGTATCTCAAAGTTAGAAATTCCTACATTAACGGACTCATTGCATAATAGTCAAAAGAGTGAAAGAGGAAAGAGAGAAAGCAGAAAAGGGGTGGTACGTCGTTCGGGACACGTGTTCTTTCTCTGTACTATGAGAAAGACTAGAAAGTAAGAGAGAGAAAGAGAGAGACTATACGCTAAACGTCAAACGCACGTGCTATGCACGTTACTTCTACTATCGTAAGGCCGAAAGCCAGTTGAGTCCAGCAATTTCCGTCTACGCGGTATTATTGCAAGCGCTCGATTAACTCTCGAAGAGAGAGAGAGAGAGAGAGAGAAGAGAGAGAGAGCTTCCTGTCGACATTAGAAAGCATTTGCCCTTTTTAAAATATTGTATAAGCTTTGTTTCTAACATAAAATAATAAACGCGATAAAATAAAAGTCATTTTAATCATGTTATTTCATTGTATATTATTATATAAAAAATATATATAATTAATATTATAATAATATATAATTTAATATAATAATAATTATTATTATAATGTAATAATTTATACTACAATTATTATTAATGTTATTTGTGTTAAAATTATTTTTATATATTTTTCTTCGATATATTCGTTTTCTTTTTTTTTCTCGACCAACCAAGAAAATATTTTTATTACCTATTTATTCGACCATATTGCATGATCAAATATTTCCCATCCATCATTGGTCTTCGTAAAAATTGTAGGAATATATATATATATATGTACGTGTATATTTGTACGTGTGTTCTAAGGTTTTTCTTAGATGGGAGCTATTTCATCGAAGAATGGAAAAAGATGGAAAGACGAAACGAGGCAAGCGAACGTTTGAGAATAAACGGGTGGATGGGTGACGGGTTTAAAGGGAAGAGGGGGGAAAATGGGTTGGTTCGATAAAAGTCGAATACGATGACGTTTACTAGTCCCTTCGGTCCTTCAACCCATTCTCTTTTTCTTTTAGCATTCTAAGGTTCGATTGTTCGGGTTCGTTTCTGTGGTGAAATGCAGGCCGAGAAAGGAAGCCATGATTTTCACGAAATTCAAATTTCGATGTTCTCTCATACTCGTGCGCGCACGCGCAGCGACTGATCGAGAATAGTTTTCTTGAGAATGAGAAAGAAAGAAAAGAAAGAAAGGAAAAAAAAATAGAAAAAAATGAAGGAATAACGTCGTCGATTTCGTTCTACGACGATGTAAAAGAAAAGAAAAAAGAAAAAGCAAAAGAACAAAAACTAAAGGATGAAAAGAGATGGATAGATAAGAAAAAGAAGGTAAGAAAATGCTGGTTGGTAACCGGTCTTCTTCTTCTTCTTCCTAAAGATTGGAGGATCCTCTCATTCATTGAATTGCAAAGCAGTCTTCGGCAAATTTAACGCGGAGAATCGCGACGGGAATGCGTCCTCGTTCTCGTTTTCGTCCTCGTCCTCGTCCTCGTCTCGAGGTCGACGGACGCGATCCATGAGGAAAAGAATATCGTTCCCGATTTACTTCCCATCCTATATTTCTACCACCACCACCCCCTCACCCCCTTTACCTCCTCCCCCAACTGCCATCATTCGTTCCGCCTTCGATAGCCCCTACGGGCTAGCTAGGAAGCAAATCGCGAGAGTAGAGAAATTCAATTCGGAATACCAATTATCACGGACGAATCGGATTTTGTTAGAAGAAGAAGAAGAAGAAATGAGAGAGAAAGAGAAAGAGAAAGAGAGAGAGAGAGAGAGAAATAGAAAGATAAAAGATGATTGATCTTGAATGCTTCCAATGTTTCCGGTCACGGCAATAAATGTAATAGGTATATGTAGGTATGTATGTATGTATGTATGTATGTATGTATGTACATATCTATGTATATATAGACTATCTATCCTAGATTCAAATGAAATCGAATGAAAGATTAGAAAAGTCGAAGTGGTTTTTTTGTTCTTTTTATTTTTAGTTTTGTTATAACGATTTGTACAAGAAGTCATCGACAATGTARAAAAGAAAGAGATAGTATAATAATAATATATTTTAATAAAAGTTGAGATATAAGATATCTTGAAATATTGTTGTTAAGGTTAAATATATTATATAACCATTAGAAAATGTGTTCCCTTTGAGAGATATCATATTACTATACATATATCGAAATCCTAACCTTATGAAGATATAGAGGGTTCAGCTGTAGAATGAGATAAAATCGAAGAGAGATCGAGTAAGATACAGAGAAACAGACAGACAGACAGAAGATTACGTATACAAGGTTGGTAGCAAAAGGGTTGCCTTTAAGAGGAAGGGAAATAGAGAGAGAGAGAGAGAGAGAGAGAGAGAGAGAGTGAACTATGGCCTCGACCTTCGGTAACGATGCAATAACATTACCATTGAGGTTCAAAGCAAAATGAATGGATGTATTCAGTGTGTGCGTGAAAATCCAGATGCAATCCAAAGGTAAAGGTGAAGGAAGAAGAAGAAGAAGAAGAAGAAGCTTAGAATCGACCGGGAAACATCATCATAGTGGCAGGTCGGTGTGGCGTTAGTGGCGTTAGGACGTTGCTAGGTGTCTCGGCAACGTGCTGGAAATAAAAGGGCGTCCGCCATAGAAAGAGCCACGTAATAACCTACGTTACCTGCTCCGCCTGTCCGTTCGGGTCCCCCCTTTTATATCCCTGCCTTCTCTTTTTCTCTCTTTCTCTTACTCTCTTCTCTTCATTTTCTCTTACCATCTTCTTCCTTTCACAGGATTCTCCCTTTCTTCCCCCTTTATTCACCGTCTCTCTTTTACTTTTTCTCCCTTTTCCCTCAACCCCCCCCCCTCCCCACTCGTTCAGAGTTTCCGCTTCTGGCCTCGTGAGATTCAGCAGATAAACGCGCGCGAGAGAGAAAGAAAGAATTTCCTCTTACCGTGAAAGCTCGTCGATCGCCGATATCCCTCTTCTCCCTCTCATCCCTTTTCTGTCCTCCCCCTTTACTCTTCACATTCCCTATCCTTTACGGTAACTTCAACGAACAATGTCGAAGTCAACGAGCTTACCACGTCCATGGTCTCCATGATGCTTGCTTGGGGGCTGGGATATCAGAGCTTGATCTCTTCCCTTCCTAACCCCCTGCCTACTCTTCTCCCCACTACTAAGTAAGCTCGTCATGTTGTACTACTATAGGTAGACGTCGATCGAACACACGTCATTCGTTTAAACGTGAAACACCAGTACACCATCCACCCACCCCCCATTCTCCCATGTCCTTCTACTACTCGACCAAAGAGGTAGCTAATAAACGAAACGATCGAGTTGGCTCGGTTCCGATGTTGCCGCCTAGCACCGTTTGATATCAACGTTCATTCGCTTTAATAGAGAATCGTTTAGAACACTGGGTCTACTCTCTATATATGTTCTATATGTGTGTCTGTATATGTGTGATACAAAGAGAGAGAGAGAGAGTCAGATAGATAGATAGATAGAAGTAGATATAGAGGAAAAGAGAGAAGAACAAAGAGAGTGAGATAGATATACATACGTATATAACATATATATACATATGTATGCAGCTTTGTGTAGCTTTCTCGTACTCTATACGTGAAACGTTTCGACGCGTTCACGAAAGCAAGTTAACGCGTTCGTAGAGAGAAAGAGAGAGAGAGAGAGAGAGAGAGAGAGAGAATACACGTACTATGTCCGACTAACTATGTATTAGCTTTACCTACGTTCTGCTGGAAGGGCTCTGCTCTATGCCAAAGGGATACCACCAACAAGCGTCGCGAACTATACTGACCGACGCGGGGTCACACTACTGTTGCTTGCTCGGGTGTTTGAAAACGTATGCCAAGCTGATAGAAAAGAGAAAGGGGAGGAGGGTTAAAAGGAGGTAAAGCTTGAGTAGTAGCAGCAACAGAATAGAGTAGAAAAGCCGTTATTCGATACACGAACCCACTCACCTTTCAACCCGTTGTTACTCTCTTACATTTTTCAAATAGTATCTGTTGGGTACGACAAACGGAATGACGAAACGATTATGACAAATAGAACAGATACACACATATATAGACATACATAGATAGGCATACTGATACCAATTGTTGTCACCTTTTTAGCTATTTTTTTGTCCCTTTTTTAAAGAGATACTTTCTTCATCTCCCTCACCTCTCTCACTCACCCGACTCTATACTAACCCTGGTTAATCCCAATGCTCGTTTGTTCCTCGTTTGTTCCTATTTCATCGACGCTTCGAACTTGGGATTACGTGCTCGTCGATATTCCAGTTTACATCTCTATATTTCTCTGTGTGTGTATGTGTGTGTATATATATATCTATGTACATTTAGTATATTGTACGATTATTCATCATTTATTCGTTCATACGCATTTGTAAACGCGTAATAAGCCATAGAGAAACATTTTAAATATGGGTTAACAATTCAATGCTATCGTACGTGTGTGGTTTATTTTTCTATGGTGTTTTTGTAATTCCTTTAATTTAGAAGAAATTTTTTTTTACAAATTTTTATAAAAAGCTTAGAAAATCATCTTCGATGAATTATTTAAACGATTTGATAAGAGGATAGAGAAAAAGTCTGTTTTTTAAAAATGATTCTTGTTTGAAGTCTTCAAAAGATTCTTAATTCTGTTGAAATATTCGTACTTAAAGAAAATTTATACGTTGACCCATTGACCTATATATATATAATTTCTTGAAAAAGTGCACCAACCTACATAAATTTTTCTGAAAATCACGTTGTCAGCTAACAGATGCTAGTTGAACCTTTTTTCTTTTTTTTTTCTCTTCTAATACTGTTACTACAGATGTTCTACGATTACGAATTATGAATAGTAATATTTCCAAGACGATATATTCGAAACGAAAAAATCTATAGAGATATGAAACAGTGATGGATCATTTTAAAAATAAAATCAGTACTTTTTGATATTATACTTTGTATCTACGCGTACTTTTACAGATATTTTTATATACATATTATATAGCATTAATATATAAATTTAATAGGAATCATTCTAAACGTTTGTAGAATCTTGTAAGTAATCAAAAAAATATTGAAGTAATACTTATGCTTGCTAGCAGAGTCCTATTGCGAAACGTTATCCTAAAAAAGAGATGAAAAATAAAAGAAAAATGAAAAGAAAAAAAAGAAAAGAAGAAGAATAAGAAGACGATTCTAACAACCTACCGTGAGAGTTTTAATTCGCGTGCACAACGGTGGTACGAATAAATAACGGTGGTAGTTCGACGAAACGACTACGATCGAGTTGAAGGATTATTGAATACCACGGTAGTAGTAGTAGTAAGAACATGTTCGATCGTTCCGTGTTTCATGGCAATAAAGAAACACCGATGGTCCAACGTAACCTAAAATTAGTCGGCTACCGTCTATTTTCGCATCGGGTTATTATTATTTTAACGCGCCGTCGTTAATGATCCAACCCCTTTTTCGTCCTGTGTCCAATAACAGTGGTAGTAGATATAATACACACATATATATATTTATAGTATATGTACATATGTATATAGAAACCGATAGTAAAGAAAGAGAGAAAGAAGAATGAGTGGGGTTCTCAACGTCGCGTGTTAGAATGATTTTCGTATACGAAGTTGTGGTAGTTGAAAGCGACTTTCGGGAAAAGAGGTGCCGAAAGGAGAGAAAGAGGGATATATCCGTATCCTTGATCCTTCCTGTGCGATTAATCGCTTCCGAGTAGCACGCGATCTAAAATCGACTTCATGCGTCTGACGATTATATTCTCCTTTCTCTTTCTTTCTCTTCCCTTTATGCAATTTTGTTAGAAAACTTACTACGATCGAGATGCATTTCGAACAACTTCCTTTTATCGTATCCCTTATCTTCATTTCGTATACATATACTAAAGTATTATTTGAAAAGTAAAAAAAAAAGTATATCTAAAGATATGGTTTCGAATTGGTTGTTTTTTTTTTTTTTTTTTTTTTACAAAATAATACGTTCGTATTACAAAATGATCATGAAATAAATCTTTAAATGCAATTTTTAGTAAAACACTATTTTCTCGCTATTTTTATTTTTTATTGCTAATTTAAGGATTTATTATTTAGAGGTTATCTAAGTCTCTAGATACTGTAAGTTTTCAATAGATGGTGTTGTATTACAATTCAATTATTTCGATAAAACTAATCTTACTTTTTATATTTTTTCGAGTATTATTATTTTATGTATTCCATTCTAATTGTGGTATTATTTTGTGTGTTGTTACAATTTACTAAATAGTTTAGAATTATATTGAATCAACATTTTATAACAAAGCTAAAGCAACGGGTGGCCGGAACATCCTTGTATATATATGTATAGAGACAAGTTTGAGTTTTAGCATCAAAGAGCTTCTCCTATTTCGAGAGATCGAGGAACGATACATTCTAGATCGCTAACGGTACCGGGGTGGGTTCCTTTTCGCATATTCTCCGTAATAATTATCGGAACTACTCGCATGGCTTGATTCGCTTTCGATCTTCGCTCCTGTCGTTTCGAACTTAGTCCTTTCAAACGTACATCCATTCCTATCTATCCTCGCGCGGCAAAGATGAAAGGATCTATCACTCACTCACTCACTCACTCGCTCACTCATTCACTCTCTTTCTCTCACACCCCCCCTGTCTCACCCTCCCACTCTCTTTTTCGTTCATTCACTTTCTCTCGGGCCTTTCACGGATCGCACGGCTCGCATAAAAAATGTCCTTCGAAATTAATTCCATTCCCTTTAACGGAAGATTTAATAAACACCCCTCTCTCTCTCTCTTTCTCTCTTTTTCTTTTTCTTTCTCTCTCTTCGTGCATAGCGGCCCCTTTCAATATAACTGCGCACCCTTCGGATACCTCGTTCTTTCACAGTCTACTCTATCTTTCTCGAAGGGTTCTCCCTTACTCTCTCCCTTTTTCCTTTCTTTTTATTCTTTTTATTTTTGACGTAGGAGAGAGTACTTTCTCCCCTCCCTCTCTCTTTCTCTTCCTTTCTGATTCCCATTCTCATTCTCTTTTTTGTGGCAATTTTTATAGGGTGGGGGTGGAAAATAGGGGGAACAAGAGGATGATTCTTGGAGGATGAACCGTGAAAACGTTACGATTCGCTTCCCATCCTGACGGAACCCTGACGTCATTAAAATCACCTACTCCTATCGTGCTAGGGGAAACATTACTGCTTCTGCTTTCTTTTTTCTCTCCATCTACTTACTTCATTTTTTCGACTATGCTAAGAATGTTCCGTGAAATTGATGATATATACATATATATATTGAATACAATGCAGCTGACTCTCCGATTGGCATAACTAGAAATTACCAAGTGTATCGAACAATTTACCATGGATCCTTGTATTTTAATTTTACAGTTTGTAATTCGTTTTGGGTTCACGTTAATCATTGTGTCCCTATGCTATTATAATTTTAAATACGTTTTTTCTACTTGTTTGTTTGTCTTATTGTATATTAAAAATATTCATTTATTGTTTCTCTTTAATATAATTTGATATTTTTGGAAAAAGAATGTAATTCATTGCAGACGGTTTGGTGGTTTTGTTTTTGTTCCATAATTGTAAAAAAAAAAAAAAAAAATACTAAAATGATATACCATTTACATTTATGTATAAATTATTGTTATATTATTCTAATACGTCAATTTTACTCGTAGTCTATTTTTCTTGTTTTTCATTTTGTCTACGTAAAGTGAAACAATTTATTTAGACAAGAAGAAGAAGAAGAAAATGTAATAAATAAATTGCGATTTTGTGAATGGGGGAAAAAAAAAGAACCTTTTTCTTTACAAATAGCTTAGGAGACGAAAAGTCGATTATCACGTTCTGTCTCTTTCTTTCTCACACATACACTTTTTCTATTTCTCGTATAGGGAAAGGGAAGAAAGTCTTTGCCGCATACGCGGAAATGGAAAAACGACGAGCGTGGGCGAATTGATGGACGAGTACGTACCACGCAAAATCGCAATTCCACCTGACGGTTCGAGAGAAGACTATTTTCATGTGACTGACTCTATGTATGTCTCTCAATATATATATATATATATATATATATATATATGTGTATATCTGTGTGTGAGAGAAAGAGAAAGAAATAGAAAGAGAAATAGAAAGAGAAAGAACTAACGAACCGACGACGCACGCGCTTCATAAACGTCATTCGGTTAGTTGTCGCGGAATAATCCCATTACGTTTCGTTAATTATCGGTGCATCCACTAGTAGAAGCTTCGAACGTTCATTGAGTTCGAGAAGCATATCGGATCAGTGTCTGATCTTGCATCACTTTCCAACTACAAACTTTTTTTCTCTCTATTTCTTTCTCTCTATCTTTCTATATGTATATATATATATATATATATATATATATAGTTGATAATAATACACGCCGTCGAGTGATCCGATTTCGTTATCCGGAAAATATCCAGACGAGGAGTTAGACATTGTCTTATCGATTCTCCCAAATCTACGTTGGCTATCGAGAGTTGTTCTTGTTGAAAAAAAAAAAAAAAATAAATAAATAAGAAAGAAAGAAAATTTATTTGAGTATAAGTCTTCTAGAGTATTTTTTGTTCCTTGATCATTACTAATTTTATTAAATTATATTAAACAAATCTATCAAAAAATTGTTTTTCATTGAGTAACAATTGGAGTTATATTAATTTTTTCATATGGGTGTTTTAATCCAATCGTTTTTAAATAATTATATGTGTAAATGATTTAGTCATGTTAAAAAAAAAAAAAAAAAAAAAAAAAAACATGTAATTTTCCTACGATAGTTAAAGTCAAGCAACGATGAGTTATGATCTGTTCGAAAAATCGTGTACCTTGTTGACTTCAAAGAAATGAAAGATTTCTTTAGAAAAGTTTTGTAAAAAAAAAAAAAAATCTGACACATACTTGTACAATGGTGATTAATATAAAATGATATTTAAATTAATTATTATATTCGAGTCCGATGTATTTTTGTATTATTTCATATTTTCAAGATGTTAAGATTATACTATGATATCTCGAAGTGAAAGAATTATTACCAGGAAGGAAGAAATAAGTATTCCAGTCTAAAATAAATGATGACTCTTTTTTTCTTTTTTCTTTCCATCTTCTTCTACTATCGGTGTATCTCTATTTTAAAAAAAAATCTCTCTCTCTCTCTCTCGCATTGGGTGCGTTTCCTTTCTTACAATCGCACTATATTATACCTTCTACTATGATTGAAATAACTGTCGGGTCTTCTTGTTAAAGAGTGAGAGAGATAGAAAGATGGACACCATGATGGAAAGACGATACGCGATGTTGTAGGACCGTGTTTGAAAAAAAAACAAGGGTTCACATGATTACCTCATTATTTTTCGTTGAATATAGTCTTTCTAACTCCCCCTCCCTTCTTTTAACTGTTGTATATTCTTCTTTGACGATACTATCTATAACGTCCCACCGTGTTCAACGAATAAAATGCCAAGGAAAAATCTAACGAGATGTCTTTTTTTTTTTATATTTCGATAATAAAGACAAGAAACATGGACAAACTCCTATGGTCTGTAATTTTATTTGATGTAAGAATGAATCAAAAAATATTTTTCTTTATTATCACGATCAATTTCGTTGGTGGTACCTTTCAATTATTATTCATTGATAAGTTGAGTGTATCGTGCATATAATATTAAAATTATTTATTGAGTTTGAAATATTATTAATCATTATTATTAAAAATTATGAAAATATTTTATAATTGTATTTATAATTTTATTTTTAATTACAGATTACCTTTAATAATTGTATTTTTCGAATATAATAAAAATTAATTAATAATTTGATAGTCATGCATTTTTATATAGATTTGTTTTACTTATTGATAACATATTATCATGAATATCATTTATGTTTTTATTTCTAGCAAATATCAAAATAAAATGTTTCCCCATCGATCGAAAGTTTAATCATCAAAGTTTGTTTTGTAGGAAAACGATATTATAATATTGAATATTTATATATAAAAATAAAAAGAGAAAATGATAACATTGGAGATGATAACATTGTATATCTCGTCAATCACGATAATTCGAATGCTCGTTCCATCTTCTTATGGTTGAAAGCAATAAACTATGAACAACACATAGCTTTAAACGTGAATCGTTTGAAACGTGGCTGCTCATTAGACTTAATTAAAGTTTATTTTTTTGTTTGTTTTTAATCCGGTTGTCAAACGCGTTAGCTAGCTGTTGGTACGCAATTTGAACCCTTTTCACGGTATTACTCTTGGCCCGTCGAATCAGCATGGAATTACAGTTACGCGTCGCTTTACGATGACGGATGCGCGCGCCAGCTTTTAATCAAATTAATCCTCGATACATCTATTTCTATCCCTACTGTAACTCTAACTACTACACTAAATCCGTATAATAATAACGACCTAACCTCGATGCTTATCATCCCTGTACTTTGCCACTACTACTATATTATATAATCTACCTTTTCCCCCGCCTTTACCACCATCATCACGACTATAACGATTATTTAAATACGTGTGTTATGTGAAATAATGATACATATATATAGAAACGCAACGAATGAAAATATAAATCGATAAAAATAGGGTGGAGGTGTATGTACGGTGGCTGGAGATGGGGGTGGCAAGGGAAAATAATAAGAATAGATATGATATTTGGTGTACAATTCTCGTGATTACGAATCAAACGTAATATACAAAATGGGGATAGAAAACAATGCGATGATTAAAGTTATTCCGAATATATCTATATATATATAGGAGAATGTTTTCATATTAATCTAACCATGTAATTATATTGTTGTTGGTATTTAAATACAATCTCGATCACTCGATATAACAAACATAAACTTTGATTGAACAATTAATCAATATTATTTGTTATTGTTAATTATATTTCATTGCTTTCCATTGGAGTATGGTTCGTATTATTTTTGATATACTTGTTGTTAATTTATAATTTTACCAAATGCTTATTATAAATTTCATAAAATTATTTTCTCTTTTTTTCTTTTTATATAATTATTATTATTAAGTAAATATTAAACTCTTGTGATAACTTTCTCAATCGAATAATTTTGTACTTTAATAATTTGTTATTTTAAAATTACACGCGCAGTTAGATTTATCAAAATGATCTAATTGATACGTTGTTAAGAAATTGACAGAATTATAAGAATTATTCGGTATGTCAGTGTTGTGTCATCATTGTTGTTACTTCGCGTGTGTTATCTATAGAAGAATGACGAGTACGAAGGACAGGGGATAAGGGAGAGTTAGGGGATTAGCTTGCAAAAGGGATGTGTCGCGGTATAAGGGCAGAGAACTGAACTTACGGTGACAGCAGATGCATAGCAGCCGGTGAACTAAACAAGAGTGAGAAAGAGAGACAAACTTATAGAAAGAAATAAATGAAGAAGAAGATAGAAAGGGAGAGAATGAGACTGACAGTAAGAGAAAGACAAAGACAGATAGAAGGAAAGACTGATATCACATAAGAGGTTGAATGAGTGAGTGAGAAAGAGAATACATTCGTAATGCTTGATTTTCTCCATTCCAAGGTTCAAGTTCTCTTTCAATGATATATATCTCTCTCTCTCTCTTTATACGTCTCTTTCTCACTCTTGTCTCGAAGTCAGTTGGTCCTCCCAGAACTTTAACTTGGCTTCGACGAACGCAAGAGGAAGTAAACGAGAGTAAGAGAGAGAGAAATACAAGCTTGGGGAAAGGGTTTAGGGAAGGGACGAGGAGGAGGAGTGGAGTTGGTTAGGAAGAGAGATAGACAGAGGTGTACCGGTAGACTGTAAACAGAAGTGGATAGGGATCCAAATAGGCGGCACTTGTATGAAGTTGAATGGGGGAGGCTTATAGTAGAGTTCCTACTCGGGTAGCTTCTTGTATATAATCGAGGGGTTGGGTGGGTTGAGGAGGAAGGGAGGAAGGGTGGGATGGTTAAACTCAAACAAGCGTGGAGGGGTTCGTAGTTGTATACCGCGATGTACAACGCAACGTAACGTAGAATCGTGGGCGTGCGAAGAAAACATAGAAAAGGGAGTAAAAGTAGTGGAGGAAAGGAAACGAAGAAAGGGTGGGAAAGGGGGTTGATGGGTGGTGGTGTTGGGTTGACTCGTTGGTGACCGAGGATAAGGCGAACGACCGAATAAATTCAACGGCTGGCTTAACGACGTTGTTCTCTCTTTCTGTTTCTCATTCTTTATATATATATATATTTTTCTCTCTCTTTCTATCTCTCTGATTCTTTTGCTTTTTTACTTCTCGAGACCTCGTAATTTCAGTCCTCAAGCGGAGCCCTACCCTACCTACCTATCCTACCTACGGTGGACGAGCAAAGCACGACGACGAGTTTAACAACGGCCACGATCCTTGACAGCATTTGATTTGTCTTGTAATTGTCATGGCCGTAGCGGTGTTTCGTTAATTTCGGGAAAAAAAGAAAGAAAAAGAAAACAGAGAGAAAAGAAAGGAAAAAAAAAAGGAGGTAAACGAATTTATGTCGACAGACATAAGCGAACAAAGATTGGATTTTCTCCCATGTCTCTTCTTTCGCATTCTATATATATATATAGATATATATGTAGTTGTTGCTTTTTATTTTTTTTTTGTTCCGTTTATTACTACGTTTTCCGCTAGTTCCCATTGATTGTGGGTCGTTACCACAATGGTCCGTATAATTTTGAACCAACTTTTCTACGTTCATCGCGTAAAAGACGCCTTTGATTTTGAAAATGACAAAAAAAAAAACCAAAGTTACGGTTTTAAAAAGTAATCGATTTGGACGGGAAAAAAGGAAATAGAAGAAGAAGAATGAATGGAACGGAACGAATGGTCGTTTGTAATGTGGGAGGATAACGAAGGTAGTAATCTGTTTTGGTGCTTTGCCTTGTCCTTAGGATTTGGTCAAAGTACCGAACGAAGAAGAAGACGCTAATTACAGAGGATACTTCAACTTTGTCTATCACCTTTGTCCCACACCCCCTTTCTCCCATACACACACACACACACACACACACATTTTCTATATCTATAACCATCTCTTTCTATCTCGTTTGTTAGTTATTCGTCGATGGAACCGACAACACCATGGACAGTTTCGTAGACGTTGGTGTCCAAGGTGCCGCAGCAAAGTAAAGGGTCCCATGTTAGTGCTCCTGTTGTTAGTGGTACTGTTAGTGTACTGGCCGGATGTTACTACTACTACTACTACGAAACTAACGTGGGAGTGGCTAAGAACGACGACTACGACGACTATAAGTGGCTTTACTCTCTTCTCTTACGTTATCTCGTTCCAACCGTGCCAAAAGGACGACTATGCTTGGCCCACCAAAGCTCAAAGGAAACTTTAGTTTTAATCGCTTTGTCTCACCTTTAGGTACTGTGGTCCTTTCATTCTTTCTCAAAGTACTTTTCTCTTACTCTTTACCTTCCTTCCTTCCTTCCTTCCTTCCTTCCTTCATACCTTCATACCTTCATACCTCGTATATCTTATCCTATTCAACGATAATTATTATTATTATTATTATTATAGTTTTCCAAACTACCAACTTCTTGTTATTGCACACGTTATAAATCAAAATGATCTTATCATTTAGATAAAACACGATTAATCTAATCGTTGAAACACCGTACCTCGAAAATATTCTTCTCTTTTTTACTCTCTCTCTCTCTCTCTCTTTTTTTTTTGTCGACTTTTAGTGAGTATTTGAAGTATTCATTCAACTTCAATGTAAATTGATCTTTCGTTTCATCCACAAGAACGGTAGAGTCGGTTTTACTGGTAAATTCAATTTAATAATCAAAGCAAATCCAATAACTTTTTTTTCTTTCTATTTTCTCTCTCTCTCTCTCTCTCTCTCGTTTTTTTTCTCCCTTTTATTTGCGCATATGGTTCGTATCACTGATTTGTATTAAATATTATGTATATTCACTTATCCATGTATATATATAATTCTACGAATATATACATTTTTTTTTCTAATATAAATAAAATCTTTTCGATCCCGTGGGATACGAATGGGAAAGAATAGAAAAAAGAAACAAAATTATGACGTCATGATATAACACGTATGTTTAATATTATATCATGTGTGTATATAATTTTGATATATGTATAATAACTAAAGCAAGTGTATTAGACGTGTAATACGTGGTTTTATGGTTTTCCATAACTATTACCACAACGACCATTACGATGATGTTTCATGAGAACAATGATACTCTTGCAAGTAACTTTAGAAATTAATAGAAATTTATTTGAACCAAACTAGACAAAATACTACACGAAATAATAACATATATAATATTATATCGTAAATGTATGAACAAAGAGATAAAATAATGGAAAAGTATACTCGTTTATTTTTGCAAAAAGTGTGTGCGTGTGTGAATGTGTAAAAAAGAAAGAGAAAGTTTACGTGAGATTGAATTTCGTCTAGCTGTCTATGTAAGACGTTGATACTCCTCTTTTCCAACGTTTCTTCTTTCACGTTCGTTTATATATCCGGTGCACGAAATCAATGCATTCCTTTCTTCTTTTTCCTTACATTTTACCTGTCTCGGATTTGTAATAACTACAGCTAAGGTATACAATGTATAACAGTGAATTACCTGTCAAAACGAATATAAATACAAATATAATATAATTCGTGAAAAATATTCTATATTAAATTTAATATTATTTTTTCTAATAATTTATTAAAAATAAAACTTATTTAAAATTATATAATATATAATTATATAATTATATGATGAATTAATATATTATTAATTTATATAAAATATTATATGCAATAATAATTTAAAATAAAATTATTTATTATAATTAATAATTAAAAATTGAATAAATATTACATATATATGTAGGTACACAACGATGACGATATGATAATAATATCATATACGATAGTTGATGAAATATTTTTTTTTCTTCCTCTCAAATATTAAAACATTCATTAATACTTCATCATGTTGGATGATATTAAACGTATATATATACCAAAAAATGAAAATGTGTTATGACAAGTTAATAGAGTTTCTTTTATAATAGAAAAAGAAACGCGCGTTTCTCGTTTTTCGCGATTCCTTTAGGAATCTTTACTCTTTTCGAGTGACGTTAACAATGTTGACGAAGAAGTACGTTCTCGTTCACCATTCCAACCGTTAAAACGTTCCCAAGATAAACAGTGGAAAGGATAGGAACGGAAGTGTGTAATTTTCGTCGTGTCTTTTTTTTTTTTCTTCTGTCCTAACTTCAAGTTATCCAGGATAATGTTACATCGTCCTACTCGAGTTAGCTATTCGCTAATTCTTTCGTTAGAGAAAAGGGTAAGAGACGAAAAGGATAGTTTATATAGTCAAGTTACCTGAACCCGTACACACGTTTCCTTTTTTTCACCCTCTTCCGGTATAGACAGAAAATCCACAAAGAAGAAACCTTCACGATAATGATCTTTAGCTTTGAGAACGTCGTTAAGAAAAGAAAAAGCTACTTTTACTTTTATTTTCTTTCCTTTTTTTTTATTTCTACAACTACACCGATTAACTTCTTACACATATCACTTTTTCTAACATAAACTTCCAAACGATTTTCTTTTATCAGTTTTCATCTATGTACAAATATACCTTACGTTAGATAGAATGCAACGAATCAATGAAAATATTTTATTGTAAAAAAAGAAAATAACTTTTACCATAAAAAATTTATACCATTAGATACTGTAGTTGCTGTGGCTTTTTTGTTTTTTAAATGTTGATCTAATATAATTCTAAATTATTGTTATTACTATTTATTATAACAATATTTACAAATAAAAATATACTAAATTATTAGACAAATTTGAACTATTATTATTATTACAATATTTAGTAAATTATAACAACACACACAAAAATACCAATAATTGCAATAGAATACATAAAATAATATTACACGAAAAACCAACGAAATTGGAGAAACCAATTATGTGATAAAAAATTAAATTTTTATATACAAAGATATCATTGTATAACTTTCAATGGTACCGATTACATTGACATAAACAAGACAATATTTCAAATCGATTTAAGTTATTCAGTTATTCTTGTTTATTTTTTGAAGAATAATTAAATGACGACGACTATTCGTTTTCATAGAAAGAAATAGAGACTTCATAATTTTGTATGGTTTCTTTCGATATCTCGGACGAGATACTGCCTTTTAAAACGTATCGGGTTTCCCTGTTAACGAAAGCAAAGAAGCTGTAGTACCGATCTGCCTTTTCCTGCTTGCTTGCTTGCTTGCTTGCTTTTCTTGCTTGCAGATCTTCATCCTTCAATTGTAGACGAACGTAGATCTTTTCATGAATGCGATTACTTCTTCTTGGGATATTTCGAGAAACTTTAAAAGTGTTCCGAAAGTTTTTCTCTTATATTAGATCGAATTTCCATGATAGCATATAGGTACTACAATTTCTTAAGATACCTGAAAGATCTCTCCTCTTTATTTTATTTATTTTATTTGCAATTGGAAACCCATACGACTAATTTTGTGTTAACATCGATTAAAATTCCTCAAACGAAAGAAAGAAAGAAAAATAAAAAAAAAAAAAAGAAAAGGAAAGTTTTTGCTAAGAAAATTGCATACATTTGATTTTATTTTTGAAGTTTTTGCTTTTTATTTTAATTTTGATTCAAATAAATTATACATTTCTACAACTATACCTTGGATTTATGAAAAAATTCATATTTTAATAATAATTTATAATTCTTAATTAAAATATTGTGTTACTTTTATAAATAGATTTGGAAAAACAAAATTGTATGCATTAATAAAAATAAAAAAAATACATTTATTTCGTACTAAAAATCGTTATCTTAGTAATAGAATTTTTTACTAACACGACACACACACACACACACACACACTACGAGCGGAAGTTATTTTTTTTACGAGACAAAACTAACTTTACTATCTGTTCTAGGAAAATCTTCTAAGGAAGTGGTAGATGATGATGATGGACCAAGGGGGAAAAAAGTAAGTATGGGTCGTTGAGACGAAAAATCATAGTAAGATGGACGAAAGGAAAAAAAGAAAAAGAGGAAAAGAATTATTATTATTATTATTATTATTATTATTATTATTATTATTATATTAGTTGCATCTTCTCCCCCCACATTTCCTTCTAATACGATGATGATAATCCTTAGAGAATTATATATCTCTTTCCGACGTTCATCTTTCATTTATGTTATATACGTGGTCGAATTCATGGGCAGATGGTCGTCCAAATGAAATGGGAGAAAGGGAGGACAAGAAATTAAACGATTATGAAGAATAATATTTTTTTTTCTTCTCTCGAGATTTCATTTCTTTTTTTTTCTTTCCTAGCGGTCAAATTGTTATTACAAAATAATAATCATTATATTTTAATATATATATATTATTTAATTTATATTAATATAAAATTAAATTATATATCATAAATTTTGTATAATAAATTGTTTTTTTTTGCTTCCACCGCTTTTATAATTATCGCGAAATTATTGCTAATAAATGAAAGATTTCATTAGGCGAAACATTTTGTTCGTGTGTTTGGACGTAGCTAAAGCATTTCAAGCTACGTGCTCGTTGAACATTCACTATAATAATTATTATCATTACTATTACATTGAAAAAGATGCATTAACCCACCACCCTCACCCCTCCCACCTCAGTCTAGCGTAAATCCGAATGTAAATCGCATACGCGAACGATCCTCGACGGTTTTAAGTGCGGGTACTTCAATGTGCTTCGAGTTCTATCGAAATGTATGTGTCTTTATCCTACACTTACACACACGCATATCTATACGCTTGACTTTTTTTTTACATATATGTGGCATCTCTTGGATCATAAAAAACATTGTTGAATAGAAAGGTAAATGTAAAAAAAAAAAAAAGAAAGGGTAGAATAAACTTTCATCGATTCGTTCGCATTACAGAACGAAGTTAGTTGTTGTGAAAGAAGTATACTTTAATTTAATTTTCACTTTTTAATATGATGTTTTTTTTTTTTTAATTATTCTTTTGTTTGCAACTAACGAGGAACGATCTTTACGAGATATCATGTTATTTTATTTAAATGAAAGAAAGAAAAAAGAACATAAAAAGAAATGTGGGTAAATAATTAGAGTATTTTATCGAGATTGGAAAACAATAGAGTTTCGATTTTATCGATTGATACTTCAAATTGAAACAAGATTTATTGTAATATATTTGGAAAGAAATAAAAAAAACTAAACTTTTAATATTATATATATAACATCCAAACATTGCGCATGTGTGTAACGGTAATAATATTCCTAATAAAGAATATTTAACATTATAACGTCGTTATTTTAGTATTATTTGCATTCTAATGTAATTAAATAATAAATCACTAATAAAGTGATAAAATTATCACACATGAGCAGTGATGACTTAGAGGGTTAAATTTACATGTAATATAAAAAGAGAGTATTAGAATATATATAGTCCTACGTTTATATTCCGATAAGTATATATAATTTTGTATATATGTGTGTTGATAATTATAACAGTGGAGTAATTGTAGTTTAATAAAATTTTAAAACAATATTTTATGATTAGTAATTAATGTAATTAGTCATAATTACGGATATATATATATATATATATACATATATATATATATGTTTAATAAAAAATCATTAATTACACAATTAATTTTGGTTAAAAATATGACTTATGTAGTTAACATTGTTTAAAATTTCTTAAACAATCCAAAAGTAAAATATCATACTTATTTCAAACGTGATTTTATCTATTAAGAATTTGTTTGACGAGTAATAACGAAATAAATGTTAATTAAAATAATTGTTTACTATAAAAACATTGACGATATATATAAAATGTTTTTCATGTCAAAGTTAGTAAAATATCGAAAGAAATAGAAACGACGAGTAAACTTTCTTATGAAGTGCTTCTACTACATCTTCTACTTCTACTACTTCTTCTTCTTTCTCTTCTCATCTCTATTACACATTCTCTCTGCGAAGTAAAGATTTTAAAAAGCTTCCCTTCTCTGATACGAATCCGTGCGAGGGAATCTTTATTTATGAAGTCAAGTGTGAGTGTGCAAGACGACGTTTTACAGGATTCAACGTATCTTTTTACAAGATATGACTGATACGGTAACGTTCTCATATCTAAGCATATACATATCATATATATATATATATATATATATATATATGTACATACATATATTTCATCATATTATACATACATATATGTACACACATATATACATAGGCATATTTATACTCTCTTTGACATTTCTTTTTTTACACGTAAGTACACACACGTTCGCGAAAGACTTCCGGATAGATAAGACCATTAGAGTCCGGTAATGTACTTTGACGAAAGATCGGACGACGTAAAGGGAGACGTCCAAAAAAGGAGGCTCGATTTTCTTAGGTCACAGTGGAAAGGAATCATTGATAGGTGTGGACCGTAGGACGACCTTTTAGGATAAGAAGACATAAAATGTTCCCACCTTATCCCATCACTCATCTACGATTTTTCTTATGTCATTTTTTTGTCAATTAATGTCTAATATATATATATTAGATATATAATAGATAAAATATAAAAGATAATAAGATACATTAAAGTAAATTTTTTAATAAATAATTTTTACAATACTTGCAATAAAATAAAATATCTATCCTAACGAATTGCGATTTTATAATTTAATTAAAGTAACAAAATAATAATAAACACATACACATATACAACATAACATATAAACAGAATACCAAGAGAGAAAAATACCGAAGCGATCAATCTATAAAAGAAAACCACTCGATCATCATCCTCTCTCAATCGAGAACAATATTTTCGAAAGCTTCTTTCTCTCACTCTCTCTCTCTCTCTCTCTCTCTTTCTCTCTCTCTTATCGAGCAAGAGTTTGTACGTCGCTTTTCGTAGTCGGACGTGTGTAGCATCTAGCGGTTTCGATGATTAGGAAGTCACAGTTTCGAAAGTACGTGCTAGCCATTCGAATGGAAATGATTGAGTTTGATCGAGAATTTTTCACTGAGGAAGAGGAAGAAGAAAAAGAAAAAGAAAAAGAAGTAGAAGAAGCAGCTTGGGGGTGTGGGGGTGGGTGTAGGTAGAAGTAAGGTAAGTAAATCGCTTGGCCATCGGTAAAAAGATTTATCGCGAACAATTCTTTTCTGCGGGGGTAGGTAGAGCTTTTGCGAAAGTGTAGAAAAGAGAAAAAGGAAGAATATATATATATATATAAACCAACATACATATACAACATATATATATATATATAGACCAATATACATCTATATATAAACCAGTAGTGGTATAAAGGAAAAGGAAAGAAGGATGAGCGGTGGAAGAGTGAGCTGGTGGGAGAAAAGGGATGAAGGGGGAAGGGTAGGAAGGGTGGAAAGCAAGTAGCAGCCTGGGCAGTAGTCTACCGCAGAGGGAGAGAACAACTTTCGAAAGAGCAAAAGTTGCCGGACGGAAACGTGATTTCGTGGTTCCGATGGGAGCAGCCTGTTTCGTACTGGGACGACCAACGTATCAAAAGAAAGAAAGAGATAGACGCATGGTGTGTTAGAATGAGAGAGAGAAAGAGAGACGAAAAGGCGGCGGATAAATATAAGAAATAGTTGGAGAAAGGAGTAGAGAGAGAAGATATACGCTCGTATATCGAATGTATCGACAAATGGCGTAGATGCTGTGTGACCAGAAGCAATATCAATCTTGGTGCAATGATTTATCGTCTCGATACTTACAACTCTTTCTCTTTGTCTTTCTATTTCTCTGTTACTTTCTACTAACACACTAGCAATACGAATATTATATTTTTGGAATATGTGGGATGTTAACCTTAACCCATTACCTGCCACAATGTGAAAATGACTAAATAAAAATTAAATTAATTGTATAATGATATTCATTATAACCAAATATAGAGCTATTTTTGCAACCATGGTTTTTTTTTTATTATTATTTAAAGATGAAAATTATTTTATTTCATTGATTATTGATTTAAAATCAAATAGTGAGATTTTTTAATATTTTCGTAATGGGTTAACTCTCTCTTTCTTTTTTTTTTTTGTTATGTTATTTTGTTGTTATGTTGTTGTCTCATATTTGCCGAAACGGTAACACATTTTTATGAAGAACACGTAAATTGTAGTAGTAGTAGTAGTATAAAAAAAATACAAATTTCTCTTATAAGTTATGATTCGTCGTATAATACTTGACGTTAATTATTTTTTACTTTTATTAGTGCTATATATAAGAAAGAAAAATGGTTAGAAAATAACAGGTTGATTGAGTAATTTGTTTTTTCTTTTGGTTCTCTCGTATAGTGCATAACATTAACTATAATTATGAAATATTTGCTAAAAAGTTTTGAGTCGATTTATTATTATGTTTATTATTATTATCGTTGTTAAGAAAGTATCTTCGCAAAATTAAAGACACATCTTTTGTTCATGAAAGATCTATTGACGTGTCAACAAGAAAGGAAGAAGCGTAGTCATCTCATCTCAAAGCGAACGAACAAGTTTCGAAGTTTCGTTTATTAATTTTACTTCATAAAGTATAATATTATATATATAGTATTCCTTTTCTATTATACATATAAACGTTAGTAACGTTCGAAGTTCGAGACATCGAATAATATAAGAGAGTACAACTACTATTACTTTTTATCTTTATCTTTATCTTAAAACTGTGTTAATATCCGGTATTATATAAGTCATACTACTACTAGTAGTACTAATACACTTTATCCTATCATACTTGTCATACTTTCTATCTTTCTTAATTCATCTCATTCTATTTCTTGCAACGTTAGTCTCATTCTTTACGAATATATATATATATATATATAACATAGTATTTCGAATTTTAAACATGACAGGTACGTGGTAGTAAGGATGACGTTTTACTCTGACGTAAAACAACTCTCGTTGACTTCGAGAAATACAAGGCTATATAGAAACAAACAATTTTCATGGATCTAAGACAAATAATAATAATAATAATAATAATAATAATAATAATAATTCTTTGCAGATCTAATTCCAGTAATATGAGGAATTAGATAACAAGTAAGAAAGATGATAAAAAAATATAGAGAAAATATGTTTCATAAAATTTGAATGAATTTCTATGATTGCAAAGATTTAACCTGTTATAAGCAACCCCCCCCCCGCCACCTCAGTTTATTTTATGAATATAATATTTGTATACGTATAAGTGAAGAATTTCAGTGGTTCATACAATTTAAGATTATTCCTACGTTACTCTGCGAGGATTTGTATTAACATAATTCATCTCATAGGTAGGTAGGCATATTCAAGAGAAATAGAGATAGAAATAAAGAGAGAGAGAATGAGAGAATGAGAGAGAGGGAGTGAAAGAGAGTAAGCTATACCAACGTATCGAGTTTGCTTTAATTAGTTTCAACGCGAAGAAGAAACCGAGCTTAATTACGGTCTCGACCGTCGAAGAATTCTCTCTATCTCTCTATCTATCCATTTACTTCTCTCTCTCTCTCTCTTTCTCTCTTTCTTTCTCTTTCTCTCTCTATCCTTTACCGTGTCTCACCCGTTCTCTATAAAACTTTTTCCAGCCGTGTAAATTATCCACGCGAAACCGTTCGAGAGTCCAAAGCGACGAGAAGTTTATTTGAACACGTATCTCTTTCTCTCTCTTTCTTTCTTTATTTCTCTCTCTCTCTCTGTCTCACTCTCTCTTTTTTTTTTATATCTCGCGCAAAAATTATTTTTATACTCCTGCACGAGCAAAATGCGTTCAAGCTCGACGAAATTTCTTTTTGAAAAAAAATTGAACAAAAAAAAAAGAAATACAAAGACGAAAAATAAAGAAAAAAAAAATGAAAGAAAAGATTGTACACGCATACAAGTCCCTTTTTCTCACTCTCTCACTCTCTCTCTCTCTCTCTCTCTCTCTCTCTCTTTAATTTTTCTCTTTTTTTTTTTTTTGATTATTTCTCCTTCCTTTTTTTTGTCATCAAAAAATATGCCTCCTTGTCATCTAACTTTTTCTACATTTTTTGTTCTCTTTCCACCCCCACTTCATTCTTTCTCCTTTTCCCCATGGTTGTGTTTTTTTTTCTTTAAAAATCTTTTTTTTTTCTCTTGTTCATTCTTTTTACACAGAACAAGCAAGTGGATCTCACTCGTTCGTAGTTTCTTTCGTAGAAAACGCGTTGTCGACTCGAGTTAAGATCTTCGACGTTGCACTGGAAAGAACGATGGAAAGTTGAAGGGGGTGGGAAAGGGGTTAAGGGTTGCGGGAACAAGGGGGAAGAGGAAAACCATAGATCACGAAGAACGAAAAGAGAACGAGTAGAAAAAGTGGGAAGACTAAAGGTGCGCTACGAAGAGGATCGTTTTAACTCCTTTTGCTTTCTTTCTTTCTTTCTTTCTTTATCTCTTTTAGTTGAGAAATTCTTGGAACCATTACGAGCTACTAAATTGTGAAAAAGAAAGAAAAAAAAAGATAAAAGAAAAAAAGAGAGAGAGAGAGAGAGAAAGTGGATTGTGATCTCGTACTATTGAATATTATAACATAAAAATCAATAATATTAATAATTAATTATATAAATAAATATTCATTAAAATAATTTGAAATAATTATGAATTTTATCGAATATTAATAAATAAATTAATTTTATAATTATATAATAAATTTATAATATATAATTAATTATATTAAAATATATAATATATAATTATAATTTTAATAATAATTTTATATAATTTATATAATATATAATTTATTATATATAATTTATATATATATATATAATAAAATAATAAATAAATTAATAAATCATAGAAAATTGATTTAAATTAATAAATGAATTTTCATTTCTTTTTAATCTCTAAGGAAAAGTAAATAAAAAAAAGTAAAACAGATTAATTATAATAATAATAATATATAATATACAATATAGAAAATTTGTATCAGATCTTTCAAAATAAATGTTAATATATATTAAATTTAATATATATTTAAATGAAATTTTATATTTTAAATATAATTTTGTACATATATATATATATTTTAAATTAAATTAAATTTCTTATATATATTATATATTATATATTATAAAGTATAAAATATTTATATATATCTGATTAAAAAAAAATGATTAGAAAATGTTAATATAAAAATAAAAAGAATATTGATGAATTTAATGACTCGTAGAAAAGGATTAGAAAAGTAAGGCTGGTGCATATCTGTTAAAACGATCGAAATACCAAACGGGAAATGAGAAATCGTTCAAATCTTGAGCCGCGAAACAGTAAAAGCTTTCCTCTGTAGGGGCAAAAACCGAATCGCGTGTCCGGTAAACGTTAAACGTTAACGTTAACCTAAACGTAACGTAACGTCGTATAGTTTCGGTGAGAATTATTTCGTTCGATTTTCTGTTCACATGAGGATGCTTCCACACACACACACACACACAAATACTCTGTGAGTCTCTTCAACTATCCTATCTAGTGATCCCAGTTTTTTCTTTTTTCTTTTATTTTCTTTTATTTTTTGGTATCTTTCCTTCTCTTTCTCTATTTTTCATGTTTTATTTTGTTCCTATGGTTTTTTCCTCTTATCCTGGATGTGAATTTGAAAATGTGAAAGGAAAAATAAAAAAAGGGACTATAAGAGAAGCAAAAGAGGATACTGGATAAGAGAGAGTATATCTCAGTCGTTGTTTCCCTCTGACACCACTACTACTACTACTGTTACACCTAACACTAACACTAACACACTTACTCTCCTCCTATCGTGTCCTCAGTTTCTATTTATTCGCAATTATAGCGTCCGTCTGGACTTTATCTCGTGGGACGGCGAGAACAGCAGCCGTTTGTTTAGTTTCAAGCAGGGAAGAAGAAGAGGAGGAGGAGGAGGAGGAGAAGGAGAAAGAGGAGAAGGAGGAGGAGGAGGAATTCTCGTCTTGATTGACGGCCCGTTTTCGTGGGTGTTTCGTGCCCTCAACTTTATACTACTAACTTGACTTAGTCTGACACGTGGGTGGTGATGGTGGTGGTGGTGTTGGTGGCGTATAAGGGGCACCACTACTACAATCACCAAACCGACACGGAGGAGTTTATTTCTCGAGCTTGAAAAAAAAATAAAAACGATGATAAAAAATCATAAAAAAGAAAAGAACCGAGAGAGAGAGAGAGAGAGAGAGAGAGAGAGAGAGAGAGGAAGTACAGGTTTGGTAGAGAAAAAAGAAGAAGAAGGAGAAGAAAAAAAATAGCGAACGTTAAAAAGTAGACAAAGACGACACTTAGGGATGGGTAGGAAGGTGAGGGGGAGCGGAAAGAGAAAAAGGTGGAGAGGAATTGTTTGGCATTGTCCTTCGTTGAGTTTCGAGAACTCGGATAAATCTGTCTGGTAGTCGACACACCATCGAATATCATGACGCAAACACACACACACACACACACACATGCATACACGCATACTTATGAACAAACAAACACACGTGCATGCTTTGGGTAGACTTTAGATTATGGAAATCCCGAGAAACGATGGACCCTTCAAAGGGATACGAACGACGTGCATTCAGTTCTCTTGCAGTATTGTTTACCTACGCCAAGCCTAACCCCCTCTCCCTTCACACCCCCATTCCCCCCAGCACCATTCACCTTTCTCCTCTATCTCTTTTCAGTCTTTATCCTTTTGAACGTCGTTTTGTCGGAGTGTCGCTGTCCCTTTTTCGTGCCGTCCATTATTTGGAGCACCTTCGACGGACACTCATCCTACCATCACCACCGCCACTACTACCATCACTACCACGTTTGGATGGACCGGATCGACGAGCAAAGTGGCCACACTTTCGAGCTTCGTGTCGCGTTCGTGTTGACGATAAACACTTCGGTATGGCACACGTGAAAAGTCCTTGATTTTCATAGCACCGTCCAACGTATTTTTCAAAGTGCCGTTTAAACACGGATTTTCGATTTTCCATTCTAAACTATATGTATAACCAAGAGCACATTTTATCATATATATATACTGTCTATACCAAAAATAGATTAGATTTATTTTTTAAAAAGAATTGAACACACTGGATTAAAATAAGTTTTAGAATTTCTTAAGAAAACCGATCGTTTCGAATAAAATTCGATGAATTGAACGAATGACAAATATAGTAAGGGAGTAAATGCTTTTCATAAAAAAGCGTGTTCGTTTTAACAAAAAAATAAAAAAAAAAAAAAAAAGAAGAAATTACATTCTGTATAAGAGGAAAGAAGGAATCGGTAAGAATAGGAGTTTCGTTTGGATTTATAGAAAGGACATACGGTGAATCCCTTTTCGAAAGGTCGGCACCCGTCTTTCCTAGATGCATGGACGGAATCGATTCCTAGCATAACATCCATCTCTCTCTCTCTCTCTCTCTCTCTCTCTTTTTCTTTTTCTCAAACCAGGTGGAAAGTTCGAAAAGAAAAGTTTATCCTCTTGTGCACGGGAGTCGCGACATTTCGAATTTAAACAACTTGGGAGAATTACTTTCAATGGAATATGTTTCTTCTATGGACAAACATATACACACATATACACACGTACTCACATGCAAACACATATATGGTTCTAGTGCGTATGTTTGTATTTTTTTTTTTTTTCTAAACTCGAGAAACTATTATTTCCCTTTATATATGTCTATCTTTCTGTTTCATAGTTAGTAGAAAAAGAGGTTGTGTGAATTTTTTATTTTATATATTATTATTTTATATTACTACATTTTTTATATTATATAAATAATAAAATATACTATATTTTATATATTATATTTTTTATTATATTTATTATACCATATTATTTATTATTATTAAATTAATTTTTATACTATTAGTATATTTATTTTTATTATATTTATCATACTATATTATTTATTATATTAATATATAAATATATTATATTTTATATTACTCTATATATAGGGGAAATTCTGGGAATTATTGGGAAATTCTTTTGAAAAAGTAAAACTACAGTTTTATTTTTCTTTCTCACACTATTTGAAAATCTCAATCCGAGTCACAAGTTGATTATCTATTCTTATAACAAAGTAAAAAGGGCCAGTATATGCTTTGGCTCCTACAGTAACCCGATAGTTTAGGAAGCTTTCAAACTTTCTTACTCCTTTCTCCTATGGGATTACTGGTAGTTTGTATAACAATGATTCGATCCCTTTTACGTTGTGACCACCTTTTTTTTTTTTCATCTTCTTCTTCTTCTTCTTCTTCTTCAAGCTTGACATGTTACAAAGCAAGGCGTACTACCGTGCCCTACATTCTCGTCAAAAAGAAGAAGAAGAAGACGAAGAGGAAGAAGTAGAAGAAAAAGTAAAATAGAAAAATAGAAAAAAGAAAATCGAACAACAAGTTGACCTTTGTTACACAAAGGATAAAAGGGGTCCATTGTTACTACTAACGTGAATTTTTTATTTACTTGCTTCTGCATTTAACGACCTTACGTCTACGTTATGTTACGGGTAAGCACCATCCCCCCCTCCCCCCAACCCATGCTAGATAAATATCTTTTTGATGTAAAATTATACCCAGGGCCTGTTAGTCGAATATTTTAATACGAGATTTATTCATATGGTTTCAAAAAAAAAAAAAAAATTTACGTAAAAATAAAGATAAATAAAAAAAAAAAAAAACAAGAAATATTATATTAATTTCAATAATTTACACACACGGAAAAATTTGTAAATTATTAGGGTGTATAGAAAGAGATTTAAAGAGAAATGAAAAATTAAAACCTAAAGAAAAATAAATAAATAAAATAGAATAAAAGAAAAAAAAGAAAACCAAGTGAAAAATACAAAACAATTCTTGGAAAATTGTAAAATTATAATTTTTATTAGTTGGACTACGAATTATTGTTTGCCCAATTTTATTTTTATTTTATTGTTTTCTTTTTATTTAGGTTTTTTTTTCTACTTGTAAGAAAAAGGGATAGGTGGACGATATATATATATATGTGTGTGTGTTACACGTTACACATACGAGGGAGAAACACTCGAAAGACGACGCTCGGAATTTATTAACTCTAATTCCTTTCGCGTTACGGTCAAAGGTAAATCTCTTTCGCTCGTGCACCATGTACGCCCCCGCACACTCCAAAGAATCCAGGAAAAATCTCAAGTATGTGTTCACACAGCGTTAAGAACACTGCTGAGTTCGAGACTATATATCGAGAATTTCACGTACTCTTAACTAATTGTATTTTTCTTTTCTTTTTTCTTTTCTTTGTGGTTTGATATTTTGATAAAAATCATTTACATATACATAGTAATCTCATATGAAGTATCTATGTTTTTACTGTAAATTTTAAATCATTCATATTTATTTCTAATTTGAATCTTCTTAATTCTCATATGAACATTAAAATTATTATTTGATATTTAAATGATTAAAAATTTGTCCCACAAAATAGTATTTCCAACTACACATATGAAGTAACAAAAATACAATTATTATTTTTGTAAATAGTCACTTGATTGATCCACCTTTGCAATGTATAATATTTTTAATACGATTAGGTCTATCTCGTGAGACAAATTTGTTAATAAGTTATGTCAGATTTTAAGTTCTCTTTGAAAAATAAAATATTCTTTTGTAATAAAATTAAATACGTATTTTCCAATATTAAAGAACCCTAAAATATGTTTCTACTCAGAAACCATTTGATCATATTTAAATTGACAATAAAAATATAAAATGATTTTATGTCAAATAAATAAAATATAAATTGTCCTTTATAGAAAACAACAACTACAAAAAAAAGAAAAAAAAAAAAGAAAAAGAAAATGAAAATCAGATAAAAAATATATACCTGAATAATTTCATTCGCAACACGTGACAATTCTTACGTAAAGTATACTTTAAATCATCCTTACTTGAGCTTCCGAGAGCCAGAGTCACGATAAAAAGCATTAAGTGTGACACACACACACTTATATACACACGTACCTGCAACAAAGAAAGAAGAGAATCCGATTAATATAAGAGCAAAGGCAAGGCGATCATTCGTAATGGTAGAAGGGGAGAGGTTCGGTTGAAAAAAAGAAAAAAAAAGAGAGAGAGAGAGAGAAAAATAAAAAAAGGACGTTAATCTCTCCATCATCGAAAGAGAAGGGCCCTACACGTTTCTTCGAAGGACGTTGGGAAGAACTACATTACTGACAAAAGAGAAAGGGCACGTAGAGCTTAATCTAGATCGAGATAAACTCATCGACTCTCAGATAGGTTTCCGATGATAAACCTTAGTCGATCCCTTTTCTCGTCTAACAGGAAAAAAGGGGGAGGGGTTAACATTACGAATGCAACGCCAGTTGCACCTTCCTTTCGTCGCGAGCCACGGAATTAGGTTTTATCGACGCACACGATACACGCGATTTCGAAACACGATGATGTGTCCTACAAGTGAGTGTGTGTGTGTGTGTATGTGTGTAGGGAAAAGGGGAAAGGGCATACGAAAAACTAATCTATCAAAGAAAGAAAAAAAAATAATAGAAAAAAGGGATGAACTTTCCCTACGTTTTTCCCTACGATCAATCGAATTTGTACTAAATTAAAATCGACATTATTAAATACTATTATTTACTTCGATAATTTTAATTATTTTGTCAATTTTTTTACTATTGTTATTATCATTTTTTTCTAATATAAATTATATATTATTATATTATAAATTATTAGAATATTTTGTAAATATTTTTTATAATATTTATTATATAAATTTAATATTATATATAAATTAATATATAAATATAATATTAATATATATATAAATTTTATAAAATTTTAATAGATATAAATATTAATATTAAATATTTTAAATTATTATAACAAAATATATAAATTATTATATAAATACTAATACACTTATATAGTAATTTATATATTATATTATAATAATTACTTATATATATATTATATAAATACTAATAATATATATAATATATAAACTATTGTCTATATATTATAAGTATAAATTGTAATGAAGAAATGGTAAGAAAAGAAAAGAAATGAAAATAAAATGAAAGAAAGAAAATAAAAACGCGAGACGTATTAAGTATCGTAGGATCTTTGTGTAAGCGTGTAAGATTAAAAGAAACTTTTATTAAAAAGTCATGCATGCATGTGCGTGTGTAAAGTGAATGGAAACGCAAGTTAATCTCATGTAAAGCTCTTTGAAAATGACTAGTGGTAATCAACGTGACGTAGATATAAACTTGTGATACTAGTGTGTAGTTAATTAATTAATCGATTAGTATATACCTTCTGTGTTGACGTTAACGATGGGAGATAATTCCAAGAGCCTGAACACCCCTGTTACGTTCGGAGTCAACCGTAAGACTGCTTAGTTATGTTTACGAAGCTCTAGTGTTTACATTACGCCGATATAATACTTGCGCATCGATTAAAACGGTCTAATGACAAAGATGACACGTTAAGACGTATAATATAACTGTTTACTTTCATTATCCTTGTAATTTGAGAAACTAATTTCAATGTGAATCTTATTCCAACCAATTTTCCGTTTTTCTTTTCTCGCACATTTTTTAAGATCTATAACCAGTTAAGTGTATTTGACGACTATAATTCAATTAACATAAATTAAACTCGAAACAAATTTGATGAGATAAACCAAAAAAAAAAAAAAACATTCTGACATTATTAATTTAAAAATCTAGAAATAACAATATATTTAACTTATGTAAAAAGAAAACAGAATATATATTCAAACACAACTCGCGTCGTGTGAAACGATAAACGAAACGAATACATTTTTGTAAAGTAGAGGGGTAAGAATGAAACAAACAACAACAACAACAATAAACGTTTAGCATTAGCATGAATCTACTTCTTTCATTATACGTGACGAGAGATAGAGAAAGAGACGGAAATATGAAAGCAAGAAAGACAGAAAACTAAAAAAACAAGAAATATAAAAGGTTTTTCACGAAGAGAAAGAGAAAGAGATAGAGAGAGAGAGTGAGTCGGGTAATCGCGAGTAAAACTAAATCTACAGGGATTTTCTCTTTGACGAGGGTGTATACTATGGCATGCGTAGGAGGAGTTAGAGTAGACCATAGGAGGGGTTGGATAGAGAACAACTACTAGTACAATAAAACGTTTGTGAAGTAACGAATAGAGAAAGAAAGAAAGAAAGAAAGAAGATTGTAGGAACCGTCTCGAGGATATACCAAGGTGTATATCGTGAATTCTGGCTTGTATAAATATACGGTGTGTACGAACCAGCTAGCAAACCCAGTCAGCCAGTTTTCCAATGTAAAAGAGAAAGAGAAAGAGAAAGAGAAAGAAAAAGAAAGAGAAAATAACGAATAGGGGGGAGGAGGAAGAGAAGAAGGGGTAAAGGGTTGTAGCAAAAGGTTACGTTTTGCGGGCACGAACCTAACTCCCGGCTACGATATTCATATCTCGTTTTTATACCTCACGTAGAGGTGGTGGCGGTAGTGGGGGGTGCTGTTGGGAGAAGAGTCGACGATCCGTTCCATTTTCCTACGTGTAAAAAAGCTTTTAGCTGAAAAGCATTGCTTCGAAAACGTGAAGTAGCCAACGGGAATAAAAAAAAATCAACGAAGGAGAGAAAAAGAGTGAAAGAGAAAGAGAGAGAGAGAAAGAGAGAGAGAGAGTAGATCGTAATTATCAGGACGAGCGATACGCATCGTGTACTTGCCGCGTGACCTGCTTAATGGTATATCGTTTTTGTTTTTTTTTTTTATTTTGTTTTTTGGTTTTTTTCTCGTTGTTGATAATGTTGAATAAATTACTTGTAATATGAATTACATTCGGGTTGTTGTTAATAGAAGAACGAAGAAATTCGTCAAGCGTATTACGAAAAATCTTATTGCGTTATTTTCTTATTATCTCTTTTTTTTTTTTTTTATTACAGAAAATTAGAAAGTGAAATATCTGCAAGTGATGTAAGATAAAGTAAGACGAAGAAAGAAAAAGAATGATAAAATTTAAATGTTTTTTTTTCCTTTTTCTTTGGACAATTTTACGATACGACTCTTGGGGAAAATCTTTGCGATTTTTTTTTAAAGGAAAGAAAGAAGAATATAACCGCTGGATAAGAAAGATAAAGATATGCAGTTAACGGTTGCAGTTCACATACATATATATATATATATATATATATATATATATATATATATNTATATATATATATATATATATATATATTTGTGAAAGGAAGTAAGATGAAAAAGAAGAAGGGTTGGGAAATTAGCGTAAAGGATTGCAAAACAATGTCCGAATCACGCGATCGTTTGAGTAACCTTCGAGACAACAACAAAGCAGAAGATGACGACGAAGACGACGAGGAAGTTGAAACTTCGAACGCTTAGAATTATCCTTGAACGTTTAGGTGCACGCGAAAGTGAAAGAAGGATAGTATGATTTCGTGACGATACCACTGGTAGTATTTCTCTTTGAAAGGGCAAGGGAATGAGGATAATGATGATTGGTCGTCTCGATTTATTTCGACGATCAAATTAATTTCCTAGAAATTTTCTATGGGGAAATTCGACAAAAACAAACTGCACGATATCCAATGATTTTATTTTGGATATTTTCCTGATACTTTTTTGATCATCGATTAAATACTTTGATATGTGATCACTGATTATATTGATATCTAGAAAAAACTCTCTAAAAAAGTGATCATTATCTAAAGTTCAAATCGTAAAACAAATATGTAGATTTTTTTGGTATAAATTAAATGCGAATATTTTAATAGCGTGTATCCATTTGTTACAATTTTGTATCGTTCTACGTTTATCTTTTTTCTTTTTTTTTTTTTGTGCACTTCTATGCGTTCCCAATTTTTTCATCCCGTTAAAATAATTTCTATTATTTGGATTACGCAGCAGGATATTCCATTTGGGGGATAAATTTTGACGAATTTCATTGTTCCTTTCTTTGCTTCAATTTTTATCCTGTAACTATATATATATATATACATGAATGTTAAAAAATATCATCACTACGAGATAAATGATTAAAGTGAACGTTACCTTATGCAAAGAGGTTCGAATTTATTTTTATTTTATCTTATCAAGTAATCCTTTGATACGATGAAAGTACGATGAATGACCGATATCGATATATCGATTATCGTATATTTTTTTTTGTTCTCTAAATTGATATACAACGATACGAATCGAGTTCAATACGAATTCAGTAATTTCGAAGTTCATTGGAAACCAACAATGTGGCACTGAATTTTTATATATATAAAAGATGAAGATATATATTAACGATTATCAGCCGATAATATTTTATCCGAGGCAAATTGTTTCTTGGGCATAGCGAGAAAAAGGGCACGAAGCGTGAGATAGGATCACTGGAGTAAATACTTTTGGGAAGCTTGCACAAAGGCGATAGAATTCTCGTCGAGCTACCTCATCAAGAGGATTATACGATTTCTTTTCTTTCCTTTTCTTTCTTCATCACCCTTTTCTTTCTCTTTTCCTAGAATCGTCTTTTCGAGAACCCCAGGTTTGATCCCTCGTACTACAACCCTTTTCTTCATTCTACGATTGAGTACCGGTTTCTTCTTTTCGAATGTATATATCTTCCCTTCTCACACAAACGGATTAATATCTCAAGAATCACGTGTCATTCGCAAAAATTACCGACCCCTTGTTGTTGCATTGAGCTGTTTCGAACTGTTTGAGGATTACACAAGACACAATGATGACTGACGATTAGAAAAAAAAGGGTGATCAAGCAAAAAGGGAGAAATTTATATCATCTACATTTCTTAGATCGTAAAACTCACATAACTCACATTGTCGAATAAAACATTCTGATAGTTTGATTGGTCCATTGATTTTTCCGATAAAAACATAGCATACTTTATTTTTGATAAAGAATTATCAAAGACGAGATATAATTTTAATAAAATAAATAATATCTGATATCATTTTCTTTTTATCTAGAAATTATATTATTATCATGAAAATCTTCGACAGTAATAGGAACATTCTACGATTTGGAAGTCTTCATTATCGCCTTCTTCACAAACCACTGGCATCATTCTGCCACGAAGATTGCAATCAATGTCAGTGAGGAGGGAATGGTAAGGGCATCCTAGTGCAAAAGCTTTTCGGAGACTCACAGAAATGCCACAAATTACGGAGGAACAGCGGCCGTGCTTAGGCTAGATACCACGAGAGCCAGTACAGAAACCAAGGCGTACCTGCAGTACGTACTACGAGAACGATAGTAGAAGGGAATAGTGGGGAAAGGGAAAGGGATAAAGAGAGATAGAGATAGAGATAGAAATAGAGAGAGAGAGAGAGAGAGAGAGAGATCGAAAGCCCGAGTTACAGGAGAACGATGGTAGGCAGTGCTTTGTGCTAATCTTAATACCACGAGAGACAGAGATGTAAAATGTAGTAGAACAAGATGGATATAGAATGATAGAAAGAGAGAAAGAGAAAAACAGAGAGAGAGAGAGAGAGTGAGAGAGAGAGAGAAGGAGAAGGACCGAGAGTTGAGTGGAGCAGAGTACAGCTACTTCGGAATCACTTGGCCACCCTCTACTTTACCCTTGTCCGTTGCCTCCTCTTGCTTCTTCCCTTTACCACCACCCTTCCTCACCTTTCACCCTCTGTTACTCTCCCTCTCTTTCTATTCCATAGGAGTGCATGCGGGACCCTAACCACGGGCCGCCGTTTCCTCGTGGTTTGATCTTTTGCCACCCACAAGCTCAATCTCTCTCTATCTATCTCTCTCTCTTTCATGTTAATCCAACGTTTTGCGTTTCTGGTGCACCCCACCTCCCCCCTCCCCCCGTCCTTGGAAGGCATTTCAGTATTCGAGTAATGAGGCGCAAACCTCCACGTGCTAATCCGTAGCCAACAGCAGAACTACTACTACGGTCGCGTTCGTAGCTCTCTCTCTCTCTCTCTCTCAAGTATCGTAGTAACATCAAAATCATGCTGCTTGTAAAGCAAGAGAAGGAAGAGAGCAAGAGAGAGTGAGAGAGAGAGAGAGAGAGAGAGAGAAATGTTTCGTAGATGGTGCAACGGATATCTTCATCTTGGAGAATAACCCCTGGAATCTAATCCTGCAAGCAGCTTTCCTCCTTTGGAGTAGCTAGCAATTTCCTCCGATTCGTCGTTTCTCCTTCTCTTCATACCCCCTACCTCCAACCCTTTTCTCTTATCATCATCATTTCTCTTTCTCTCTCTCCTTTCTTTTATTTTTTTGGATTAATTACACGTGACCGAACGGAAAACGATTCGTTCTTCAATTCACCGCGAGATAACACTTATCTGTGAGTCGTCCTTTCGATTTGGTTCTTTTTTATTCCCCTTTCAAGGACGAGTGCTTTCATCTTTACTATCTCGATGGAAGGAGTTACCGATGAAKAAGAAGAAGAAGAAGAAAAAAGATCAGGGTGTTTCGTTTATTTGATTTTTCTTCTTTCCTTTTCCTTTTTTGTTTTTATATATAGTAATAAGATTATATAAATATAAATATATAAAAATATAAATAATATAAAGAAAAAAGATTATATATAGTTTTATATAATAAATAAGAAAACGTTCGTATATAAGAATTCATCGTGAAAACTTTAAGAAATTAATAAACCTAATTCTACAGCATTATTATTAAATTAATATGATTTAATTTTCGATGCTATTGCCTAAAGGAATGACATACATAGACATTTCTACCAGAATCCGTAATATTCTTGAACGAAGTTAAATGTTATACCCCGAAGATATTAACCGAACGAAATAATACGGAGACGAGAGAATCTAAAATCGAGTATATTCAACTAGTGTAAACAATTTGATATTGTAACGTTTAAGGTATGAACATTTGGTACGTTTCATAGATAGAATACCTTTGAAAATTGGGGAATCGAGCGAGAAGTACAATAGAAGAAAATTCTGATCGAAGCCGAAACGAAGGGTCATTGATAGAAGTGAACACGTGTCTGTATTTGTGCGTATGTGTGTGTTTTTGATCGAAGAAGATACCAAAGTAAATCGTTTTCGACGAGACTGGTGCGAAAATGCGTTAATTTAATATATCTTTCCCTAGGGATAAAGAAAGAAAGAGAAAGAGAGAAAGTAAAAGAGAGAGAGAGAGAGAGAAAGAGAAGGGATGATTTTCCTCTGTGTGACAATGAAAACCGAAGAGTATCTGACTGCTCTTGAACGATCCGTTCGTCTCGTTCATTACGGACGGTTTGTTTATCTTTGCATCTGTCCGACCCGGTGATCCCTTAATAACCCTCGAGTAGCTTCAGGATCTATCCCTTGCTACCACTAGTACCACCAGTACCAGCAGTAGCAGCAGCAGCATCATCCTATGGAACCCTCGAACCCTCTACTCTCGTAGTCCCTGAATTCAGCGGTTTACTTCTATAGAAAATGCATAATCAGGCCTCGCGAAACGAGCCGTCGAAGACCCGTCGTTCTCGTCCTCGTCCTCATCCTCATCCTCATCGTTGGTGTGCTTCTAGTCACTATTCCTATAGTGAATGAATGAGTGAGTGAGTGAGTGACTGGTTGTTAGAGAAAGATAGAAAGATATATATATATATAGAATAGTACGCAGAGTTGGTTGCTCGAAAGGAAGGACGCGTTTGGTTGAGGGATACTGAGCTGGACCATGCTATAGAATAAGAGAAAGCAAGAGAGAGAGAGAAAGAGATAAAGATAGATAGATATAGAAAGGGTTGAGAATCGAGACGCGGGAAAGTTGGTTCTGAAATCCAATTAATTCAGCCTCGAGCGTAGACAATGCTACCGCCATCTTGATTTGGAAATCTAATTTAGCCGCTCTTTATTTATGATAACGCCCGGCCACTCATTGAACGTCGTAGTCGTAGTCGTAGTAGTCGTCGTCTTCTTCGTGATCCTTCGTTGGTACTACGAGAAGAGGGTTTTCGATAAGGGGTTGAAGATGACAAGTAGAGAAGCCGTCACGTTCAGCTAACAGCAATCGTTTCTCTCGCTTGCTTTCTCACGAGAGTTATCTTCGGTCACAATGCCGATCCGATTTCGTTGATATTCAACGATACATCGTCCTACTGCACGTATATGTGTCCTTTAAGTCTTTGTTCTGTAATCCTTTCCCTTACTCGTACACAAGCACTTTAATCATTTACGAGAACAAACACCCTCTTTTAGCTTATGGTAGAATAATAAAGTTTTTGCAAAAACATTATTCAAAGATTAATCATCTTGATTGGATTCGAAATAGGATTTAGGATAGAAATAAAAATAAATTTATTAAAGTGAATGTAAAACGTTTTGTTGTTTTATTGTTGATTTATAGTGTTATTATTAATAACACAAATATAGTTGATTTATTGTGTTATTATTAATATTATTATTATATTAATCGATCATCGAACAAGTGTTATAAGCTATTAATGAATATCCATTGTAATGATACTAATTATACGATCTAATAGTAATAAATAAATCGAAGTATTCGCATGGCAGATTACTTAAACGATTATACATTTAGTATACATTATATTATAATGTATTAATAAATATATATATGTGTGTATATGTAATGTATATTAAATATTTATATTACAAATAATATCAATTATATGAAATAAATCGAAACATTGAAGTAATTTACTCAGAAATATTGTATTAGTTTACCTCTTTTCCTACTTTCTACAATATATTATAAAACATAGAAACATTGATATTATTTTTAATTAAAACAAAATAAAATATGCGTTAAAAAATTCGACTAATTTCAAGAATAGGAACACGATCCTTCACAATTATCCTATATATCGCAATGAAACCATGGGCACGATATATTCCACTTATGATACGCTCCGTTGAACGATGGGTCCGATAATCAATC
The DNA here is from genome assembly GCF_001465965.1 of Polistes dominula. The sequence continues at coordinate 1,351,983 of NW_015149003.1, forward strand.
CGTTTAGCGAAATAGGGCGTAGCCCATAGAGAACTTTGTGACCCATAAAACGCAGAAAACGAGCGAATCGATACATTATCTCATTTAGTAGCTCTTACGTTCCCAATTTCGAACTATGACCTTTACCCATGATTACTCGAGGACTGATCAAGGATTAGATTCCTATCGTTTCCGATACTACAGATAACAACAACAACAACAAGAACAGCAACAATATAGAACAAACTTACGGTGCACTCAACGTTATTGAGGATGCGTTTGGTTCTTCGTCAAGATTACACCGAGATAAAAAGGGAAAAGGGGGAGGGCCAGGTTTGGATACCTAGGGTTTGACTGATTACGTGATAAAAACGTATCTTAAAATGTTTTATTTCGATAGGTTGAAGAATACGGAACTCTTCAATTTAATTTCATTAATAATGTTATCCTTTATCTCAAAGATTTATTTAGACCTTTATTATTATATTAATAATTATGTTTATATATTATTTGGATTAATATAATTGATATAACGATATCACGAAAGATTTTTGATAAAAAAGAAAAGAATAATATTATAGAAAAGTTTGATATATTAAAATTAGTTAATTGATAGTATCGTTTGTTCAAAGATACAAGAATATTGTAATATGTATGCTTATCTTCGGTGATGCTGTATAGTCGTTATCTTACAAGAGATTACATATTGGTTATACGTTAAGCTCGAATAACCAACGTTAATCGGTCTTATACTTCATGGCGAATTAATGAATTCCTTTAATAACGAATTCGAGTAAGGATAATGTGTATCAAGGTAAACCTAAAATATAGAGATATATGTATCATCTTAATTATCGTTTAGTTGCACATTACTCCTCGTTTGTTTTATCAACTATTTTTTATTCATTAAATTGACCAAAATAATAATGAATTGCAAATGAGTTTTTTTTTTTCCAATGAATAACGTTAACAAAAAATTTAAATAATTATCATAATATTTATTTATAATTTAAAGATTTAATATAATAGATAATCGTTACGATTTTTATACAAATTGGAAGGGAATAAAATTGTTATTGTTAAAAAGAAAATAATGTTTTATTAACGAGTTTGACGTTTACTATTATAGATCGTAGATAAGGAAATTGCGTTCTGCTATGAGATAGAGGAACAAACGAACCAAGATAAAAGATCTATTCTCATACTACCTAACACGCTATTTATTTATTTTTATTTATTCATTGAAACCAACTCGATCGAAGGATTCGATCTCTCCAGAAGAAGAAGAAAAAAATAACCAAAATAAAAAACTATAAGTTGAGATAGATAGTCTGAGTAACAGGGTGCAGTAAAACGAGTTCTACCTATTTTGGATTAATCATAAGCTTCTATTCTTCTACTTTGTTAGATATTAACGAACAAAACAGAGAGATAGAAAAATATAAAAGAGAACAAAACCAGATAGTAGGTTGCTTTGGTAACGGTGTGAGAAAAAGGTATGAGAAAAATGGTTAAAGGAAGATAAAGAAAGAGAATACATTGGGATAGAGGTAAAGATAGTAGTAGTGGTAGTAGTAGTAATATTAGTAGTAGTGGTTGTGATGGTAGTAGAGTCTGCGGTGATGGTTTCTAGCAGAGTTGTACCAGTGGTTCTCTGGTGGTGTTGGTAGTGGAGGAGGTGGTAGAAGTGGTGGTCGAGAAGAGGAGATGTTTCCGGGAGCCAAGAAGTACTTTCAACCACTTGCGTTCAATTACTAGTGCCGAGGTTATGGCGGGCTTCTCGTGTCGAGGCCGTAGGAGTGGTCTGCTCCTTTACTCTTTCTCTCTCTCTCTTTTTCTTTTTCTCTATCTCTGTCTCTCTAACATTCACTCATACTATTCTTTTGTACAGGTATTACTGTGCGTGCATCGAATCACGAAGCTTCCAGTACGAATTTGTCCAGAAGGTTGGTCACGTCATTCTAGAACCGTACATCTAATAGACCAGGACACACAAATTGTCTCTCACTCTCTTGAAAATTATCCGAACGAGAAGCATCGTCACGGAAAACAGCTTTGACAGACATCTGTTCATTGAGAGAGTAAAGAAGGAAAAGGTTATAAAATGCAGTTACCTTGTTCTAGGTAATCTTCTGAAAAGTCTGTTGTTAAAAGACAAATGATTTATTTTTTTTAGATCTTTTAGTAATTTTCTGTACCTTATTTAGAAAGATAAAGAACAAGAGAACGAACATATAGGTTTTGCAAACGGAAAGAGATGGAGAGAGAATTCGAAACGATGCGTGCGTTTAATAGCAGGTTCTCTCGAATACGACACTCATGAAGAAAAGGGATTCGTTTTGTAGGGCGGACATTGGATATTGAGGAGAGAATTCTTCTCTTTGGTAAATCTATATCGCTCTCTCTCTCTCTCTCTCTCTCTCTCTCTCTCTCTCTCTCTCTCTCTCTCTCTCTTGGTTAACAGAGATCAACGACGACTACTACAAACTACAACCAACGACACGACAGAGACAAGGAAAATCATTCTCGTATACTATACACAAACTGTTTGTATGTCCCCCTTTGAAATTTGACGGCATTGACGTATGTGTAGAGTATACCTACCGCCCAATCTACCTACCTATCTGTCTGTCTACCTACCTACCTACCTACCTACCTACCTACCCTTTTCTATCCTATCCCGAACCTTCGAGAGAAACGAATGAAAGGCAAACGACGAATTCGAGACTTGGAAACGGAAACCTCAGGGATTACAATAATTACGTATCCTGGCTAATAAGCGGTTCTCTTCCGAGTTTCCTCGAATTACAGAAGAGACACATGTATTATTTTCTCTCTCTCTACCTCTTTCTGTGTATGTATGTGTGTGTATGTAACGTCGACAGAATACACATTCTCAGAAAAGGGGTGCCAATTTTTCTACTATATTAAAGTCGATCACACAGGTGGAAACGTCGTGCTTTGTCATGTGTTTAGAAAAGAAAGTCCAATAAGGGTAGTGATATTCTTCACGTGTGTGTCACCTTTACAATTTTCTTCACGTTCCTTTCCGGTACCTGTATACGTTCCCTTGATGTCTTTTGTCCATTCACACACAAGAGAGTTCACGACAGGCGTGAGTTGATCGTTAAACCATTTGTAAGAACGACAAAACGATAATGATTAATCTCATTAATCATTACAGGTTAAATCAAAATTAAAAAATGAAATGATGAAAAATATATTATATCATTTTTTTTTTAATTAAAGAATAATAAGGGTTAACTTTTTTTACTTTTTGTATAACTAATGACTTTCTCCCTTTTTTTCTTTTTCTTTTAACCAGATATACTTTACAGGTGAAAAGAAGAATAAAAAGGGAATAGAAATTATGAAAAGGTTAATAACGTCGTGTCTCGAAGATGAGATGGCTGCAAAAACGGTATTAGGGTGAAGTACGGAGTTACTGTGAAGGGTGACTAGCGTGTGAAGGGAGAAATAAAAGAGAAAGAGAGAAAGAGAGAGAGATTTCAAACGGCAATCACTGGGGCGTGGACTTTTGCTTGCCCTCCCACGAGAAACAGAGAAAGAAAAAGAGAAAGAGAGAGAGAAATAGAAAAAGGGACATCCGGTCTGTCATTCATTCAAATTAAACTCCTGAATGTTTCAACGTCCATCAGGCACATCATAAAATCTGTCATTTTATAACTAGTAGTACAGGCAGTATAATAAAACGGGTCAATGGATCCTATAGTTCGTATCAAGATAAGCCTCAAAATGTTCATGTATGCAAGCACAGTCCGCGAGACCAACCATTCCCAACCATCCAACCATTCAAACAACCAACCAACCAACCAACGAATCAACCAACCAACCAATCCAGTCAGCTAGCTAGCTAGCTAGATACCTAGCTAGGGGTCCTACTACGTCGCTTTAGTCCTCGTCGTCGTCGTTTAGCCGCGCATGACAGCTCTCGCGCGCGCTTTACGCTTCATTACGGGGAGATTGCGGGGCTTCATGTTTCGAGTGCATCATCGTTACTGGCATTCAAAACTTCATGGAAGATTAGCGCGACGTATTCGACCACCACCACCACCACCACCACCATCACCACCACTACCACCACGATCATCAGCGTTATGTGTTACGTTATTTTCCGCGAATTACGCGTCACGTTCAAGTGTATACTTTTTAACTAAATGCATAGATGTTGGTTGCACACCCCTCATCCCCCAACCCCCGTTCCTCTATCTCACTGTACAAATGTAATCTTCGCTCGTTTATATCCATGTTAACCCCACTACTATTATCACCATCATCCTGTATGAATATAACGAAGAAGAGTTTTTTTTTAAATCTCTCTCTCTTTCACTTATTTTAGAAATTTTTTATTTACGTGTCATCGTTATTTTGAACAAAAGGAAAATATATATATTATATATGATTAGTGTTGGATTAAAATAATATTTTTTTGTTTGTTATTATTATCAATTACGTAAGATTTTATTTAAGATATTTTTATTGATTAGAAAAGAGAAATAAGATTGAATGATTCAGCCCACTTACGGTACACACACATATACCATCTCATGTGCTCAGAGTCTGGTGGCACAATGAGAACGATATAAATCAAGAAGACTGACTTTGCTAGTTTGACCCCCTTTTACGTCCTAGGGTGTTGATGCACTTTGTAACAGTGCTATTCTATTTCTCTCTCCCTCTCTCTCTCTGTTTCTTCATTTCTTTCCTATTTTCACGTTTTCCTTATTTTTCACGTCTATCAACTGGTAATATACAGTTCTTTTAGCTAATGATTTTGGCTTTTAGTCAGACGAAATGAAATTATCATTGTATTAACTCAAAGTAATCCTATATCATTTAATTAAATTTTGTTTTTTTTTTAAATTTTATTTTGTAATATTATTATTTTGAAAAAGAAGAAGAAGAAGATGCGTGAAAAATATTCAATGATCTTACGAGTTCTCATAAATTGACGAAAGATTTCGTCGTCTGGTAGTTTCTTTTGCTTGTCAAACGTCCACAAAGATATTCTAAGAAGAAAATATTCTCAAAGAAATCTCTAACGTTACTATTTGTAAGCTCTACGACGAGTGTATGAGTGTTCTTGTTCTTTCAACGTGTAAAGTCAAAGTGCGAAAAAAATATAAAGAAAGAAAAAGAAAAAAAAGAGAGAGAGAGAGAGAGAGAGAGAGAGAGAGAGAGAGAAAGAGAAAGGGGTCTCTACGTGATGCTGCAATAAAATTTAACTCGATGACATACATAATATAGTGAAAGATATAAAACCGGTGCGACGACAAGCCGACGGAAAAGGAAAGTAGCGGTGAAATGATGCATTTTTAAAACGTCACTACTTGCGAGTAGGAGGAAGAGGAGGAGGAGGAGGCGGAGTTCACCTTCGACCCTGTTTGACCCGTCTAGTTTCTCCTTTTTCTTTTATTTTATTTTTCTCTTCACGATTCAAACTCTCTATTTTTTATCTCTCATTTAACCCCGTCGTTGCGATCAACTTGACTCTCCGAGAAATATGAATTCTTTTTCCTTTTCTTTTTTTATATATATATATATACATAATTTTATTTTGCACACACCTATTCTTTTAATTGGTTTTAATATTTTTTTTTCAAAGACAATTATTAAACGTGTTAATATTTTTTTTCAAGTACAATAAATTACATATCATCGATTTAATGTTTTAAAAATATTTCGTTTTTTTTATTTCCATTTTAATTATTATCATTATTATTAGATAAAAGATCAAAGTAAGAAGAATCAAGGAAGTAGAAGTGGCGTTTGAAGTTCATCATTAAAACAGATGTGAAAGATATACGATAGAAAGGGACCGAATCATAGATTTCGAGATTATAGGGTGACCGAAGGGAAAGCGAGAAGACTTCTCCTTCGTAAAGCAAGAAAACGACGAAAAGAGGAAATAGAAGAAGAAGAAGTAGATAGAGGAGAGATGAGCAAAAGGTAAGGGGAAGAGAAGAGAAAAAAAAGTGTGATGGTACGAAAGGTTTCAGAAAGAGAAAAAAAGATATAGAGTTGATTTAGCAGCGTCTGTTGCTGACGGGCCGACTCTGTAATTTTGTTACTTCATTTTTCCGGAGGAATAAAATCGTCGTCGGACGTAATGGAAGAGTGAAGGGCTTGAGAATTAGAAAAAGAGAGGAACAGAAAGAGATAGATAGAAAAAAAAGGTTTGAAAAGGAGAGAAGAGAAAAAGGTGTCGCGATGTTCCAGATTTCGTTCGAGCGATTTCAAACGGAAGAAATATTAGATGATGATTTGATATTGACGTAACGAATAAGAAGTCATGCTTGTTTTTCTTCTTTCTTTAAAGATAAAAAAAAGGAAATAAGATTATTTCTTTTTAATATTTCAATCATTTAAATATATTTTATTTAATTCACCGTCTTTCTAGAAACAAAAGGAGAAAAAGAATAAAAGATAATTAATAACGTTATTGTGTGTGTAATTTCTGTTATAATTATGTAACTGTTAGAATATATTTATACTGTATAATAATGAAATTATTTAACTCTAATAATATAAATTTAATAATTTATTTATTGGATTGAAAATTCTTCGTTTCCATTTTCAACGTTATGGTTACAGGGTTCCTCTGGTTATTCATCTTTCATTGGTTTGAATCAGATTCGCAGTTGGCGGTTCATAAATAGTGAAGAAAATTAGGCGTAGAATTTTCTTTCGTTCATACGTCGACCCAAAGGATAGGCAAAAAATGACATACACATGAAAAAAGGGCGAATATTTCGAGACCTTCGTGTGTTCTCTTATTTTTCTTTTTTTTTTTTTTCAGAAACGACGATTAATTCTCGACTTCGAACGAGCTGACGAAAGAGAAGATGGCATGGCCTACGGGAAAGGAAAAAAAAAAGGAAAGAAATAAAAAGAGAGTGAGAGAGAGAGAGAGAGAGAGAATGAATACGACGAGAGATAAAGTGGGAGGGTACGATGACGGGAGCACTTTGATGTCAGAAAACTCGATTAAAAATCTCCGCGCCTGATTCTCTCCCCCTTTTTTTTTTTACTCGTTTCTTTTCCTCATCCCCCTACACCTTTACCATTTCTTCTTTCTCTTTTCTCTTTTCTTTTTTCTCTCTTTCTACCAGATCTCGATCTTTCGTTACTCCTTTACTTTGCGAATAAAAAAAATCGTACGAACGATTACTTTCATTCCTATTTGATTTTTCTTTTTTTTTTTTTTTTTACAAAAATAATTAACGATTCACACAGAAGATGATCAAGTAAAGTTGCATTAATTATTGAAATATTTACTACTCGTCGTAGGTTATTCTCTTCTTTTTTTTTTTTTTCAACTTTTTTTTAAATATAAAATATTACAAAACGAAGAATACATTTTTATTAATTCAATACAAAATTAAATACATCTGTTTACAATATTTTATATAAATTCAAATGGAAATAGGTTGAGAAGGGAAAATGGCAAAATACATTTGTTGAAAATAAATTTGTTAAAAGTTAAATGAGAAAAGAACGAGTTTAATCGATTAACGAATAATATCGAATATCTACGTTAATTATAGTTTTTTGAAATTCAAAAGAACATTGGGGGCGGGGGGGAAGGGGAGATTGTACATTTGGTACCGCGTAAAGAAGCAAAACGAAATTAACGAAAGTAAAATTAACGAAAAAAAAAAAAATTAAATAAAAAAAACAAACTCATTCTCATACATACATTTACAATCATGGCATATATGGAAGAGAGAAAAAATGAACAAAAAGAATTATATTATTACGCTTAACGATTCGATACAATTTCCCAACCGGGAATTATCGCCGTAGTATTTCAAAGTACGAACAAATAACACGTGGTGGACCTTTAAAGTACGATACAAAGGACTACTACAACTACTATGACTACTACTATTCGTCGTGGTTGTCGTAACGAACGTGAATTACCCTTTCCTCGGTATATATTTTTATTACGACGTAGAACTGCTTGCAGTATAAAAGTACAACAAGCATAACTACCCCTACCATTCACCACCAGCAATAGTAGCAGCAATAGCAGTAGTATAGTAGTAGTAGTAGTAACAGAAGCACGCGGGCCCAAGCTTCTGTTTGAATAATGGAGAAGCAAAACCTCGTAACTCTGGTCAATGTTATCTCTCAAAGCTTTGTCTTGTAGTCCACTGGTACGTCCAAACTCATTTTCATAATTGCGCCCTATGCATATACCTAACTTTTTTTACACTTTTATTTTGTTCACGATGTTCCTACCCGACGACGAAAACGAAAACGAGAATGAAAATGAAAATGAAAATGAAAATGAAAATGAAAACGTAGACGCAAAGGTAGGTGGGTGATGGTAAAAAGAAGAAGAAGAAAGTGTGATGGTAACGATGGTGGTGGTAATCGTGCTTAGGTTAGTGGTGTGTAATCATTTTCGTTATAATGTGCTTCGAGTTGCACTTTTATTCTACGTGCACGCGCATCGTTTAATTATATTTAAAGTAATTCGAGCCGGAAAGGGGGTGGAGGTGTGGGGTCTTCTAAAAACTTCGCGCAAAAGATAATAGCGCATTCAAATTCGTCGTTAAACGTTAAGCAAAAAAAGAAATATAAAAAAAAATACAAGTGGGTTATCTAATTATTTTATTTTTTATCTTTTCTTCGCATTGGGTGGAGAAAAAAAAAGAGACAGAAATAATTTGCTCTATATTTTTTTTTCCTTCCCGGGGAAGTGAGGGAGAGACACCTTATATTTCCACCTTTTCACTTGAAAATTGCTTTTCTCACACAGCTTTTATTATTAACAACGAAACAAATTCATACCTCGTCGATCTTCTACAAGAAGAAAGAAAGAAGAATAATCGTCACTGGAAAGTTAAGAAGGTAAAAGAGGAAACAACTAAATCGCGAGAATGATATTAAAAATTTGATATAGTCTAGTTTCTCTTTTTATTTGTTTTGTATTTAAAAAAAAAAATAAAATAAAAGAGTAACTCAACTCTTCCTTCTTCTTCATCTTCTTCTTCTACTTGTTTTGCTTACTTTTTAATAAATTTATTTTTATCGATAAATTATTTCCTCATTTCCCTTTCATTGTTTCCGTTTAATCGTAGCATAAGTAAGTCTTATGCGTAACATAGAAAGAGAAAGAGAGTGAAAGAGAATGTAAGACCGAATGAGAGAGAGAGAGAGAGAGAGAGGTATGTTGCTCCACCATCGAAGACATATGGTGATTTACTTTCTATGCATACGAGATCGATAGAGAAATTGAGCTGTGCGTGCCTACGTACCCTCTTTATCGGATTTTCTCCAGTTACACCCTTCATGAAATACATTTACATAAATTTAAATCGCATTAGACGAGGGGAAGGAGAAGGAGAAGGTTGCCGCCGTTGCCGTCGTTGCCTTTGCGCGAAATTGACTTTGATCGATATACGCCCGATATCGATATTTTTCTATTTTTTTTTTTTTTTAAGGGTACGTTCTTAAAAACGTTCAACGTACCAACCGAGCTGAGCTATCGAACAATTTGTCGACAGCTAAACGTTAAACGTTGAAATTCTTTCTCCTATGAAAGAATTATATTGAAATATATTCTCCTAACTTTGAAAAAAAAAAAAGAAAAACATAAAATTGTGTAGATAAATTTTTCAAAATACATACATGTATATATCTGTTGTGGTGAAAGATCGAAATTGGTGATTGTCAAGATTCACATGGTGAAATTTCAACACATATCAAAATACGTCGTTGAAAGATCAAATATTTGAATGTATTCCTATACATTGATATTTTTGACATACATCTAATGATTATTATATATATTTACATATGTAAGTATAGACTATATTCGTGTGTGTAATATAATATAATATAATGAAAGAGATGGATCCTATTCAACGGGATAAAAGGATTCGTGACGATGACACGCGAGTTACGAATTAAGGTCAAACGAAAGTTTACATGTAAACATTCTGAAAAGAAAAAGAAAGATGAAAAAAAGCACGAAAGAGAGAGAGAGAGAGAGTGAGAGAGAGACAACATGGATCGATGCAATAAAGGAAAGAGAAAGATAGAAGAAGAATAGAAAACGTTAGAAAGGGGCTTCTGGAGAAGAAAATGGAGTTGTGTCGATCAGGGAGCAAGGTGCCGTTGCTTTACCACAACGAATATAGAAAGAATGAGAGAGAATGAGAGAGTGAGAGAAAGAGAAGAAGAAGCCAAGGCAGAACTGCTGCGAAGCGGAAACTAGCGTTGGCCACCGGAGAGATTGTCTTTTACGTTCTTCACGAAAACTGTTTACGCTGAGAAAACAGGAGGTAGGTACGCAAAAAAACCCCCGGAGCGGACAGAAAGCAGACCGTTTTCTGCTTCACCGATTTCTATGTCCTCTTCTTCTTCTTCTTCTTCTTCTTCCTCTTTCATCTTCATCTTCATTTTCTTCATCTTTTTCTTCTTCGTCGAGTGAAAGTGTAAAGGGTGTACTGATTTTTTGTATTCTCTTAAAAATTTCTCTTCTTCTTCTTCTTCTTCTTCTTCTTCTATCTTTCTCTCTCTTTCTAAAGTTAATGTTCTGAGATAAAAGAGAGAGAAAGAGAAAGAAAGAGCTATTGCTATACATGTTCATAAAACGTTTTAATACGCACGAAAAGAGAGTGAGAGAGAGAGAGAGAGAGAATGCAACCAACGTTTAGACAAAACGTTGAACATGCACGTGAAAGAGTAAAGATGGAATTTTGTCGAAAACGTTATAAAAGGTAGCACGATGAATACGTTTAGCAGAGGTCAGCGAGTAGCAACGGTATATATATATATATATGTATATGTACATGTGCAGTATAGCACGGCAAGCAGCATCGTATACACATACTTAGGTGACCGATGTGATTTAAAAACTCGGTTGCTTTAAAAGCTCTCTTTAAAGAAGCTTTACTTGCTGACTTTACACGTATGCACGTATGTATGTATGTATGTATGTATATATGTATGCACAAGGCGCGTACACGAAAGTTTTACAGAGATTCGAGGTCAGGGCGAATGTTTTATGTGTGTACTTGCTCTATGTATATATGTATGTGTTAAGAGTTTATATAAAAGCATAGTTTTCTACTGGATAAGTGCGTTATGCTTTTAAAATTCTTTTATTTTCTTTCTTAATATGTATAATACTTATACGCTCAGATAGGACATACAAACTTGCATATACTATATATATATATAATTATTTCTCATTATTTTTTCTATTTTTCTATTTCAAATATAAATGAGTATTTATTAAAAAAAAAAAAATTAGATAATGGTAGAAGAATTATCAAAAAAAAAAAAAGAAAAGTGTAATACGAAATCGATGGGAGAGTATTTCACGAAAGTTAAAGAATAAAAAAATAAAAACAGAAAAGAAGGTTATAAAGGAAAAATAAATGAAGAGTAAAAGATAGCAAGAAGAGACGATCTCGAAAGAGGACTTTTTCCTTCTTTTTATTTTTTTTTTTATTTTTTTATTTTCTTTCTTTTTTCTGGTCCGACACGAGAACGACGACGCGACTTGACATTTCCCAATTCGAGTTCGGCTACACGTGAAAATCTCTGCATGGTCAGTTTATTTTAGACGCGTAAAAGTATCGTATAGAGGAGGAAAAAAGGAAAAAGATAGAAGGAAAAGAAGTAGGAGAAGGAGGGATGGTTCTAGCTAGGGACGAAGTGAATGGTCACTGGAAAAGGGAGTGAGAGAGAGAAACAGATAGAAGAGGGTTGAGAGTGCAAGCAATTTTACGGACAACACAGACCCTCGGTGTAGTCCTACGAACTAAATGTGTATGTGTATGTGTGTGGGTTGTCTCCCCTGAAGCCCAAGCCGGCTAGTGGGGTGGAAGAGGGTGGTAAAAGGTTGCAGAAACCCCTCGTAGAACGCACTTACCCAATCCTACTCTACCCCCGACAGTTGCTTCTGTCCTGACTCTTGTACTAAATATATTGCTCGATGCATTCTGACAGAATCGATCAAAAATATCGACTCTTTCTTTTTCTCTCACTTTTACTCGTTCGACGATTAACTAACCCCCTCCCCCATTCCTCTACGTTCGAATGCTTTCAGAAAATTTTACGATACATATTTAGTCTAAAACATTCGAAGGTAGATGAAATTATTTTCACAGTAAGCCTTTTTCCGTACGGGTTGGAAATAAGATTCATGGAAAGTATATGGTGAAAAGAGAAAAAATAAAAGGGGTGAAAATAAAACGCATGTTCTTTCAGTATATATATATTGCTTAGCAATAGCAAAGGACTTCTAGCCGGTTTTGACATAACCGCATACCACCGTAAACACGCATGCGAAAAGCTCTACTACTACTACTACCTATCGTCGTGTCACGCTACGTTACTGGAACGGTGGTTTCGTTTGTTGATCGTTGCATATTTCAAAGGGTGCTTTGTACTTAGAACGACGAATCGATCGTTATTTATGATATAGCCGCGGGTTAATTGTGTTACACTATACTCTCTCTCTCTCTCTTTCTCTTTATAAATAAATATATATATATTATATACAGGATAAAATATAGTAGCAAATAAACGTTTGACTAAGTTTCAAAGTATCGTTTCACTTTCAACATTCTTAATTATTTGAATATTAAATAGTTCAAATATAATATCGTATTTTATTGTTATTAACAATCTATACTAATAACATAATTTAAAATGAGAAAATAGACAATCTAGTAATTATCTTTCACATTAACATCCAAGAGAGTATTATAATCAAGGAGGTTAGTAGGTTGGTCATGTTGTAGGTATAAATCGCAAGTTTTACTTACTGATTGTGAAAGAAATTTCACACTGAATCAAATGTTCGTATTTGTATGCGTGGATTCTGTAATTGTCAGCACAGAATGGATATAATCGTCATGATACAAAATTCTCGTCACATCTCCATGACAGATATAGTTGTCAAACACACAACTGGTTAAATAAAAAAATGAAAATAATATCATAGGAAAGAAAATACAAAAAATAGATAAGAGAAAGAAAGAAAGGTAGACAAAAAAGAAAGAAAAAGAAGAACCGTTTTCCGATTGGATCGATAGGAAGACAAGTGGTCGAACGATGTAGCCCGTATTACGAGAGTAAACATGGAAGACGAAACATCGTTCGTGTTTACCCTTATCGGTGCCGACGAGAGAGTTGGAACGTGGCTTCAAGAGTGGGTGCAAGAGGAGGAGGAGGAGGAGGTGAGGGTGGTGGTAGTGATGGTGGGTCGGCCATTAAATAGTAATTGGGCAAAGCTCTCGCATCGTCATTGTTATTTTTTCGGCAAATAATGTGCCGACACTTAAACGCCTAATGGGTACTCATCATTCTCCGTTGATCAGATAGAAAGAGAGAGTGTGTGTATGTGTGTGTATGTGTGACAACAAAATGTTGTCTATATGGGAAAAATTCACCATTCGTTATGTATCTTCCTATTCTTTCACTTTTTCCTCTCGATAACTTTGCAATGTATATACTTATATATGTGTAACATGAAGGTATCAACTTTGTGTTAATAGCGCGAATTATTATCGTATAAGCAAAATGTAATAAAAATGATTGGTTGACATTGTTCACGTATAAGCGTAGCCGTTTAATTTCAACTTGTCGAGTACCGTCCAATTAATTCGTCACATTCTGTCCACGATACAAAAGCACGTTATGCTTAGACGACTAAATTGGTCCTTTCATTTGATGTAAAACAACGTATGTATAGTTTTTATACTTCTACATTTCTTTCTCTTTCTTTTTATATATGTATGTATGTATGTATTCTTTGTTACTTTGTTGGATCGTGGCTAATGTTTAAATACAAATACAAAAGTAACTATTAAAGTGTTAGATTTTATGATGAGTGTATCGTATTTTAATACGAGTATCCCACTCTTTATGTATAATATATACTTGTATCAAATTATACTTCTCTCTTTCTTTTCTGTCTCTTTACAAACACCCCATATCTAAGATCTCACGTTTTTAATGGACTGTTACTATTCGTTGATCGAATATTGAACAGCATTTTTCGAATGTGAACAGAATGTTGCTTTGCAATTGTGACACGTTGAAAATACAACGCCTGGAATAAATATCAATTGTATAAGAATAATAATAAATATAAACATGTGTACACCTTGAATCAATATATCACACACAAGCATTGTCAATTATTATTATTATTATTATTATTGTTATTATATTTCATCATTAAATCGACAATGTACGATTTGTCAAAGAACAAAGTATAGAAGAAGAAGAAGGAAGTTTTTATAAGTAACCATTGGCGTTGTAACGAATTGTAAAAACTTCCAATTGAATCTAACGATAGAAAGATCAAAAGTAACAAATATGAAAGAAGCCATTGAAAGAAGAAGAAGAAGAAAAGAAGAAGAAAAGAAGAAGAAGAAGAAGAAGAAGAAGAAGAAGAAGAAGAAGAAAAAGAAGAAGAAAAGAAAAGAAACATATATATATATATAAAAATATAACGTATACGGTGGAATGAGATGAGGGGGGAGGGATTGAGAAGGTAGAAAATTTTTTTCAAGGGAAAAAGCAGGTAACGAGGCGGCTCGAAGAGAGAAAAAAAGCAAAAAAAAAAGAAAAAAAGAATGTATCTCTTGTTCTCTCTTAGCTTTTTCGCATTTTCTTTCCTTCCTCCGGGGGCCTCATTGTGCCGAGGTATGGTGTGTAACACAATACGGATGTGAAATATTGCATCGAGGGGACCAATTTTGAAGATATCTCTTTCTCTTTCTCTCTCTCTCTCTCTCTCTCTCTTACTCTTTCTTTATTTTTCTCTCTTTTTCTCTTTTTCTCTGAAGCCAGGGTGTTTACGTGTTATCCAGCGTGCACCAACGAGCCGAAGGGTGGTGGTGCATCTGCGAAGCATGTGTCGCGTATATTCTCGAGACGTCCCGTTGAGAGAAAGAGAAAGAGAGGCACGAATGGGAGTGAGAAAAAGATAGATAATAATAAAAAAAGAAAAGAGAAGAAAAGAAAAATGAGAAGAGGGATGTTGGTAGTATAACAGGATTACCGCAGAACATTTCTACGTTTTTGGGGAATTTGATTTCGATCGATATAAGAATAATGTAACGGAATACTTTCCTTTTTGAGAATTACATTTATTTATTTATTTTTTTTTTTTTTTCATTCTTTCTTTCTTTATTTTTTGACACACTTAAGATCGTGAGGAACCCTTACGAGAATCACAGGAAAAAACATTGGCAACGGTTTTCTATCGAGTTGCATTTTACGATTGGCGTGCATGTGGAAAACGGAGAAACTACCTGCCTCTCCCTCCCTTCCTCCCTACCCTTTTGTCCAGTCCACTATTTTACGCTCTCTCTCTTCAGTCTATACTCTAGTTTCAACCGAACATGTTTCTATCGATATACACAGTATGCGTTTGCTTCTCAAAATGGTATTGTATTGGTGGCAATGCTTCGTAGTGGTTCGTTGTGTGTTACCAATACATATATGTATGGAACTATATTTGTAGGTACGTATGCATGTTTGTGTATATACATATATGTATATGTATATGATGCACGATGCGAGAATAGAACGCGCGAGCGAATGGTAGGCTAGGCTCACGAACGAACGAGTCGTCTCGTAACAAATCCCTTTTGTGAACGGGCCTGCCAATTGAAAATCGATTTCCCGTCATGCGCGTGATTCGGTGGTCCGTCACCTTTTTTTTTCCTTTCTTTCTTTCTTTCTTTCTTTTCTCTTTTACTCTCTCGTTCTCTTTCTCTCGTTTGTTCTATTTGTTTCGCTTTGGTCTTGCCTCTTTTCTATCGCCTTTTATACGCTAGCGGGATATTCGAAAATAGCACTTATTTGCACTGAAGACTGTCGTAGCTAATGGTAAAAAAAAAAAAAAAAAAATACGTGTACCATGATAAAGTTATTGTTTATTTGAAAAACGTTATCTCTCTCTCTCTCTTTCTTGTCAAATTAAATTATTTTTAGTTTTTCCCAATTTTTGTTTTCTCATTTTTCTTCGTTTCTAGTAAAATAATTAAATACGAATAGAAAAAAGTACCTTTGAACAAAACAACATTATTATCATTTGAACAAAACAACAATAAAATTAATAACAATATTTGTAACAATTAATTTATTCGTCTCGTCGAAATTTTCATCACTTATTGTTAGACTAATTTTAAAGGAAAAAAACCACCCAACAATAAAAAAGAAGGAAAGAAAAAAAAAGAACTCAATTACGTCAAAGAAGAAAAAGAAGAAGAAGAAACCAAATGAGAGAGAATCCACTCGATGGACTCGTTAACTCAAACATTCATGCTTCTATTACTTTTTGTCGGCTGTCAAGTTAAACGACACGTTCCATGAGTCTACCGATTTCCGAGTTATAAAAGAAAGAAGAAGAAGAAGAAGAAGAAGAACTTGAAGTAGAAGTCAAAGTACAAGCAGAAGGAGAATAAGAAGAAGCTTATGGTTCTTACGTATACATATACACATATAAGTTGGCCTAGAACTAGCCAGTTAAAAGTTAAAAGAACGGTATATATATATGTACCAGTTACTACTATTTATTACACTACTTATCTATACGTTTACCAATTTTTCCTTCCTTTTTTCTTTCCCTTTCCCTTCCCCATATCCACATTCCGTCATCTTATTCTCTACCTTTTTTTCTTTGGGCAATTTTATTTTATTTTTTTTTTGTTCTTTCGTTTTCCGTTCTAAGCCTGTGAGCTGCTTCTGTTGAGACGCCGGTGGCCACTGAAAATGTCAGGACCACACACAGAGTCCTGGTGGGTGTATAATGCACTCCAAAGCGTTGGCTAATAGAATTACGAGCTAAAAGCTTCGTCAAATTTTCTTTTTTTTTCTTTTTTTTTTTTTTACATCATTCCTCCCACCTCTCTTTCATTCGTCTACTACTACTACTACTACTACTACTACTATTACGTTTGCCGACTTTAACCGTTCTGTCCTCTTCTAGTTTTTTTTTCTTTTTTATTTTTTGCCTTCCCTTTATCACGGAGTTTTCCTGTTTTTTTTTCACACTCTCGCTTTTATTTTTCTCTTAAAAAAAAAAAAAAAAGGAAAAATTGACATTGTTTCGAAATTGGATTATTTTTTGTTTGTTATCGAAAATGAAGTTAGGAGGGTTGATGAAAAGGGGGCATCAAAACTGGTATATTACGATACGGGGTATATCGATAACGTTGTTTCCAAAGTACGCAGTTTTCGTGGTGTTTTAGGGCTTCCTTCTTTGCGTGTCCTAGGTCCATTTAAAAATTATCCACTTTGATGGAGATTCAACGTCCCGGCAAATATTCCAACGGCTATTTCTCTCCGAGAAAATGATAGGGGAGAGAGAGGTGACGAGAAAAATATTGAAACTTGATTATAAAGTTTGACGTTTCTTTCGTGAAAATTAATAATTTCTTTTTTAGTTATCCTCTTATTTTATTATATTAAATATATATATGTAAATAAAATATTATTTACCATATGAGTCTTAACAAATTACCTGTATAAATTGATTGCTGTTGAGATGATAGAAAAAAAAATAAAAAATTTCTGACAAAACCTAATTGAATGACGGTAGTATAATTCTATGCTAATAGTTCTTAGTATAGGTAGACGTATAAATGATATATGAAAGTAAATAGGTATATATATATAGGTATATATTACACTCGATATACCTATATATAATAAACAAATATGAACGGTATATAAATATTGTACGATTTGATAAATTTAAAGTTTGTTAAAAATCGAATTACGATAAGTAATAAAATGAATCCTCAAACTTTTTACGATCGAATTGAAATAAATAATTAGATGATATGATAGAGAAAATAATCTCATAGTTATGAATTGAGTATTATCGATCTCGTTAACGTCGAAATTATTAATAAACTTATTTACTAACTTTTAGTTTGGGTTGTTAAAAAAGGCAAGTCAAGCTCTATTATTATTATTATTATTATTATTATTATTATTATTATTATTATTATTATTATAATTATTATTATTATAATTATTATAATTATTATTATTATTCTTTTTATTATTATCATTATTACAGTTAGAAATTCGTTTCGTATTTTCAAGACAGTATTGAAGATCTTCAATAGCGTTTGGTTTCAAATCACTCTGTGTTTCTTTTTCTTTTAACCACGAGACGACTGGCAATAGCTCACCCACCCAGGTTCAGAATTGTGATCATTATGACTTTTATTTCAGCCAGTCAGTAAAAAAAATAAAAAAGAAAATAAAGAAAGAAGAAAGAAAATAAAGAAAGATATCAAGATAGATATTTATGAAACGAATAAACAAAATATGTTTCACAAAAATAAAAAGATATTAACACTTTAATGGCCGTTCACACAACATGTGTGTGATAGCCAGAACAACCGTTATTTATAAATTTATCTATTTAAAATTATATAAAATTAAATTTATTGTTAAATTGTTGTTAATTTTTTCGTAGATTTAATAAAGTTTTTTTAAATTAATTCTTTAAAAATATTACCGGCTTTTGGCGACGTTTGACTGAGTAGACGTGCGGCCATTAAAGTGTTAACTTAATGAACACTCGTTTATATATTCATTTCTATTAACTCCGATTAATTTACGTAATTAAAATAGAATCCTGGTATAAAAACAGAGATAAAAGAAAAAAAAAAATAAAAAATAAAAATAAAACACCATTTATGAATATAATTGTCGTAATGACGTACACATAATAACTGAAGGATCCTTGTATATTAAGATAATAACGATCAGTACGACGATCGTAACGAGACATTCAATTTGACCCGTCTTCCCTATTAACGGGCTTTCGTAGGACGAATGTTGTAGGTATTACCATCCGGTAGTACTCAGAACCAAGAGAGATTGAGAGAGTGAGTGAGTGAGAGAGAGAGAGAGAGAGGGAGAGAGAGAGAGAGAGTGAGAGACTCTAGAACGTAGTACGACGTTAATGAAATCCAAACACGAAATTAATTCGGCACTCTCACGACCAGCTTATCGACCTGATCGATCCGAATTTCGATCAGACTCATTCTCTCTCTCTCTCTCTCTCTCTCTCACACACACACTAGGTCTCACTCTTTCATTCACAGCTTCCCCCATTTTATTTTTTGTATTCGAAAGGTTCAGCACCTCGAACAATAACTCCGTAAGGTATTCCTCGAGCCAGACACGCCATCGTCCTCGTCCAAACGGTCCGACGACTACTCGAAATTGCGGTGAGGCATGAAGGGAAAAACAAAAGGGTTAGTAGTGATGGTGGAAGAAAGGAAGAAAAAAAAAGGGTGGAGACTGATAAACGGCATCTCTCTCTTTCTCTTTCTTTTTTCTTTCTTTCGAAATCAACCCCGTCAAGAGAATGCAGAAATATCGAAGTGACGCTCATGGGTCGTTCAAGAAGAATGCAAAAAGACTAAGAATGAAGAAAAAGAACAAAAAAAAAAACTAGCAAATAGTTAAAAAAAAAAAAAATTGAAAGAAAGAAGGAAGGAAGGAGAGTGACCAATGTTGGTTAGAAATAGAAGAAGATAAAAGTCTACGTACTATATAGTAAAATAGTAGGTGGGGGTTCTAAAAAAGGGAGACAGAGATAGAGAACGTTCGAAGAGGAGCAAAATATGGAAAGGGGGAGTGCTAGGAGGATCGGTGCGCTGAAGCGAAACGAAAACAAAGGGTCCATTGGTTTGGCACCATCGTGCACACGATGACACGGCGTGCAACAACGCCCGGTAGTATAATATTGCCGTGGTGTCGGCATATGGCCGGCATTGCCGAACAAACAAATACTCGAGAAGGCTCGCTCGATCGGCCCTACGAAGCACTGCGGAGAAAATCGTGGCGAAGTGAGAGTGAACCCTATAATAGGTACGAATCAAAATGAAAGAGAGAGAAATATAGTATACTAGTGCACCCCTCTTGCTTCTCCTCTTTGGCACCTTATGGCACGTCATTTCCAAATCGTATTTCTATATCTCTGGGGAGAAGAGAAACGCGTTACGTGTGAGAGAAAGAGAAAGAGAAAGAGAAAGAGAAAGAGAAAGAGAAAGAGAAAGAGAGAGAGAGAGAATATACATATAGTATATACGTAACGTATGAGAAACACAGAAAGATAAAACGTGCGAGTAAGCCTCACTCTCGTCTCGATTCGTCGTTCATTGTGCCACCCCTTTCTCCTTCTCCCACTCATACTCCTAACACCCTTCCCACCTCCCCCACCGGCAAAACGCCTCGCACTAGAGTTAATTTCCCGAGGCCAGAATCGCGAAACAATCGAGCGGACGCTCAGAGAATCGGTCTATACGGGGGTGAGAGGTTTAAGGGGATGAGGGGAAGGGTTGCGTATCTCGTTCGGTCACACCTCGCGTGCAACGACGAGATTACGGCTGATGCGTCCTGCGATTCACTCTATCGCTTCTATACTCTCTCTCTCTGTCTCTCTCTCTGTCTTTCTCTTTCTCTCTCTCTTTCTGTCTGATTCTCTTTATCAAGTTACTAGTGCATGTCACGAATCCACGATTTCAACCAAAAATGTTAATTACACTTTTAAGATCGTTGGATAGTAATTTGGTTCAATCGTTTGGGTCTTTAACTTGATTCCATTTATTTTTTTTTTGTATGCTACTATAATACAAATTTATACCTTCTTTTTTTTTCAAGATGAAAAAAATTCAACAACAAATAAAATTATTAATTAAAAATAAAATAAGAAACATGTAACTATTAAAACATTCGAAACAAATTCAACGAAAGATGTTACTTGCTTAAATAAAAGTTATTTAAAAATAAAAATGACAAAAAAAAAAATAATTAAATATATATATATATAGAAAGAAAACATAGGATAGACAAATTAAGGACTAGAAAACTCGTTTGGAACGATCTTCAGGATCGAGTGGGGTACCACACGAGAGAAACTACGAAGCTCGGGTGGCGAGCTTCCTCGAGAGCTAAGCTACAAGGGTTGAAATCAGCTGGCTGCTGCTGCTGCGTGCCTACCTTTTTAAACTCGAATGTAGGGTGCTTGCATTCTGGTATAACGAGTCTTATGGACGGGTTGGCTGTATACAAGGCCCGCAGCAGCAAGCCCCTCGACAGATATTGAATAAACGTTTGAGGGCTTGTAGCATGTTAGTGGTTTCGTAGGAGGGGGGTTTGGTGGAGAGGAAGGGCAGGAGGAGGAGGAGGAGGAGGAGGGTTCTCTTGGTAGGAGAGAAGTAAAGGGTGATGCGCGTGCGCGAGCTCTTTCCTATGAAAGAGAAAGAGAAATATATATATATATATATATATATATATATAGATATTAGGTATAGATGGGTTGGTAAGGATAGAAAAGGTACGTTAGATGTAGATACACGTCGCTTAACCGGTCATCTATCACATCGTACTTTACGAGCAACACGAACAGACTGGATTATAAATAAACGAAGGAGAAAAAGAGAGAGTAAAGGGGGGTAGGTGGCAGTGAGGGGAAAAAACGTGGGCTGGGGGACACGAATAAAATGTGCACGCCACTAAATGCATAGCCTTTAACTTTGAGCGATGGAAAAGTCGACCGCAAGGAATATTACTCGATTTAAATGCAAGAGAGAAAAGAAAACGACGAGAGGAGGGGGTGAGTGAAAAGGAGAACGACGCAAGGACAGAGAGGGTGAAATTGAGAAAAGTGAGAGCAAAAGAGAGAGAGAGAGAGAGATACCTGAACGAAGTAAGAGAAAATACTCTCGAAACTTTGCAGACGTTTCGGCGATGATTCGTTGTTATTATAGAAGGGGGGGCAGGGAGGTGGAATACTTTGGGCTTCGTTATCATTTTTCTTTTAATTTTTTGTTTTTTGTTTTTGTTTTTGCTAAAGATATCCTTTTTAGTTTAGTTTGTAACATAGTTGTAAAAAAAAAAAAAAACAGGTATATGCATTTTTTATTAATTCTTGATGTTCGAAATTGTTTTTGGAAATAATTTTTTGCTTTCGTATTATTGCTTAGTCCAATGAACGACGATATTTCAATGTAGATCAAATTGAATGGTTTTTTGGTTTAATTGATCGTCTATGAAGGAACGTTATCGCGTCCCTTCGTGGTTAATTACACTATCATTTTAAGGCGTATAAATGAATTTTGGGAACGACGCCAAAAGGGTACTACTTTGCGTGATTATACTAGCAGAGAAAGAGAGAGAAAGATAGAAAGAGAAAGAGAGAGAAAAAGAGAGAGAGAGAGAGAGAACAACCCGAGAAAGTTTTAAGTCTCGGTGCTGCTGCCGTTGCCGTTGCTTGCGTTCCCCTCTCTAGAAATTCGTGTCGAAGAATGCAATTCTAATTTAAACATGAACAGCTTCGGACGAAGTTTTAACGAACCCGTTGTCGGAGTCTGAAGAGAGTGAGGGCTTGGGCTGGATAAGATAGGAGGAAGAGAGAGTGAGACAGAGATAGAGAGAGAGATAGAGAGAGAGAGAGAATTAGGTAGGTAGGTAGGTAGCTGGCTGCTTTACGAAGAGTTTCGATCGTCACGGGGTGCATCGAGACTCTCTTCGAGTTTTAACTGGTCGAACAAAATCGCCTTCGATCTTAGAACACACCGATCATCGAACTAACACGAAACTTCGTCATTTTCAATAGAGTCGATTACAATTATTTCTATGTATAGAATCTCCTACTAATATATACTTTACTATATACATTTATTACATATATATACATATATTATACATTTATACATATATTATATATATTTATTACACTCAGGTATTATATTAAATTATAGATAATTAATTTGAGTGTGTATGGTGTTTGACTTATTATTATCTAAACGTTTGATTTCAACCAAAAAAAAAAAAAAAATAAACAAATGAAACGGTTTAAATTAATTACCAACGTTTCTGCATCTCTCTTTCATTGTCTATCATTTTTTCTATTTTTATACATCTCAAATCTAAAACCTTTTTTTTCGGACGCAAAACAGTTACGGTTACTGATTGATACGCATTTGACCTTTATCGTAGCATGATAACGAGTGCATTGTATACCCGTCCATCGGTTGTCAATCGTCCTGCAATTTTTGTTCTCGTATATTTTTTTTTTTTATTCTGTTATTAGTTTTATTATTATTATTTTTATTTTTTTATTTTTTATTAAAGCCACAGTATGAAGCGATGAAAATTTACTGCACCGATCAAAATGGATGTACGCGGTAAAATGAAGATTACCTTGAATGGATTTCAAAATAAAAATAAAAAATAAAAAATAAAAAGAGCTTATAGCTCTGATAATACATTGATATGTATGTATGTATGTATGTATGTAGATCTATCTATTACACAGTGACTGTATATAGAAAATAGTAATTATATGCTTGGAAAGAGAATAATAGATGTTTTATAAGACACCAAAAGAAAGGACGATTCACAAACCCTTTTCAATAATACCCAACATACCGTATATAAACTTTGATTATAATCTTCCTCTTTTACTTTTCAGTCTTGAAGTAGTATCATTTTGCTAGTTACTTACTATTTGCTTGAAAAAAAAAAAAAGAAAATATATATAGGAGAGAAGGAAGGAAGGAAGGAAAAAGTAATACCGTAGTACTCGACCAGTGGCATCTTTCAAAGGATTAATCAAGGACCGTCGCTTTCGAGAAAATTTCTCCATTACCACCGTGACTCCGCAAAAGCAGTCGCGAGATATCTTCCTATTGCTTACTCTCTTTCCACCCCCCTCTCTCTCTCTCTTTCTCATTTTTCTTTTCTTCTTTTCCTCTTTTCGTATCTTAGAAAATTTCCCCGACGTTTTACTTCTCGAAAATCTACAAGATATTATTATACAAGAATTCATATATAATCAGTTCAAATATTTGTTCACAATTTTACAAAATATTCTTTTACGAAATAAAAAAGGGAATACAAAAAACAATGTTTAACAAACATAAAAAAACCAAGGGATAGTTTTTGAAGAATTTTTTTGATACTTTTTTTTTGTTGGTGAAACTGCAAAACTATACCTCCA
This sequence comes from Polistes dominula, assembly GCF_001465965.1. Next base: position 1,375,999 of record NW_015149003.1, read on the forward strand.
CTTTTATACTTTTATACGAACAGTATTCCCCATAGAAACACAAAGCGTATCTATAAACTACTCGTATCTAGTACGTGTGTAACTAAAATCTATGAAGCTTAGAGAGAAATAGAAAGAGAGAGATTCTTTTTTCAATGGCAACAACAATTGTAATTATTTTACGCGTAAATCTCTCCCTTTTGAACATTATCATCGATCCCGCATATATATATAAAGCCTCGAGAAACGTGGACTCTTGGTAACATGGACAACACAAACAACCAAAATCATTGTGGATTAAATCCTCCGGACCCTTCAAACTTCAAATGCTGGTAGTATAAACGTTAGTCTCGTTCCTAGGATCTGTCCTCTTCCCCTGTAGACATACATATATTTTTTTCGATAGTGTTCTTCCTATAGATTTAAGTGTATTTGTCATTGGGATGAGCTCCTTTCTCGATCGGGAGATCCGTATCGAAACTGAATACGACATGTCGATAGGAAATAGAATTTGTGGTACGTTTAAGTATGCTCAATGTCCAACAAAGAACCATTTTCTTTCTTTGGTTGATGTAAAAGAGTAAAAGAGAAAGAGAGAGAGAGGTTGTACGTAACATCTGCTACTTGAAGAAAACACAGACGTTATTGTGCCCATTCATCGAAGACGACGGCAAAAGAATCAGCCTATCGAAAGGGTCCATCGACATTGAAATCTTTAAGCGACCGGTTATACACTCATTGAACTTTCACAGACCTTTGGATTCGTCGAATTCGTTTCATTATGGATTTATTCCAGATTTTCTTTTACAGATTACGTTGGTAGAACATACGCGTTTCATATTTTAACTTATGTATTCAACATGTAATCACAGTTTACTTACTTTAAAAAAACAAACAAAATTTTCAACTAAATTATTTTTTTTTTTTTAATTGATAACAATATATAACATTAATTAATAATTTAAAATTACAAATCATCAAACAAAAAACAAATTGAATAGATATTATTAAATTGATCAAATATCTAATTAATTAATTAACTCTCAATCAAAACTACCTTTAAAATCTACCAAACATAACAGAGTAAATTAATCAAAGAAGAAGAAGAAGAAGAAGAAGAAGGAGATGAAGAAGACGACGACACATTAACAAAACTATACACACGTTATATATCCCTCAGTTATGTAGAAGTAAGCTGCGCTTTCTCGGAGCGATTAGCGCATTTGTGGTTAATCGAGCGAGTTCGGAGTTTTACGTGAGGGGGTGGGGACCCCTTTCCCGGCCCCGTTGCACGGTACGCCGAAGCTCGTCGGGCAGCCGCGAGAATAACCCTCCAGGATATGCAAGAGAAACACGGTAGTGCAATATATATATTCGTATACAGTGTACACACGTATACGCATACCATTACGCATAGCTTTTCGGCGCCATCGCGCGTGAAAAGTGATTTGCGCCCTTCGCGAAAGCTCGTTCGCCCACTGATGAAAGGTTCAAGCTTGCGCCTAAGTATACAACCTTTATATATATATATATATATATATATATATAATAATAGTAGTAGAGATTGGGAAGTATATAAACGTTAAACGTACAAAGCAAGATCGTAAATGCACGTTCGATAAAACGAAAGAAATCGAATTTCTCTAAGTTAGGTATATATATATACACACACACACACATATATATATATTATAGATAGTAGGGTGGGGCAAGTTTGTAGGAGTGAGGGTTGATAGGAAAAGGGATAATAGAGGAGGGGATGAGTGGGTGGGACGAGAACACGCTCTGAAATCCGACTCTGCGCTTGAAATCAGGCATTCAGCCGCGTTTCACGGTTACGGATTTGATTACCACGCGCGGCGTCGAAAGCGAAGCGGAACGTCGGCGACTCGCTCGTTGAAATGACTGTGAATTGGAGGAAGGAGAGAGAGAGAGAGAGAGAGAGAGAGAGAGAGAAAGAAAGAGAAAGAGGAAAAGAGAGAGGGAAAGGGTTATACAGTGAGGAAAAAGCGAGAAAGGGTTTTACTCGTCCGTGGTCCCTGGTTTAGTAGTTGTGTTGTTGGTTTGGACCATACGAGAAGTGCATTAAAATCTTTCTTCGATAATCCAATAATAAATACTTTTGCATGAAATGTTATGTGCCAATAGCGTTCCACCCATTCCTTCCCACCCCTTTGATTGTGCAACAATTCGTTTCGTGATTCGAATGTCGCGTTTTTGATTATTAAAAGAAAAAACAAATATAATATAAAATAGTAATATGTGATGTTGATATGTATGTATCCTTTGAAGATATCAGCCGACACGATTTACGTATAGATTACCTGTCGGTTATCGATCGGTTTTACTCCCCCTGATGATGATGCTTTATGCATCCATTAAGATAATCGAGATTACCGCAGTCGATGTTGTCCAGTGGCGATGGTGGGGATTGGTATGGATCCACGATTCATTTGCAAAATTCAACGAGTTTCTCTTCTCGTTGTTGATGTTCGTTATATTTCGAATACATAATAATAGCAGTAATAGTAGTAGTAATAAAAGTAAAGGGAATAGTAGTAGTAGGGATGAAAGTGATAGTGTTGAAAAAAGGGGGCTCAGGGAATAAGGGTGATGAAGTTTAACGAGAGTTTTTCGAAGCGAAAGAAAAATTGTCTCGACGTAGGCGGAGTTGAATTTTCTCTCTCTCTCTCTCTCTTTCTTTCTTTCTCTTCTTTCTCTTCTTCTCTCTTTCTCTCTCTCTCTTTTGGTGTCGTCTATCGTAATTGATGTCGCGTATACCCAGTGTTCGCGTTTATTCGAGGAGGATCCAGCTGTCACTTTGAATGGTACGTGATTGGACGAGCGATGAAGCGAATTACGAAACGAACTTGCGAAGGGCTAGGAAAAAAAAAGGAGCTGGAATGGGTGGAGGAAAGGTGTGTGTGTATCGCCAAGTTATTGTGCGTAGGTGAAAAAAAGGGGGTGAAACTTTTGCTGTTAAGCTTATATACTATACATGTTTGTATTTGTTCGTTTCGTTTAGATTGATTTTAATTGAGCCAAAAAGGTATATCGCGTGATCGCATTTTAAGCAGTTTTACCAATCATGAACGGTGTAGCAAGAGAAATTGGGGAAAGAAGAGAAGACACGTGCATGGAAAAAGACAACGGTAAAAAAAAGAAAAAGAAAAAAAAAAGAATAGACACGTCGTTAGCTTGGCCAAGCAAAATTTTAGAAACCTAGTGGTAGGTTGGTGCGAGGTGTCAGTCCCTCGTTTGTATTCCGTAAACTCGTCGAATATAACGATCGTATAAATACCTTATGAATAAAACATGATAACCGAGACGTAAAGCGTATCTAATTCGTGTCGTTAAGAAAAGAAGATAGGTAGATATACGTTTTTCTTCTTTTCAAAGAAAATATATCAAGAAAATACACAAAATCAAATATTATTTTATTCTTTTTTAACGTGCTTATAGTCTTGTGTCTCAATGATGTCTAACAACGATCAAAGAAATTCGCAAATTGCCATTGACTTGAAAATAATGTATCAATATAATATAAAATAATAATAATATATCTGTTTTCAATATTGCAATAAACGATTATTTAATTTCGATACATTTATTAATTATATATAACATTTAACTTCTTACCATTCGATCAAAAAAAGAAACAAGTATTAAAACATGATACAAGAAAAATCTATAATTTTCTTAAGTACCAAAAATTATAATACTTATATCATAAATATAAAATAAGTCTGGTTTGTATCGTGTAACAAAACGATATCAGTTGGCATAACCTTACACCGTAGTTTTTATGAATCGAGAAACACGAAATCGATACAATGCTCGATAAAATGCCGTCATAAAGCACTTTAGAGTCTTTCACGGTGGGCGAGTTAAAAGAAATGAAAAGGTACCGTGCGATAAAAGGACAATGCCTTCGCAGGTATTCAGAGTTGGGGGGATGGGAGGGGAACGAGCGAGCGAGAAAAAGAACAGGATTGGAGGAAGGGTATGGGAAGAGAGGGAATGGAAAAGAGAGTCGAATGTACCCTCGAGCAACGTCCCGTCGAAAAACTCACCCTCACTCTCTCTTTCACTCTCTCTCCGTCTTTTTCTCTTCCTCTTTTTCTGAGCCGCAACGCCTCCGTCCGTTCGTTCGGCTCGTAATTGATCGTAGCGGCGTCGAAGTCTCGTCACTTTGAATGCTATGTGATTGGACGAGCAATGAAGCGAACGAGGAAAAGGAGGAGTAGGAGTTAACGAAAGGAAGAGAGAAAGAAAGAAAGAAAGGGAGAGGGAGAGAGAGAGAGAGAGAGTAACTAAAAAAAAGAGGAAAAGCATCGCGAGGTGTTGGCAGGGTACCTGCTGCTACTGCTGCTGGACTACTGCTACTACACAGAATACTATATACATACATACATACATACATATACGTTGGTATATATACATATGCATGTATACGGAATAGGATGAAGAGGAGGAAGAGATGAAGGAGGAAGAGGAAGGGTAGGAGGTAGAAGAGGAAAAGGAGAAAGCAGGAGAGAACTCCCAACCACCCTCAACCCCACTCTACCCCACGGTGTGCCACCGTTACCCAGGTAACGCATCATTCCCCGTGTACCCATGGTAACCGACCTCCACTACGATCTCGCCCATCAACAAGCCGTTTCGCATTCCTGGCTGATCCGAACGGACGGTACGGTACCGGATCCGTCCGCGAACGACCACAGCGCTGGGAAACATAGGGACTTGCCACGTGACGTACTACACGAAAAACTTTTCCATCTTCCACGTGACAAAATATAGTTACTGCTACTGCTACTACTGTTGATGTTGCTGCTACTGATGATACTATATAGCTAGTAGAATAATAGGAGATTGGGAAAGTTCGATGAACTCATTTCTATGGGAATAGAAATGTTATTCGAATGACTGTTTTTAATATTGATTAAATTTCATTTAATTTGTTTTATATGTTATTTAGATTTATTATGGTTTTTGTTGTTTTATCAAGAGTTGTATGTATATAGATTTGGAAAAATGAATATCTATTTGTATAATAAAATATTTGTGGTGAAAATTATTCGATCAATAGAAATTATGATCTTTCTATCTGCTACTAACTTTGTTGATATTATCAAACGGAACGATATAATCCGAATGAAAAGCAATTAATATTCCACGATATGGATATGCAATTCTCCTCCTCCTTCTTCTCCTCCTCCCTATATATATAAATATTATACACATATGCATATATGTATGTATACATATAATAAGAATGAAACGTTTATTCCATACGCGTAGTCGATCCTTCGTCTACACACGTATCAGCAGAACATGCATTATTTAAGGTGTACATATATATGAAAGGAAAAAAAAGGAAAAAGAAAAAGAAAATAAAAAGAAGAAGAAGAAGGTAACGCGGGTAAAGAACCTCTCGTAGATAGACGATACTACATAGGACGTATTACAAAGGGTCGTAGAACATGCTGTTGGAGATTGAGGAGAGGAGGTTTGCTCGCAGGCTTGCTTCGACAAATCGCGTTGGCTTACCGCGTCGGGGATCAAATTCAGATATACCCCAACGGCGCGATATTTTTTTTTTTCAAGAGAGAAAGAGAGAGAAGAGAAAGACCAACGAGGAAAAAGGGAAAAGATTTATTCAAAGTACTCGGATGAAAGAATATGACAAGATATTATTATTATTATTATTATTATTATTATTACTTTTATTTTTATAATTATTATTATTGTTACCTTAGTTGGGATTGATCCTTAGCAACAACGATTTATGAAATAAACGTGGGACGCTTGACGTGAAACAATTTTCTCTCATTAACGTTGTCGTAGAGAGTAGTTGCCACATTGAACGAAAATGATTAAGAGAGAGAGAGAGAGAGAGAGAGGGAGAGAGAAAGAGAGGAAGTGAAGGAAGAAAAGAGAAAGAGCAAGACTCGATGGAGCAATTATTTTGATATCGGGACCCGCTCGGCATCAGCTTTTCTTCTCCTTCGTTCTCATCCTTTCGTTCATTTTCATCCAATCCCCCCTCCGAAGAACCCAACTACTTCCTCTCTCTCTCTCTCTTTCTCTTTCTCTTTCTATCTTTCTATCTTTCTCTTCTACTTCCGCTAACATCACCAAGAGCAGCCTCTTTTCCAACGAATCCTTGCCCTAGGCATTCCACTCTTATTCCCGTCGCCGGCGTCTATTCTTCGTTAAATCGGACTTAATTACTTAAATCCCGCCGGGAAATGCTGATGGATCGGTTATAATTAAGGGGATTCTTGCAGGACGATTTCCCTTCCTCTGTCCCCCTTTTCTCTCTTTTTTTTCTTCCCTCAAATATTTTTTTTTCTCTCGGATCTCTACGAATTCTCTCCTTTTATTCTTACTTTTACTTGTCTTGATTTTTCTTATGGTTTCTTTCGTTTCTTTTCTATCCTTTATTTTATTTTTTTAATTTTTTTTTTCTCGTATCTTATCTCTATCCAGAGTGAAAAAAAAAACGATAGAAAAGAGTTTTTTTTTTTTTCTATAGATTTGGAATAAACGAATTTGAAGTTGAATTGAAAATTTAGTCGAAGTAAAAGGAAAAATAAAAAATTCAATTTATTCAATGGTAGTTGGACCGATAACTCGATGAATTCTTTTATATTTTTTTTTTTTTCAAGATTACGATTAGAATAATTATACGTATACTAATATATATGTAATAAATAAAATCAATGTTATTTGTTAAATTATATTCAACAATCAAAAAACAAGCCTCTCATCCACCCACTTCGGTGAGGATCTCAAAGAAACGACACGCGACTCTTGGAGAAGAGGAAAAAAAATATAAAAAAAAAAAAAATAAAAAAAAAATATAAGAAAATAGAAGAGAGAAGAAGAAGACTCACGTTCGACTCTCGACGTGGGAATTCTTCTGATGTGCGAAACCTTTGAGGGCGCACAAAACCGAAGAGGGTTCCGATGTTGTGTGTGCTCGCGTGCTTTCTTTCTTTCTTTCTTTCTTTCTTTTTTCCTATTTCTTTTTCCTTTTTTCTACATAAGGGAAGCGAAATCTACTCGAAAAACCACACAACGAGAAGGGCGGAAGAGTCGGAGAGATGCATCCACTGTTTCAACCGGGAAACGATTTATTTACCTTGAGTGCCTTTAAGTGGCGGAAAGCATTCCGTAACATAACAGGATCCCTATCCCTATCCCTTTGCTCCACGTATCTTTCTCGACCAATTCTCTTTTTTTCTACGAATCAACATTTCCACACTTACTTATTAGATAATCAACGTTTTCATCCATTTAACAAATTTCTTTTTTCTTTTCTTTTCTTTTCTTTTTCCCCTCCCTTATCCCACCACTCTTTCCATCCAATCCTAAATTAATGGTCATGATTTTTAAATCAACACGAGTTAATTCTTTTTAATTGATATTTTCCTATCTCTTGTTTTTAACGCATTATTTTCCTACGTATTTTTCATTATTTTTTTTTGTTTAATGCACCATATATCGTTCGCGTTTGGTCAAAAATTTTTTAAACCACATTTTCATCTCTTTCAACGAGATAATTTCTATTTTTTTGAATATATTATACTTGCCCTACCTCCTCATTAATCTCTTTTTTTTTTCAAGAGTAATGAGCGAAAAGCGTACTTTTGGTCGAAACATTAACAACAAAATTTGGTTTTAACGAGCAATAATATGGATTAGCATAATTGTTAATTAATAATTTTTGACTAAACCGTGGGCGATATTTTGTTTTATGCTAATTCTATATTCCAACCCTATATATATATATTACTTTCTTCATGAATCTCTTAACTGTTATCTAAAAAATTTGTTTATCTTTACCATACATCACGTTTTCTCTCCCTTCTTATTTATTACGGTTACCTTTACATGGTATTAATCCATTGGTATGGTCAATTATGCCCAGTATAACATATACATATACATATATATATATATATATATCTGCTACCATGTATATCATAACACATCATATATTTTTCCTGCTTCCACTTCCTCCCCCTTCTCCCTTTTGCAAATACACGAGTACACACGGACAACGTTGTTCGTGATTTCGTGGACTGCTTTTTTTTCTTTTTTTTTTCCGATGCGTAGACACGTATGTACATTCCTACATACATACATACATACATATCATATTATACATAGATACATACATACGGTACAGAACGATAGCCGATGGATACATTTTAATTTCAATTTCGATCGGACCAGCCGATATACGACGAAACGCGTCACTCATACTTCCGCATATATGCATTTCGTCTGATGCGACGTGCCGGCGTTACGGTGTAAATCATAAACAAACAAAAGCTCGATGTCCTCGCCCGATGTATGTATATTTATACCGATCGTTTTCGATATATCTCGTGCTTCATGGCACTCGCTAGTAGCTTGCTTCTATCTCTCTCTCTCTCTCTCTCTCTCTCTCTTTCTATCTCTCTTTCTCTAACTCTTTTCGAACGATCGAGTTTATGAAGTGTATCTATTTACTTCACCCTCCCCCTCTCTTTCACTCTCATACATACATACATACACATACTTTTTCATATAAACCTATTCTATTTAAGCCTCACGAGTAGATTTTTTGTTTTTATTTTTTTTTTTTATGGCTATACAGCAATTAGCTTCGAGTAGCAAGTTGCCATAATTATCTTTATATCTCTCTCTTTCTCTCTCTCGTATATGTTTGTTTGTATGTGTGTATGTATATAAAGCATAAAATCCGATTCTTTATCTTTGTCCTTCCCCCTCTATATTTCTCTCTCACTCTTCTTTTTTTTTTATTTTTTTGCATTTCTATCCTTTGATCCGAGAACGATAGTCAAAAGCATCGCAGTTGATTAATCCACTTGGTACTTTTATTACTTTTTGCGTGGCTCGCTTTTCGAGTAATGATCGAATCGGACGATTTTAAAATGACATACGTCGTATGAAGCAATGAAAATAAAATTGTCCGTTTGTACATGATATATTTTATTTTTTCTTCCTTTTTTACTTTTTTTCTTTCTTTTAACCCGTCTACGATTTAAATACATTGATTTCGAAAATCACCCGGCGATGGTTAAAAAAAGAAGAAAAAAACACACACACCACGCGTCTGTATCGATATTTATTCACGAAATATATAAATGTATATTTTTAATATCGAATTTATTCGTGTTCTTTCTATTTGTTTTTTTTTTTTTTTTTTTTTTGATACAAAACAACTAAATATATTAAATTAAAACAAAAAAGTTCTTAAATTTATCGTATTAGAGATTATATAATAAATTTTGCATAATGTCAATAAAATTTAATTTTCAAAAACTCACGCAAACTAATATTTCTACGAAATAAGAAAAGGTAAGAAGAAGAAGAAGAAGAAGTAAGAAGAAAAATAAAAATAAAAATGAAATAAAAGTAATTTGAAGATTTGAAAAGAAAAAACTTGTTAGATATAAGATATTCGAAATTTCGAAAACGTTCGTTGCGGGATTTCTCGCGGTTATGCAATGCAACATAACATAGTGATGGTGGTGTTGTTGGTGATGGTTATGGTGGTAGTATTGGTGGTGGGGTATTACTACTATTCGTTGGGAAAGCATCCAGAGAACGGCCTTACGTAACACGCGAAGGGAAAGGGTAAGGCAAAGTCTAAAGCGACGACGCTTATATATATACATATATATATATATATATATATATATACATATACGCGACGTTGGAAGCCAAGAAGATGGAGTTAGGAGCGTAGCAGCAAGGTAATAGCGTTTCCGGTGCGGAGTCTAAGTCTCCGCAACCTACAGCCAGGGGCTACCTTTCTCAATAACAAGTTTCGCATTACAAGGCAACTCTTCTGTTTGCATCTTCGAGTTCGAGGGAATCGACTCACCCTTTCAAAACTCCCCACCCACCTACCCTCTCTCTACCCTTTCTTTTCCTCCCTTTTCTCTTCCTCTTTATCCACGTGGTATTCGCTTAGTTTCTCTTCCATTACGATTTATATTCGTAAAAAGAGGAAAACAACTTACTTTTACGCGTGTTGGCTTTATACCAAAATACAAAATATATATAAATGTTTTATTACAATGTGAATTTCTCTTCACGTACGATTGATTTCTTTCATATTCCTTTTCTGTTTTTTTTTGTCTTTTTCTATTATCATTGAAAATAAATCATAAATTGTGTTAAATCTAAAAATTTCATTTCAAATAGAACAATTGTTATTTAATGATTAGAAAAATAAATCGATAAAACGAAATAAGTTTTTAATAGTAGCAAATAAAAATGATAAAAATAGTTAAACGAATAAGAAAGAAAAAGAAGTGAAGTAAAGAAGACCAAGTTTATTTTTCGAGAACGATATCTATTATTAAAGGAACGACCACGTTTGGATTGGTCTACGGTGCGAAAACGTAAGCGCCTCTTCGTTACACGGAAGAGCACTTATCCTACATGACGGAAGGCAGTAATAATGTCTTAAGACGGGAACGATTTTGTCTATAGTATTATATATAGATATATATATATATATATATATAATACCAATATGGTCCACGAATCATTGGATAATACGAGGGACGTTCGAATGATTTATTTTCTTTCATGTAAAGAACCGACATATATTTTTGTTCAGAAATATCGAACGATTATGTCATTGGTAATCGCTTTTTTTATCTTTTTTTTTTTTGACTCTATCTCAATCTATCTTTTCTGTCTTTCTATATAATGCTTACATCTAGTATAATAAATGTAATAATATATTACTTTCCAATTCTTTCCTTTCTTTTCTTTTTTCTTTTAGCAAAAAGTGATACGAATAAAGGAACCATAAACTCAAAAACCATAAACCAGCCAATATGTCAAAAATATAATATGTCTATTATTATCATAAGAAAAAAGAGAAAGGGGTAAATCCTTTCGTATATAAGTTAACTTAAATTATTTGTTAAATTTAGTATAATATCATTGAATAGGAACGATTTGAACGAGCAAAATGAATTTACTGGAAATACTGAACTTGCCCAAGGGATGGACCAACCGTCCATCTCGAAGATGCGATATGCTGAATCGCTTTATGTCTTTCTCTTTCTCTCAAACTCTATCTCGTACTCTTTCTCGCGTAGAAGCAAAGTTAGCGCACTAAGCTGGAGATATGTAACCGCTCTTCGTCTGGCTTAGCCTTGCAATATTGGTTACCGCGGACGTAATATAACATCTTGTAACATGAAATGGATCATAATATTCCCAATGTAATGCCACCTATCTATCTGGCTTCAGCTTACCGCTTGCTACGGTTAATTTCGCGTGGAATTACATCCGCTTTATTTGCCATTCTCCTATCTACTACTACTACTACTACTACTATTACTACTACTCTCTCTATTCTCTTTCACTCGTCGTTTAACTTTTGAATTTCTCGTTTACTATCATTCATCCATTGAATTTTTCTTCCGGAAAAAGTATTAATAACCTTTGATATATCGATTTGAACTTATCTATCTAATATAATTTTGATATTATTATTAACAAAAAATAATTATCGATTCGAACGTACACACTTTATTAAATAGTTTTATAAAACATCAAATCAAATTACCTGATCAAAATAACGTAATATTATAATATCAACGATGGTTAAAAAAAAATCATATCAACCCTTAATCTTAATTACAACTCTCCCTGTATAATATACATCATAATTTCTTTATTATATACATCCTACTCTTATCTACATCCTTTTTTTTTTCATTTCTTTCGTTGTATCTTTAGGATTCTTCTTCTCCCTTTAATTAGGTACGGTAATCACGAAAACGAAGGGAGCAAATCCAAGTTTGATTTACCATTCACCTGTTTTATCTAGATGCAATTATGCACCCCTAGCAGCACGATGTACATCACAGAAGAGAAATGGAGAAAGGGGAAGGGAAGGTGGAGGGGGAAGGGTTTGTAGGATACCTAGTAGTATATAGGCGGATTATGCGAAGGCCCCCATCGTTCGACCAAACGGGATGATAGAGAGACGAGGGACGATAGAAAAGGGATATATGTGGAAGGACGGACGCCTCTACTACTGGAGGAAGGTTTTCACGTTTTCAAACCCCCTCCCTCTCCCATACCATCCCTTCCCCAAAGCTTCTCTACCTTCGACGAACCCTCATAGTAGTCCATGCCACGATACAGCTGCATAACTCCATTGTTGTATCGATTTGTGTGGCACCATACGCAGCACGCCATGAGTTTCTATATCGTCCCTTTTCCTACGTACGAGAAAAGGGACACATATGTGTGTATATATACATAAATATATATGTATATATTTATATATTTAAATGGGTATAGTGAGGCACGCGCAAAAGTTCGCTTTAACGAGCTTTCTCAAACTCGATTTTCGACAACGTAAAGGTGATTTCGAGAAAAACGTGTTAAGGATTATGCGATTGGTAGGATCCGAGCTAATTCGAGGGTAGGAAAAAAATAAGGGAGAATAAGGTTAGTACTTTGCTTAAGCCAAGATTAAAATATTCATTTTCTCTATCATACTATATTAAAATTTGCTTAATTTTCAATATTAAATTGAATTATCGATCGAATTATTATAAAACGCTGGTCAATCATTACTTCGTAAGGAATTTATTTTTAATAACGATAATTGAAGGAAAAAGTAGCGTTTGTGTTGCTTTTGATGATAAAAAAAATTAAAACTAAAGATAAAAAAGGAAAGGGATCATCTGGACCGTCAAACGTTAGTTACTTTTTAACTTTTTACGAAAAAACAAAAGAAAAAAAAAGGAAAAATGTAACGCTGCATAGCACTGTTATTATAATCCTCATCCTCTTTCTCTATCGTCATACCTACACTCTTCTCTTTAGCCAGAGCTAGTTATAATTCCAATTAATATGCACGCGTCCGTCCGGGCATTCTGCAATTAACGATCATTCCGTGCCTTCCGCTAATTATCTGTCCTCGTTATGCGTAGGTATAACGTTTCGGCCAGGTCTAATCTTCGAAATAATTTCGTTTAACGAGCTCGTATTCGATCGCGTACTCGTAATTCTCTCAGAGAGTAGTGGAGCAAAGCAGTGGTGCGCAAACTATGGCTTGATTATAAGATTTTCATGAATTTTACATACACGCCGATAATAATATTATATTAAAATATATATATATATATCTAATAATAATTCATATATTACTTTTTTGTTCATTTCAAAAATTCGTATAAAATTACATGCAAGGTGGTTAGTAAAATGAATGTGTGACCAATCCGAAAAAGAACAAAAAATTAAAACCGTATGTTGTTGACTTCAAAGAAACGATGAAAGGACATGATCTATTTGTTATTATTTTATAATATAATAAAGTGTTATATAAATAATAAAGAATTGACACGAGTTCGTAAAAGAAAAAGATTAAATAATGTTAAATAATATGATAGTTATTTAAATAATTATATCTAATACCAAAAATAAAGATCTTTATAGGAACAATTTGTTTATCACTGTGTGTGTTAAGTAGAATAGAGTAAAAATAGATAAATCATAGAAAAGTTGAGAACGGTTAAGTTGTGCGATTAACAACAACCTTTTCATAATAGCGTGGCAAAAATTGACTTTGGAAAAACATAACCCGAGAAAAAGAGAAAGAGAGAGTTTGAGAGAGAGAGAGAGAGAGAGAGAGAGAGAGAGAGAGTGAGAGTGAGAGTGAGAGGATAGAAGAGAAAGAGAAAGAGAGTTACCGACAACGTTAACGATCCCGTTTGTTATTATCGGTGGATTTTTAGCGACACGATGATTGGCGCGCTGTTCTTTCCATGAAAATGCCTAGCTATTCATTCTCTCTCATTTTCTGTCGCTCTCTCTCTCTCTCTTTCTCGTTCCCTCTATTCCATGTTTCCTCATTAAAATAATAATTAGCGAAAATATAAACGCGCCGATACGACGATGACGACGACGACGACGACGACGTACCTGCCTGCCTGCCTGCCTGGTAGTATTCTTGCTTGCTTGCTTGCTCTTGCTTGCTTGCTTGCTTGCTTGCCATGCTGTGTGCTATGTTATACTCGGAAAATAATTAAACGGCGGGCTTTGAAAAGCTCTGGTTAGTTCGGATGAACGTTAACGAAACGCCGCGTCGTTGTTCCGACGATGCGTAAAAGTTAATGTCGTTCTATAGAAAATGTTCGAGCTAATAATATACATTTTTTCTTTCGTTTTGTTATATCGTTTTGTTTCGTTTTTTGTTATAATAGAAAATTCGTTCGATCCCATGTAGATTGTATAATTATTTTATTATTATTATTATAATAATTATTATTATTCTATATATTTTGTTTTCCTATACAGTAGAATCTTTACGGTTTACTTGAACAATTTTTTTACTTTGATTAACTGGTAATATTAATATGAACTTTTGTTATAAAAAAATATATAAAATGTAAAATAAAATAATTATTTATTTCTATACATAATAATAAATAATTATTGAACGAGTTAATCAGAGTAATTTTTATTAACTACAAATATACTTGTCGCGCGCGTTTATCAATTACGTATTGTAATATCATCGTTCGTTCATTGAATTCAAACTTTTTCGTTCTCGTTTATTTCGAACACACGTTGAACCAAAAGTTACTTTTAAACCAACATTACATTATATTTTAAATATTCCTGAAGAGATACTCGTGAGAAAGGAATAGATAGATTAGGTCAATCCATTTGAGGCTTTCAAAATATCATCTATGCTCTTGACACTGTATATACTATATACGTCGAAATAAATGGAACCACTTGAAAATAATCCTACAGATCTTTATCTCGTTCGCTGGTCTTTTTCAATCCATAAAAAAGAAAAAAAAAATACTGACCCTTTTTGAGAAGTCATCACTCAAGGAAGAGAACAGACAAGGAGACGCGTGTGCGCGTGTCATGGAGATTACCCTTCTGCTTTTACTTTTCTCGTTCAAACTCGGTGTGAAAAAGGAAAAAAAAGGAATGAAAGAGAGAGAGAGAGAGAGAGAGAAGTCGTAAGACTTAACGACGCGTGGGAGTAAAGTGAGTCTGTTCCTAAATCGTTCAGAAGTCACCCTAAAAGAGTCTTGTCTTCCGTGAATTTTCATGGTTTAATGATTCGAAACGATAATATCGCACAAGGATTGTTTTATTATTTAATTTTTATACGAATTCTAAAGATAAATTTTTTATTCTAAGTATATATACTTTCTCTTATCAAAATAATATTATGTTATATATAATATACGATATAGATAAGAAATAATGTTATTATTGAAGGATGATAGAATTATTTTTATGCTTCCCCCCCCCTCCATAAAATAAACGAGTTTTCGATAAAGTACTTATTTACAGGGACACCTAGGATAGACGGATAAAACGGTTGACCTCCAGATAAGAATAAGATAAAACACGTTTTATGTATTAGTTCAAAGAAGTAACATTGTTTTAAGAAACATATATATCTAATAAAAATATAATTATAATACTAACAAAATATATATGTAATAAAACTTTTTTGATCGGTACACAGTGTATTCTATATATCATAAAAACATTAAATGGTATTTTTTGAACACCCTGTATAATAACTATTCTAATATGAGTAGAGTGCATTAGAGTATTAAAATAATTGTTAATTAATCGATGGGAATGTGTATTGATGTTTAAAAGCTCGAATTATATATTTGGAGTACCGTCCGCTTCGAAATTTACCTTCAGACTGATAGATTGTCCTCTGTTAAAATTCTTTTATGCAATGTTGCTTATATGACTTTCTGAACATTGTGTATGTGTGCAACGGTAATAATATTCCTAATAAAGAGTATTTAACATTACAACGTTATAATTTTAGTATTTTTTTGCATTCTAATGTAATTGTTTTATCACACATGCGCAGTGATGACTTCGAGGGTTAAATTTACATGTAATATAAGAATGTATTAATATGTATAGTCCTACGTTTAGATTCCGATAAGTATATATAACTATATATATATAAATATATTTATATATATATATATATGCGATATATCCTAGGGTGAAAATGGAGGCTAATATCTGGCAAAAGTTACGGTCTCGGAGAACGTACTTGTCGAGTAAAATAATGGCCTCTAAGAAGGAAAAGCAAGAGTAAGTTGCTGCTAGGTATGAAATAATACCGCTAATGTATCTTTATAACAGAACGGAATAACGTTTTATTATGAGTCCAGGCTTCTTTCATGGGTTGGCCGGCTTTCTATTTATTCGCATTTCGAGACACGTTGCAATTATGTGTGGTATTATCGGACTCGACTCTTAAAATTATTCTTTAATTTTAAATCTAAGATTTTAGGACGACATAAAGTTACGATCTGATGTGAAATTGAAACTTGATTTTTGTTCTTTTTTCATTCAAGGTTAAATCGTCGAATTTATTTATTTTTTTTTTTTTTTTTCAATAAACTTCGAGTGTCATCGAATGTAATTTCTTTATCATTTTAATAATAAAATATAAAATGTTACGTTAAATTGATGACGATTATTATATTTGCATATATTTATTATTTCTTAACGATATGCAATTTTTTTTTTTTTTTTAAGTAAAATGTTTAACGCGAAACATGTGCTCTGTGGAAAAATAAAATTAATTAAATCTTGAAAGAAATGACTTTTTTACATGTCGTACAAACGTTTATAGTAACCGTTGTCGATATTATGGATAGAAGAGAGTTACAATTATGTTCATAATTATTTATTCCGACAAATTTTATGAGCAAATTTTAGATTTGACAGAGTACTAGCAGCCAACCATTTAATTTTTCCATAAAACACTCTTAAGGGTTATCTTATCTTGCGAAAAATTTCGTTACGGTTACGGTGTAATTAATTCTTGTACCAAATTTTCAAACATGCAACAAATGAGTTATTCTACAATAAAAAGAAACCATCCCTTTCTCAAAAAAAAAAAAAAAAAACACAAACTAGCGTAATACGATGAAAGAAGAGAGGAAAAATACGAGGAAGAAGAAGAAGAAGAAGGAACATGACTAAAAGAAAAAAAGAAAAAGGATAAAACTGGAATGACAAGGAGACGAGGACAAGGAAGGAAGGAAGGAAAGAAGAAAGGAAGGAAGGAAGGAAAGGAAAGGAAAGGAAAGGAAAGGGTGGGACAGAAGACAGAGGGGAAGGTTTTGAGGAAAAAGAAGGAAGGAAAACTAAAAAAGAACTTAATATGGTAGTACGGTAGTTACGTGCTAGTATAAGGGGTGAGAAGGAGGGGGGGGTGATGGTGGTGGTGGTGGTGCCTGCAGCTAACCTGCACACGTTTCTAAAGCGAACTAATTTCCTTTATTTCGCCTGGCATAATTACGTTAACCTGTGACGCTCGTTCGTTACATTCACGTAGTACTCTGAACAGTTGCAAAAGGAAGGAAGGAAGGAAGGAAAAAAAAGTTTTCAGAAAAAAAAGGATGGTTTCTTACTGTATATCTCTTTTCTTTTACCTAGGAAAAAGGTCAAACCACAAAACGTTGAAAGACCCTATTGTTTCTACTATAAATACTTAAAATATAATATATTAAAAAAAGGAATCTATCTTTTAACAATATTCATAATATATTTTAATATATTAGAAGAATATTATATAAAATATTTGATATATATATATATATATATATATATAAATTTGAAAATCATTAAATAGTAAATACGAATGCACGTATCAATTGTATTATACTAATATTATTATATTAAATTGTTCACTTAGTAATAGCTATTATTAAGAAATAATTACCTAAGATAAATATGAAGAAAAAAATCTAAAAATTAATAACAAAAATAATAATAATAATAATAATAATAATAATAATAATAATAATAATAATAATAATAATAATAACAGAACGAGATAGAAAGGTAATATCTTTTCGTTAAGAAAACGTCGTTGGAAAGTTCAAAGGATGAAAAAAGGGAGAAAGAAAAAGAAAGAAAAAAAAAAATGAAATAAATATAAAGAAAGAAATCTAAAATCGAGTAGTAGTAGTAGTCGAGGAATCGAACGTCTGCGATGTCGCAAATACCGTCGGGAATGCTCGCCGCGTTATATCGATCGTCTTTCTTTTTCCTTCGTTTCACGTCCGGCAGAATGATAATATTGACTGCAGGAAGTTTACCGCGGTAGACATACGAGAGAAAGAGTGAGAGAGAAAGAGGGGATGAAAGAGGGTGAAATAGGGTGCGCCACCCCCTCCCCACCTAGTTGTGGTGATGGTTGTGGTGGGAGGAATAGGAGGGAATAGGACTCCTTCTTCTTTCCACGGTATTCCGTATCAGGTTTTGCGAATCTCGTCCTACGTTTTCTTCCAACTCCCCACACCCCATATTTCCCTTCATCCCTTCCAACCATCTCTAGACTTCTCTTATTCGTTTTCTTTTCTTTTTCTTACTCGGCTAACTCAGCTTTTTCTTAGTACGAGAGGAGAGGTCGCACGCATCGTAACTCGTATGTAGTACTTTTATACACATGTATACATATATACATACATATTTACACACACATATATATATATATATATATATATATATAT
>NW_015149003.1:1394586-1412966 GCF_001465965.1 Polistes dominula
TATATATGTTTTTCTAGCTTTCTTCACAAAGTGCGTTTCATTCGTTCTCCTTGTTCATCGTAATATTTTTCTTTTCGTCTTTATACTTCTTCTTCTCCTTCATCCCTTCTACAATTTCCCTTTATTTCTTTCTCTCTCTCTCTTTTATTTTCTTGTTTGTTGTTACTTTTCTCACTCACTCACTCTTTTGTTTTTCCACATTTTTGTTTTCCTTCTATTTTTGTTTTTTTATTTTTTTATTTTTTTTTTGAACGGAGGCGACGTTGCAAGCCCGGAGATGTATAAATTCTTTTTGCAGAAAGAAGAAGAAGGATTTCAAAAGGCGGAAAAGGGGGAAAAGGTACTACTACCTACGCGTTCTTTTACCTACGCGAAATATCCCACCTTTTCTTTTTTTTTCTCTCTCTCTCTCTTTCTCTCTATCTCTTTCACTGTTATTTTTTTTTCGTCTTCGTTTTACTTCCCCTCCTTTTTTACTTGAGGGGATTCAAAAAGAAATATACTTCAGCGTTTAATTTGCATTTTTAATTAGCTTTTGCCATCTTGCCGCTTCTTTAATTATATATATACATATATGTGTTAAAAGATGTGTGTGTGTGTATAAGTATGTACGATCGTTTTTATTATTTCCGTGAGACAATTTTCGTCGTGATTTATCTTTTTCGTATCGTTAAGTTTATCATTTTTTGCTATCTGTTGGGTATATTAACGAGGAAATTGGTCGAGAATAAAAACAAACAAACAAACAAATAAACGAACGAACGAACGAACGAATAGACAAACAAAAAATAAAAAAAAGATTAAAAAAAAAAAAGAATATATAAAAGTAAAGAAAATACTTGAAGGAATACGTCGCCTCTCTCACGGTGATATACTATTTTTAGTTATTTACTTTCTCGGACTTCGTCAAACCATCCTGAAAATGTTCTTCCCCGAAGAGAGTTATCCGACGAAAGCTCGTGCTTTGATCTCGGTCGTTAAGTTTCTCTCGCAGGAGAACCCGTAAGTAAATATTCGTGGTAATTCATGGCAAAACTAGAGAAAGAAACAAAAATTCATTATTTCTAAGGATGAATATGAGATATTCGGTGAAAGTGTAAAATATTATTTCCGGTTAACTTTGTTATCATTCTATATTCAAAATTAAAGTGAAAAGGGAAAGATGTGAAAATAAATGAACAAGGAAGAAATATTTCAACGAGACATGTGTTTTACATAAAATCGGATTTAGAATATTTTTGATTAATGATAAAGAAAACAAAATTTTACGATACATTTAAATTGATCTTCCAAGTCGATGAAATAACTTCATTTAAAATTCACGTTATAAGAAATAGGAACGACGATGAAAAATAGTATGCACTATTATGAATGATACCCTTTTACAAATGTTAACCAATGCGATTAAAACCAAACATTCGTCGATTCGTGTTCGTATTAGAGGATTCCGTTTACCTCTCGGATTATGGTAACTCTACTAACCAGTAGTAGTCGACAATCCTCTAAATTACGAATCCGATGTCTCATGTAGATAAAGTTTTTGCATAAACTCTATTTAACATAGTATCGACTGTAATCGCAAAACTCGGCACGCACGCATACTCGTTCAAGGATTAAGGTTTATGGTTAGGGAAGTTTTTCAGGATAAAAGGGACGCTTTCAACAAGCTTTTACAATATAATAAACCTAATCTATATAAGTTTAATGTAAAATATATGTTACTTATAGATGATGTCAAAAATTATATGATCTTAATCATGTATATTAATCAATACAACCTTTTATATATGTATATACTGACATTCTCAAATATAAACGCGTTAGCTTTAAACGCAAGTCAAACTTTAACGACGGCTTATCTGATATCTCTCATTCATTGTCTTCTTTCACCTAGGTAATAACGATTCTCGATCGAACGAGGTGAGAATAGATAAGCGAAGAGAGTTTATAGCATATTGACGATATTTCACAATGAGGCTTGTGATATACGATGGATTTCTCATTTATACTACGAAAGTTTAAACCGTTACCATCGGTTACGCGGTTTTAGCTACTTACGTAAAAAGAGGATGAGTTACAATATTCATTCGAAGCTCAACCAAAGAGAAAGAGAGAGAGAGAGAGAGAGAGAGCGAGAAATTCGTAAAGATCTATCTATCTTTCTTACACTTCTTCATTCTATACTCTTACTTCGTTTCCGTACTTTATAACCGGATCGAATACTACCTGTGTGAGTTAGACAGAACGTGTGTGGGTGTATGAGAAAAAGATAGAAAGAGAGAAAAAGGGTGGGAGGATGCCATTAGAACTTTTTTATTCGTGTAAATCCGCGTCGCGTCGATTTGACTTTCCTCGGAAAGGTCGTTTGAATCTGGAATTAAGATTTATCGGGGGAAAAAGGAACGCTTATAAAAGAGAAAGAAAGAGAGAAAGAGTAACTCGAGATATCTCGTGAAATTTATTTTCACGAGAGCAATCATATCTTTTGAATATTACTTATCGTTCAAATGTACGTACATATGTGTATATTCTCTAACTCCACCCCCACTACCACCCCCTCAAAGCACACGTATATCCGGACATGATGCATTTGCATGCGTACGTTATAAAAGAGATCGACGTAATAACGCGCACGAGAGAGCACTACGGGTTGCTATTAATACGCAAAATAAATATCGTTAAAATGACTTTTTGTTAATCGCCTTCTACCCCCATGGCAGGATAGCAGCAGGCAGTTTTCGATTAATCATCGTAATTAATTCCAATAATAGGTAGAGAATCGCAACCGACGGGTGAGGGAGGTGGGAGGGACTTTAATTATCGTTTTATAATTACGTTTGTATTATTTTTTCGTTTTGTTCGTACATCCGACTACGACGATGACTACGACAAATAATAATAATAATAATAATAATAATATTAATACTCTATCCATGTTTTAACAATGATAATACCTAATGATATACTAATTCAACGAACAATCACAAATCAAATTAATAAATATATATGTATCAGCTTATCAATTTATTTATTGCTATTGTGATGAATTTAGAAAAGTGTCACACCGATTGTACACAATATAATTATCAAATTTCGCTGACACCGTAAGATTAGAGATTTTACATTAACGTTGGTAGAAAATTTGCTAGCTGCCAGATTCGGAGCGATGGTGTCTCAAAAGTTTCCTATCTCGTACGGTTTAACAAGTAGGTTGCTTTCACGAATGGAGGTCAGGTGTCGGAATCGAGTTCACGGTGAGAGATACATAGCTGTGAAGTATCTAAGTGTTGAAGAACCGCAATAAATCTCAGCCGGTGCTAAGACAATATTCCCACCATGCAATGAGGGGGGGGGGCAGGAAAGATAGAAAACGGCATATAGAATGGAAGGTGTGTGAAAGAAGAAGAAGAAGAAGAAAAAGGGCAAAAGAGAAATAGAGAGAAAGGGAAAGATAAAGAGAGGTTGAGGATGGAAGGGAGAGGAATGGAGGTGGAGAAAAAAAAAGGAAGAAGAAGCTGCTCTCGCGAGTCTCGTACAACTTTGAGAATTTGAGTGCGAATAAAAGGGATTACCTTTGCACCGACACTTTGAAATCCGGTGGTTTAAGACGCGGGTTGGTATATGCGCCGAGGTCTGAACGAATGGTCTATCTATCTCTCACTCGTTCCTTTTCTATCTCTATCTCTCTTTCTCTTTCTCTAATTCTCTTTCTCTACGGCTTTTACCTTCGCTTCTCACCCTTAGAAGGAGAAGCATCTTATGCAAATTCGTCGGTATGCGAGCACTGTCATTCGGACTTTCATGTCTCTTCTTTGTAGAACCCGACGACCCAGTTTCTCGCTTTAATTCTCTCTCTCTCTCTCTCTCTCTCACTATCACCACCACTAATACTACTATAACATTACCAGTACGTGTTTTACTTCTGCTGGCTTTTCAACAACCCTACGTACATTTACTTCTACCTTTACCTATCTACCTATCTATTTACCTTCCTACATACCTTTAGAAAATGTTCCACTAGCAATTTTTAGTTAACGCATATCCCTTCCAAAGAGATTATCTAATAATTATCTTTCATTATTTTTACATATATGTTTTTTTTAATCCTTCGTTTTTTATAAAATGAGAGTAGATGATTTTTATTTTTTAAATATTTTTTCTTTTGCTTCGTTTTCGAACGATTTCGAATTTCTTTTTTCTTTTCCTTTCTTTTTTTCTTTCTTTGAGACAATTTGAAGTCGTATGTACGTACATACGACTTATATATATATATATAGATAAGTACACAGATTCTTTCCGTTTTCTATACGTCTATACTCTCGAGACGTACTTCAAACTCCGCCATCATTTTCCTTCCACTTTTTAAAGAAAAGAATTGTTCGGTGATTCAACGAAATACGAAAAGAAAATATACGTTTGTACGATGATAAAGAAGGAGAAAGAAAGAGAAAGAAAAAGAAATAATATATATATAGAGGTACATCCAATAAAATCAAGTCGAAAGCAGCATCGAGATTAAGGAGGGGTAAAGAAAAAGAGAAAGAGAGTAACGGAGAGAGAGAGAGAGAGAGAGAGAGAGAGAGAGAGAGGAAAGAAAAAATGATGACGAATCGTAGAGAAGCAGCCGCGAGTATAATTCGAAAAAGATTTCAACGTCCATAAATCGTAAGATTCGATAAGATCGGAAATACTTTTTGGCCCATCCGCGGATATTTCTCGTTTCTTTCGCATAACGCAGCACGAATAAACCCTCTATCTCTCTCTCTCTCTCTCTTACTCTCTCTTTCGACACCTGCTAACATAAAGATAAAGAAAGAGAGAGGAAGAAGGTAGATAGGGGAAAAGGTAAAGAAAAAGAGCACGTGCAGGCACAACACCTGCTCGAAAATATTACCGATCGTATCGCATTTTGTCACGCGAACCAAACCACCAAGATTTTTTCATTATTAAACATTAACGACGACTCGTTCTCCTTTTTTTTTTTTTTTTTCCTGATTTTCACGTGAATCGTTCATGTTAGTAAAACTAAACGATCATTCTATATATTTAACACGTTTTTTTTTTTTTTTTTTTACTCTCTTTNCCTGATTTTCACGTGAATCGTTCATGTTAGTAAAACTAAACGATCATTCTATATATTTAACACGTTTTTTTTTTTTTTTTTTTACTCTCTTTCTCTCATTTCTACTCATCCTCCCCTTTTTTCGTCTTCTTTTAACAACACAGAGTAGAAAAAAAACCGTTAGTGTTTCGAAACAGTCGAAAAATTAAGATAATACGACGCCGAGTTAACTTTTCACGTTCTAATCTAACACCACCACCACCACTACTACCACCACTGGTCAATTACTACCAAAGTGTCCGATAAGGATTCTACAACTAATTAATAAGAGTCCTGAGGATAAGGGGGGGGGGTTAAGGGAATGAGGGTCGAAAATTAACACGAGTTTGTGTTCACTGACAACACACCACCACCATTGTACGTCTTTTTATGGTTGTTCCCTTTTGTTACAGATATATTTTTCGCTTGCGTGGCGACATCCGTTCAAAGAGAGCGAGAGAGAAAGAAAAAAGAGATAGAAAGTGTACTTAAAGAGTTTCTTTCTCTTTCTCTGTCTATTTCTCTATCGCAACTTGTAGAGTTTCCACCCTACCCCAAGCGAACTTTCCCTTTTCGTCGAACGGTTTTCCTTTATTTCCCTCCTCCTTTTTCACACCAAGTCATCTCCACCCTCTCTCCTCAACTATTTTACTCGAAACTCTACCAACTGGATGGGCTAATAGGCCATAAGCGATTTTATCCTTGTTATTTTCGACATTAATATGACAAATATTACATGACATTGTTTTTCATTTTATGTTAGAATATTAATTAATTTTATTTACCGATAATTATATCTAATAAGAGAATTAGTAATATATTATCTAAAAAATAAGATAAATTATCAAAAATTAAATGACAGATATATTTAGTTATATTTAAAGATGAACAAGTTTCATGAATAATCTTACGTGTTTCTAGAAACAAGTGTTTAGATAAATTTATTTCATTAATAATTACTATACACCTTTGTTTATATATCGGTTACTTTAATTAACAAAAATACATAATTTAGAAAAAGATTCGTATTGAAGTCAAATTTACATAGTCAAAAGTTTCGCAGACGCATTAATTACGTTATGGGGGAAAGAGAAAAATAATGTAGTACGAGTGATTCTTTGAAAGAAACCCAGCCGCGGGGGCCGGAAATGATGAAAGAGAAAGTGAAAAAGAAATAAAGAATGAGAGAGTAGGTACTCTTTTATCTGTGAAAAATAAGAAATGAAAAGAAAAATAAAAAAAAAAAAAAGAAAGAGAGAGAAAGAAATGGGGGTCCGGTTCGTAAAGACAGAAGGAAAGTTTAACGTGGGCAACGAAAGAATAAGAATAAGAATGAGAAGATGAAGAAGAAGGAGAGAAGGTAAGGTAAAGGAGGAAGTATGGAGTAAGGGGGTGTTGGTTAGGGTTGTGCAAATTGAAGCTGGGATTAAGACGTCGGCTGAGATTAAGGTTTCCATGTTGATTCATTTAAATAGTTCTCCTTGGCGTGGTACGAAAAGACAAAGGCATATTTGCAACGAGAATCGCAGCGTGCTAGATGTAAAAAGGGGGAGTGGGAGGAAATGGGAGAGGGTACGGGTAGACGAAGGAAACGGTGGAGGTTAGCAAAAGTTCATAAGGGGGTAACTTTATCCCTCGAAAATGAAAACGTTATAGTAGTAGGCTGATATCAAACCTTTTTTATCAATGTTAAAATGTGTAACTAATGTTTTTATCATATATTCGAAATATTATATTCATATTATTACTCTAATATTTTATTTATTATTATATATTTTATCTATGTGTATTATTTCATTTATGGAATTTAACATATAATAAGTTAAGTATAATTATGTTTGTGTATTAATGATATATTTCTAAACAATAACCGTGTTAGGATTAATGATTAATAAATTATATTTCAATTATGATTAATTTATTTTCTATAAAAATGAAAATATCAAACGACGATAGAAGAAGAAAAAAATCTGAATGCCTTATATAGATGAAAGTTACTAAACGTCAAAGGTTATTTGCAATATCATTTATAGACGAATCGAAGAAACGATCATGCGTACATACATATATATATTTTCGTTCGAGTATCGATAGCAATTTGCGGGTATCGTCATGTAAAATGAAAAGGAAAAGGAAGAAAGAGAGAGAGAGAGAGAGAGAGAGAGAGCTTGGTGATACCAATGCTTGAAGTCGATTGAGTAAACAGGGTAAAAATTCTTTCCGAAAGGCAAAAAGGTAGAAAACGTTGAAAAGAGTACCGAATGATACACAGACAAGCACACGGTTTTACGGGAACAAAGAATAAGCGTTAGGAGAAAGAAGAAGAAGGAAGAAGAAAAATATAAAAAGAAAATAAAAGGAAGAAGAAGAAGAAGAAAAAGAGGAAGAAGAAGAACGGCTATCGTGTTTCGGTAGCGTTAAGCGATAAATCTTCGGTTGAGTCTTATCGTCGTGCACCATAATTCTAACGTCAGGGCCATCTTCGTGTAAAACATGACAATGCCGTTCCTGATATTTTCCAAAGAAAGTGCAAAAGGGAGGAGCTTTTTTTTTTATATCCCGTACCACTAGTGTAGTAGTATTAGTAGTAGTAATAGTAGTTCGTTTGTAAGGATTTTCAGCTTCATGTAAAGTTTCCTTTTTCATATTTCGTTAAGAACTTTCTTACCATTTTCTCGTTTCTTTATTTCTTTTTTTCTTCTTTTTTTTTTTTTCTTTTAATTTTAATCTTCTCTAGCTCGTTAAGGATCGTTTAAACACACAAATTATCATTTTAACAGACATTACTTAATAATATCATTTAAAATTTGTATATCATGATTTATTTTCATTTTAAAGTAGAAATAAATCTAATTTGAAAAGTACACGATATAACAAACAGTAATTATTACTAAAAAAAAAAAAACTTATTAGGGAGTTTTTGATAAAATGCGAAATAAATGAGTTAAAAACATATAATTACGGTATCCTTTGAAATTATAATTACAGCGAAGATAAATGTAAACGGTATACTTTCGTAGAAGAAGAAAAAAAAATAGGCAAAACCAAAAGAAAAGAAAAGAAAAATAAAACCAAAACTAAATTCAAATCTCCGGTAAAATTAAAAAGTGAAGGAGGGGGGGGGAAATACGAGAAGTAAAATTGATTAAAAATGTCTCTTGAATAATATTAAAAATTCTCAAGAATGTTGGTTGATAGTTGTTTACGAACGAGAAGAACGAATGGTCATTAGTTAATCTTAAAAGAAAAGGAAGAAAAGGAATGATAATACGAACGTAAAATTGGAATAAAGTGAAAATAAAAATAACTTTGAAAATAAGAGAGAGAGAGAAAAAAAAAGATAAGAATGATACGATAAAGGAGAAGAAGAAACTTGTGTTACTTTCTCTCTTTTATTTCTTTATCATTCTTTCCTTTCTTTCTTTATCAAGCAACGAGTGTTCTTTTTAGCCCCGTTGCCTCAGCAACAGAGTACCTTCCGTCTCGCTGACCCGCTGTTTCCGGTGACACGGATGGTCCTTCCTTTCTACGTCATTCCACCAACAAGAGAGAGAGAGAGAGAGAGAGAGAGAGAGAGAGAGACTGGAACACGTACTTTAAGAACTGAACGATGGGACCAACGAGAAGAGAAAAGAAAAAAGAAAGAAAAAAAAACGGGAAAAAGGGGGAAGGGAAAGAAGAGTAGCAAAGGGCGATGCGCCTATTGTCCAGTACTCTCAATCGTAGTAGAATTCAAGAGAAGAAAATAAATCCACCGTTGATCTCTGGGATTCGCTCTCTTGAGCAAGATTCGATCCCAACACGAATGTGTCGTCTTTCCACCATCTTTGCGTGTTCATTCTATTTGATAGACACCAAAATTTCTTTTTTTCTTTTTGAAATATTTCCTATTTTTTTTTTTCATTTCTTTCCCCACCGCTCCCAAAGAAATATATTTTATATATATATATATATGCATAATATATTTAATTTGTTTTGTCTTACTAAAGATAGGTATATATTATAAAAAATATATTATTAATATATTATTGTAATTAATATTTATAATTATGATATACTAATAATAATTTATACTATATATAAATTTATTTTATATATTTATATATATATATATATATATATTTTATATAGTATGTAATATATTAATTTTAATTTTATAATTAAATAATATATAATTTATTAATATAATGTATAATTATATAATTAATTTTAAATAGTAATTATATAATAAAACATAATTTTTATTTATAAATTTTAATTATTTATATAATTAATAATATATAAATAAATTTATTTGTAATAAAAAATAAATTATATTTAATTTATATAAATAATTTATATATAATTTGAAAATAATAAATAACTTAATTTTAAATAATATATATATATATATATATATATATATATATATATATATATATATATATATATATATATATATANTATATAATTATATAATTATAAATTATATTAATAATATATAATAATATTTTAATAATATAATTAATAATAATATATAATATATTAATTTTTTGTAATAATATAAAGTATATTCGATTCTCTGGTTAAATAAAAATATAATGTACATATACAGAAGAACGCGTTATGAATAAAATCACGAATATATTTATACAAAATTAATCTGTAATAATTACAAAATAAATGATATGATATTATTAAAAAAATCTATTATTTTATTTAAATTATGAACTCATTTTATTTAATGAGATAATCGTAATAATTTTCATTTATGAAATAGGAATTAAAATTGAATTACAAAAGTTGAATTACCTGTATATATAGAAAGAGAAAGTAAAGGGAAGAAATAGAAGGAAAGCGACTGAAGGGGGGTGGAAGAAAAAGAAATAAAAGGAAGATATCATTCGTAACTAAAGATTCGTGGAGAGCTTAAAAATACCCTCAGCAAAGAGTAGTCAGTTCACGTGCCATTAAACGAAAGGGGGATATAATCGGGTAGTAAAATTTCACACCGGGCTACTTGGCGGCAAAAGTAGAAGAACGCGTTCGAAGAAACGGTAACGAGGTAGAATAAAAAGCCGTACTAATTTGAAATTTTGTTCGCATCAGTGACGAGAATCGAACGATTTTTGCGACTGGGAGAAACCCCCGAATGAAGAAAGTACAAAATGAAAGAAAGAAAAAGAAGGAAGATTGAAGATACATAAAAAATATAATTGAGTATAGAAATATACTTGAAGAAAAATTCGAGTTCGACATTTTCAATATTTAAGAAAAAAAAGAAAAAAATGATTTTATTTAAATCGTAGTATCTTTAAATCGTAGTTTCAAGTTTTGTAAGTATTTTTAATCAAATACTTAATTAGTTAGTCAAATTATACTCGACATTTCGTACATATCAAAAGTATAATTATAATATTTATAAAATTATTCTATATTTATTAACAAACAAACATATAAATTATAAAATAAAAATCTAAAGAGAGAGACAAAATTCGATGTTAATCTCGTATTAATACGACACTGAAATGAAATTCACGATAAAAAAAAAAAAAAAAAAAAAAAAAGAAAAGGAACGCACAAGGATAATTGTTCTTTTTGTTTTTTTTTTTTTTTACAGAAAGGGGTATTTTTTCTTTTTCTTTCCTTCTTTTTTTTTCCTCCTAGGATTATACGGACATTACGGTGAACAAATCGTACACGGGGAACACGATACACGTCGAAATTCTGCTTGAGTTTCCATCGACGACGGAAATTCGTAGAGAAGGTCGATTAACTCACCTGGTCACGGTTGGCGTGGAAGCTACCCCGGGGGATCGTGCCGGATAACTTCGTGGACTTCCCGACATCAAGTACTCTGCAACATGCACCAAATCGTTCGCCGTTAATACCATGCCACCACGTAAAGTGAAATTCGTCGTCTATCGAAAGGGGATGACACGTTTGCCTTTCCCCTCTGACTTTTGCGAACTTCTCTTAGAGTTTTCACTCTCTCTCTATCTTTCTATCTTTCTATTTAACGTAACTTCAGATATAAAAGTCTTAAAAGAAATATTCTCTTATCAATTTTGTAATTAAATAAGTCATGTAAAATTCTCAACACATTTACTAATTCACATGTTATTTACTTTTTTCATATTTAATTTAAATGACTAGTTTGAACAATATTTTTGCACCATTAATAAAATTATTTTTCTAAATGAATTCAAGCCAATCCAGTTAAATATCTCACTTTAAGATAACATAAATTAAATTAAATTAAATATAATTACTGAATACAGATAATTTGGTTACACACAATAGTCAATGATGTTTTTTAAAAGTCACACTTTTATTGGGTCAATTGTTCGCAATGGAACTATGTAGGACCTTCGATCAACTTTTTCACGAATACCTAATATTTATTACAATACATAGATCGATTCTACATTAATATAATTTATTATAAGTCATAACAAAAATTTCAAGAATACTTACATTTTATTTTAATACTAAACAATTAATGATACTTTCAAATAATAATACTCACCAATTAAAAATTTAACATTAAATGACCATATGCAAAAATAGATATAGTTAATTATTCAAGAAATGATTTGAATCATACTTTGTTAACTGCTTTCTAAATAATCATTCGTTTTACTTCATCTAGTTTATCAAGACGACGACGACAACTATGATGACTATGACTATACTACATACCGAGGTCAAAGTTACCATTTACGTTTCCTTCCCTCTCTCTCACTCTTTTTATCTATCTTTTCGTGCGTATATGTATGTATAAGCTTGGGTCTACCGGCTCGAAACGTCATGCATATTCTAGCTGATGGGACGTCGCGAACTACCTTCCTTTTATCTGTATAGTTAATGAGATCATGACTAATGTAACCGGCACTGACGTTCTTCCCCTCTCTGACCCCCCCCTCTCTCTTTCCCTCTTTCTCATTTCCTATCTTTCTTCATCCTAACCCTTATCGACCCCCATTGCTCTCGAAACCGTCTGCTCAACTGTATTTTTTCTTTTTTCCCGCCGAAAAAAAACGAGAGACGAATTGACGAAACTTTTCACGAGTAGCAACGACTACTACGACGATTTTTATATTTTTCCTTTTTCTCCCGTCTTAAAAAAAAAAAAAAAACTCAACGCGAAGAACGTATCGATCAACTTTTAGCATCGACTAATATTAAGAAATTTCTTCCCGTCAAATCAAATGATCGATGCGATTCCTTCGGAAATATTAGAAGAGGGGGTAGGGGGTTGATATTTTCTATATCCTAAGAAAGAGAAGCACTTAAAGACTCTATCTCTTTCACTCTTTATAGGCTTCTTCATCTTATATGTGTACATATGTACATATGTATACATATATTAAGTTGCAGGAATATTCGTATAAACACTATCAAATTAAAAGCAATCAATATAGTTTTTAGGATTATTAATCTGAAAAATTGATACATATTTTATTACATAAGAGCACTTTATTAAAAGAGAAGTATAATATTTGATATAAATATTTAAAAAAAAAATTGGTTTAGCTATATACGTTCAATCATTTTAAAACATTACGAGGAGTCAAGGAGGTACTACTCATAAAAATAATAATTGTGTATTATTTTTAATTCATGCATAAGTAAGAATATTCATTCAAATTCTGCGAATAAAATGTTTCTCTGCTATTAAAAAAATTTATATCAATTTAATAATTATTTAATAATCCTAAAATTAAATTTTTGTGAAATTTTTGCATTGTAATTAAATATCAATTATATTGAAAAATGAATCGTGAGAAACGATTTACGCTTATTCTTACGATTCACTGTTATATATATTATTTCGAACGAATTTATATAATTGCATTTTTTTTTTTTTTCGGAAAAACAAAAAGACAAAAATCTTAATCTCGAGTATTTACCGTTTAATCATAGGAATTCCTTTGTTCTTAAGAAAAGAAAATAGAATGATTTCGAAAGAAAGACGATTAATTTTTTTCCCCTTCTATCTACCCTCTCTTCCAACCTCTCCTCTACAACCATCAGCAACCTCCCTCCCAAAGTCCCCCGTGTCTATGTTTTTTTCATTTTAGAAAATTCATTCGCGTCGAGTAGCGACAAAAGAAACGAACATTTTGCTACGAGAACGCGAAACGCTTTTTCCTAGTCTATAATCTCCACTTACAATGGTGTAAGGCTCCCTCCTCTGACTGTTGGTGACAGCATAATCTCCCTTTTCCCTATTTCCCTTTCTCTCTCTCTCTCTCTCTCTCTCTTACTCTCTTACTCTCTTTACAGATGTACCTATATATATATATATATATACTTTGCAGTCTCTTTCAACGCGTAGATTATACGGATAAAACATTAGAATTTCATCAACAAGTTCGGAGAATATCTCTAGGAAAAGCAGACTATAGTGCTGGAGACTCTTTATAAATTCAAACGAACGATAATAATAACTCCTGTGTTCAACGTTTAAACGAGAGAAAGAGAATAAATTTAAAAATAGAGATTGGGTGGGATAACGGTGGGTGGGTGGGTGTGCGATGGGGGTGTAGGAGAGGAGGGGTCTAGGGAGAGGGAAGGAGGATTTTAAATCAAGTTAACAAAAAAATAAAAAAGAAATAGAAACTCCCCAACGCGACATATACAGAAGAAGAAGAAGAAGAAGAAGAAGAATAAAGGAATGAGTTGATAGAGATGTTATTCGTTTCGCGAACTTCTCTTCTCTTTTCATTCGGCCCGTTTTTCTTTGGCAATTTGTCATTGTCTACAGTTTCGAAGATCGTTTCTTCGTTCCACTCATTCTCCTCACTTCGAAGATAAAGTATGACTTACGTTAGTACCCTGCTGTAAAGAAGGGGGTTGCAGTATCTTTCGCGTTTTCGGTTTTCCCCCTTTCTATTCTTACAGATTTCCGAAATCTTCTCCATGTCAAGAGAGTTCCTCGAGAGATAGAAGAGAAGAGAAGTGTCTCTCCTCTCTCTTTCACTCACTCTCTCTCTCTCTCTCTCTCTCTCTCTCTCTCAAGGATTTTACTTTATTTTCTCGCATAAATGACGATGAATGATGCATTCGCCGTTTGCGCGGGAAATAAATCGTCGAGGAACCCTAAAGTTGAAACTTTCCTTGAACGAATACTATTTTTCTTTCTTTCTTTCTTTTAAATTTATTTCAAACAAAATATTTTACAATTTATGATTATATATATACTAGGATGCTCCAACCAATCAAAAATGTGACACTGAATTTTTATTTATAAAGATTACAAATTGGCTAATGTTCAAAAGTTTTGCTTGAAAAAAAAAAAAATTATTAAGTACTCCATCGAAATAAAATAAGAAAGGTTTGCTTTTTTTAATTTTGTTTTTTTTTAAATATATATTTATATGTATATGTATTATTTTTTTTCTTACTTTAATGATCGATTTATCATCATTTCCGTTCAATATCAACGTTTGATATAATCAGAGCTCTAGTTGACAAGGCAGTGGCCACTGTTTTCGACTACAAAGCGATCATTTCCGAGAAACACGAAGGGCTTGCCGACAGATTCCAACATCGAGTAACGGTGCCATGGTCTTTGTCATTTCAAGCATACAAATTGACAGCTGTCAGACGCAAATGAAACTGCTACCGTACTTAAGCTCTGTGCAACATACCTACTGTGGTGAATGTCCCTTAAAATCGTACACCGTTACGTTTATTAGATTTTTACATGAAAGCTATTAATGCAATGTGTTTAAGATAAAGTAAATTTTCAGTTAAATAAATTAGTATATGAAAATTAATTATAATAACAGAAAGAACATTCGGTTTATTCGTGTTCAATAATTCGTCATTATATGTTTTAATTTTAATTTTATTTAAATATTTTTTCTTATCAGAATTAACTTAATAACCATTAAAGTAAGAATAATATAAAATACATTTGTTTAAAAATAAAATATATATTCATTAATCTACTTTAAGGATTAAACTATTTCGATTAGATATTTTATTAGATGAAAATTTTCAATTATAAGTCATAACTAGGGAAGAATATTAAAACAAATGTATTTTAATTTAAATAATAAATTATAAATATTAATATTATAGATAATTATAATATTATTATCTATATTGATATAATTATATAATAAATTAATATAATGTAATTAATATAATTAATCAAAATAACCCTTTAAGTTGCACATTGTATCACGTTGAGCCAAAATTGTTCCTTAGGGAGTTAATATAATTTATAATTTATAATAAATAATAATTATATTAATTATAAGTTATAAATATAAATCATAGATATTAATAAAGTATGTTAGCGTATTAGACATACCTTAAAAAATTGTTAAATAATCGATGGATGTGTATTTTGTAGTTTAGAAGCACGCAGTATTAGTTTAACGTAGTTTCCTTCTCGAAATATAACACTAAACTAACTAGTCTGTCCTCTATGAATATACTTTCATTGAATGTTGTATATACGACTTTCCATAAAAGGAAATCTCATTTATTACACATATTATTATCGTTATACTCGTATAGCCTTTAGACAGTCACATAAACAACGTGCCAGTTTGAAGGTGAATCTCGAAGAGGACGTTACTCCGATCATATAATTCGAGCTTTTAGACAGCATTATACACTTGTATCGTTTAATTAACAATTATTTAAATATTTTTATAATGTTAAATACTCTTTATTAAGAATGTTATTACCGTTGGACACATACGCAATGTTCGGAAAGGAATTGAATAAGAAAACTGTCATAGAGAGAGGACAACGTGCCAGTCTAAAGGTGAATCTCGACAAAGACGATACTCGGATTATATACTTGGTGTTTTCAGGTAATAATAGATACTTTTATCGATTATTTAACAATAATTTATGAATTTTTTATTATTCTCATATATTTTATTAATATTTATAATTATTTAAATTAAAATGTATTTGTTTTAACGTTCTTTGACTATGTTGACTTCTAGTTGAACATTTTCATCTATTTAAGTTTCAGATTGAAATTTTTTAATATTAGAACTATATTTATATTAATATAATTTTTAAAAAATTGCACTTTTTTTTTAATAGATATTTAAATGATTTTGATATTGAAAAACATTTAGATAATAATAAAAATAATTCTATATATTATATATAATTAAGATATACCAATGTTTTTATTTCTGAATTATTTTTAATTTAAACATACTATCTAAATCAATAATTTTTAAACAAAATTCAACCATTCGTAACGATGTACCGATTTTAATGGACACTCAGTGTACCTTTATGTCTTAAGTTCTGTAATTAGGATAATTTTTTAGTTATGATTTTCTTCGGTAAAATTTGATCAATAATTTTTTAATGGCTTCGTTTTTTGGTAAATATAAACCTCGATTGAATCTTTTCTTCAAGTTTATATAAATATTTAATTTCTTGCTGTTATTTTTGTGTAAATAGTCATTTTTGAATTTTCTTAATTGTTCATAATAATATAAAAACATAACATCAATATAATTATCTTCCAAATTTCTATCAATTACTTATAATAGATATACACTTTAATTTTATTATTATCAAAAAACAAAAACAAAAAGTAAAAAAAAAATCTGTGCAAACATATAATTTCTCAATGATAGAAGAATTTTATACGAGCAAATTCGAAAACGACATAAGCCACTTGCATTTCCTTCGTTGACCATAAATTGACGTATGTCAGATACGAATGGTTCGATACTGTTTGACACACGCGAATGTACCGACCAATCCTACCGATAAGAACAGTCAGACATAGAGACAGGAATAAATAGAAAAAGAAAAAAAAATAAGAATAGAAGGGAAGAAAATTTCGATAGCAAAAGAGTCGGTAAAACGAAGACAGACATTTGTTTCGTCTTCTCGTAGTCATGGTGATAACACGAAGAAGATGCCTACCCAGTGATCTACTCGAAAAGAAAGAGGCTTTGGAAAAAAAGGCACTCTGAAATTCAGGAGACATTTCTCTTACAGTTACTAACCACAAACACACACATATACATACATACATACAACGTATACCTGCTTCCAAAGAAACGAAACGATTCTCTCTCTCTCTCTCTCTTTTTCGTTTTTTACTTTTTTACTTCCTCTATGTAACACGCTCTTACTTCGTGTGCTCTCGTTCGATTTCACCTACCGAAAAGAGAGTGAAGGAAAAAGAGAGAGAGAGAGAGAGAGGGAGAAGGGAGTCAGGCCGTTAACGTTTTAGAGATATGGGGGAGTGAACACACCCCTTCGACGTGTCTCCTATCCCATGGGAGCGCATTACCGGAAAAGCAAAATAAACCCCTCGAATATCCACGTAGCTTCGAAACATCCTCGACTATCTTTCTTTTTTGCTTTCTCTTTCTCTTTCTCTTTTATTCTTTTATTTTTTGTCTATTTATATGTTGGTAGATATATAAATACATATGCATGTATGTATCGTGCATGAATGTGGAAAGGAATTTCTCGAGAACGTTCTTCCCCAGTTATCTTGCATAATTGAACTCGGTGGGTAGGCACTTCGATAAGTTTGTGTTTCGTTGACAAGGGTTAATGCATTATCTTTTGCATTGCTTTTATTCAAAACTTAAATTTAAATGACGTATCTCTTAATTGTTCTTGTGACGTGTTTTATCACACTACGTAACAAATCCAAATGATTTTCGTGTATAGCATATCAGTCAAAGTATTCTTCTTCTTTAGTTATTTAATAAGATTTATCTAACTAAGTGTAAGATATTATTATTATTATTACTATTATTAGTTAAATTACGTTATTTAAATGTAATCGTACTAATAGAAAAATAAATGTGCCTTTAAATTGATGCAATTTTCTTTTACCAAAAAAAAAAAAAAAAAAGAGAAAATTATTCACGAAATAGGATGTAGTTTTGGTTTAACGAGGAATACAACGTATAATGGTAGTTCTATCTCATGTAAAGAATTTCCGTGGTTCAAGAGAGAGAAAAAGGAACTTGGAGAAAATCTTTAGTACCGAAAGATTTTCGTTCGAATTGGAAACGTTCATGGAAGGTTGGGTAAAACGATAGATTTTCCTTTCGGGAAAAAAAGTATCATTACCAACTAATGACAGGAGAATAAAAAGAGATAGAAAGAGCAAGTAGGTCAACGCTCTTTCGATGATACACAGCTTCCGTATTCGACCGATGCTTTGAACTACCTTTACCTATGTATATTTTTGGTTTACCGAGCTCGTGTGTTCCTCTGTTACACAAAGACGACGACGACGACGACGATGACAAGTAAACACATACACACACACACA
>NW_015149003.1:1413001-1466660 GCF_001465965.1 Polistes dominula
ATATATATATGCATACACATAGTTATAAAGAGAAAGATTGACCAAGCTTCCCTTTCTACCTCAAAGCATATACGTAGGTAAGCGAAAATCTCCGTGCAATGATTTTTCCTTTGCTCTTCAAACGTAAAAGACGATCGTTTGAACGCCTTGCTGAATTAACTCTAAGGGTGGTTTGTTTACTAAACGCTTTCAAAGACGACTGCACACACACACACACACACACACGCGCGAGAAAAAAGATCGAGAAACGATCGAGAAAAGAAGATTCGTTTTAAAATTCAAACAAAAAAATATACGTTGATACGTTTTAATTAGATATTTTTACGAATATTTGTTTCTTTTCAATTTAAAGCATTTTTTATTTCTTTTGTGAAATACAAATTTTAGAAAAAGAGAATAACACGAGTTAATTAAACAATTAATAATAAAATAAAGTAACAGAGATAACTCTTTTTTTTCGGGAAATTATTTTAAATTTAATTTGCAATTTGACCTAATTTTTTTTATTTCTCTGTAGGTATAAGGTTTTGCGATTGATTTCTATAACAACAGTATGTTACAATTAGGTCATTGCAGAATGTGCATAATTCGAGATCGTAGCATAATACGATATATATAATGATTTTTTTTTAAATTTTATTCTAACGCATTATTAGCATTGATTTGAATTAAATGAATGTTTTTACCATCATAGTAATACACGCATGATTGTCCTCAGTCGGTTTGTATTACTGCTGCATATCGTAATTGTATATATTTTTTTGAACAGGTACATAATTTAATTTTACTATTAATTATTTGATAAAACAAATGACTTTAATAAAGTCGACATATATAGAGTATAAAAGAAAATAAAAAATAATAAACAGAAGTGATGTTTGCAAAGAGAGAGAGAAAGAAGAATCAGAGTAGTAACGGTAATATGGTTGAGACGAGAGGTAGAAGGGCGGAAACGTGAGTGATAACGAGAGTGATAGTACTTTAGTAAAGGAAAGGAGGGTGTAGAGGGGTTAGGTGAGGGGTGTGACAGCGAGCACGGTAAAGTGACAGTCGAAAGAACGAAGAGGTGTAGGATACGCAGAGAAGAGAGCAGTGGAAAATGGAATCTTTGGTATGAGAGAGACAACTGTGTAGGAGAATGAGGAGAGTGGAGAAATAAAGAAAGAGATAGATAGAGAAAGAGAGAAAGAGTAAACCGGAAGAACGTCAGGTGGAGAGGAATCTTTCTCTCTCTCTCTCTCTTACTCTCTCTTTCTGTGAACGGGTTTCTCTTATTCGTTGTTGTCTGTTTGGCAGTCGGCCAAGGAATCTCTGGAGCGCGACGCTTACCTTTTTCTCTCCTTCGGGAGTTCGTTGCTAGTAGTATCGTTATATATGTACACCATCGTGCATATCCGGTCTTCCTAGAAGACGAAGACGACGAAGACGACGACAACTACGACTACGAAGAAGATGATGAGACTCTTGCAAAGTTTTGAAGAGATCGCGATTTTACATTTTCTAACGTGGAACAATTTTCAAGACAAATCTTCGAAATCTTTTCCTATCGTTTGTAATATAATTTATCGAGGAAAAAAAGTTTTTAATACATTTAATAATTTCTCTTTATGAAATAAGATAGAAAAATATTTCTACGAACAATTTCTTTATGCAAATAATACTTATTCGTTAAATTTATTAGTAAACGATCGAGAAAAAGATAATAGTAAGGGGCAAGTAAGATAATATTCGTTACAGGGTTCGTTATCTAGAAAATTTGAGTTTCTAACAAACAACCATAACCATTGATCATAATAATCTCGATGAGAGGAGTCTCTCTTGATTCAAAGAGATGCTTGGGTAGAGAGAAACACGATATCATAATGCATCGAACGCTCGTTAAAATCATCGGACAAGTACAACTCGAACGAAACACAAACGTAAATGCAAATAAAACTTAAGGTTGTTTCGATGGGCTGGAGGGTGGGGTTAGAAGGGAGAAGAAGAAATGAAGAGGAAGAAGAAAAAGAAACATCGAATAAAGGAGACGTAAAAAGGAAAATAGAAGAAAAGTAATACTGAATTTCTAAGTGAGTAAAAAGAGAGAATGGGGATAATATCATCCCGTACTCGATAAATTTGTGTCTTTGCTCTCGTAAAGTATAAACGTGTTTCTCTCTCTCCTATTCCTCTCTCTTTCTCTTTCTCTTTCTCTTTCTTGAGAAGATAGACTGAAACTTGGTAAACACTGGTTTGATTAACGATAATGGTAGCACACGACAATTTCCAATAGCAGTCTCGCCCTCTCGATCGGTTAGTTGACTCGACTTGGACAGAAGGGTCTCCAAAAGGAAGGGTGAGGGGAGTTGTAAGAAGGATACATATGTGTATGTGTGTGTATATGTGTATGTGTGCTTAGGACAAACCATTGGTACATATCGAACAACGTTGGCTAGTAATACATGATCCTTCCAAACGTATGGTACGATGTTAGTTCGATGAGCGACATAATCCTAGAGAATGCGCGTGCTTGGACATTCTGATTGGTGATTTACATCTTACGAGAATCCTACATGACGTGTTATTTTAACTATCGATCATTTTCTTTTCTATTTCTTCCCCAATATGTTATTTTTTGGTCACCTAAAAATACGAGAAATATTATTGCTACATCGACAAATTAAACTGACTGATTTAAAATATGTTCGTTTATTTTATTTCGTCGTTTGTTTACAGGTGTTAATCATTGATATAATGATTTTATAATATAATTTTGATATTTATTTGTTAAATTTGACATTTATGCATAAATATATTCATTTTTTGATTTTGTTTTAATACTTAATCGTATCATGAAGTGAATTTCTTTATTTTTTCACAGGAATGATCTTCTTATTCCACGAAATACGAGAAATATTATTGCTACATCGGCAGAGATAGTGATTTCCCGCGACGTTCCACTTTCATGTTTCGTTGTTAACATATATCTAAACTAATTCGCCGAGTCCGTGTATTTAACCAATTCTCTTGTGGATCCGTCGACGACTACTTCTACGAATGAGAGTGCATGAGAAGAGTAAGAGAGAGAGAGTGAGAGAGTTTTTCGATCGAGGTCACGTCACGTGGGAAAAGGAAGGAGAAGCAAAACGACCCTATCGAGAAGTACCTCGTAAACTAGGAAAAACGTGAATTTTCTCTCTCTCTCTCTCTCTTTCTCGTTTACTCTTTATATCCTGTAAATGTATCGTTTTTTCCTTTACGTACGCCGATCAAATGATAGGAAAACTAAAACGCACTACGAAAGATACTCTATCTATCTCTATCTTTCTCTCTCTTTCTCTCTTTATATCTTTGTTACTTTTTACAACAATTCTTATCGTCCGCTTCGAAATGATTAAAATATCTCTTCTGTAAAGTAAACGTGTACAATGGTTTATATTATTTATATTTTTTTATTTTTTGTTCTCTCTTTTTAAACCCCCGTATGATAATTTTCTCGTGAATTACGCGCATAGTTTTTTTTTCCTGTCATTTTCTTTTTCTTTTTCTTTTTTTTTTTTATTACAGCGAGATAATCGTAAAGTGTATTATCCGATGAAATTTTTATTGCTCCTACTCCCCCACTCCTCCACAACGCGTTGATTAATAAATCTTTGAGAAATCCTCTATAACCGACTATTTTTTTCTTCTTCTTCTTTTTTTTTTTTGTTTTTGCTTCGTCTAATAAAAAATTCTCTTTTGCAATGAATGCGACCGCTATGATATAATACGTTATAAGCTTTTGATATGAAGCAACAATTTACTTTTTTTGCGACGCGATATAATGTGAAATACAAAAATAAACTGTAAACAATATAAAATATATTTATGATTTACGAAATTGTAGAATGTTTTATACGAGAGGATTTAAAAATTACAATTAATATTATGAAGAAAAAAAGAAAACCACAAAAACAACAAATCGTTTGTGTGGAACTCATCGTCGGTATCGAAACACACAATATCTTCTTTTATTATAGTTGAAACAAATAAATAATATGCTAAAATTTGTATGGATAACGTGAAAGGGTGTTTTATTTTGGTTATGCTAACGAATGAAATTGGATTTAGAAAATAAAAAAGAAACAATAGGAAAAAGAAATTGTTGTCGTACGCTTTTCGAGGCATAGATTTTTGTATCTCACGGGAGGTAAAGAGAAAGAGAGAGAAGGGGTTGAGAGTGGGGTGGGCTGTGAAGGGTGGGAAAAGTCCGAGTTAGGAATAACGCCTAGCCGGCGAGTCTCGACTTTCCCATTTCAGATGCCGCCGCGTTAGAACACACCGAGAAATCTGACAGCAGCAATCTCCCCGTGCGTCCAAGGAGAAATCTAAGCTCCCCTTTTCGAGTTCAGACGCAATAAGATCCAACAGAGCCTTTTTCGCATTTCGCTTCTCCACACCAAGTTTCTTTACGACGACGAGGAGTACGACAACGAGACTCGTTTTCTTTCCTCCCCGTCACCACCAAAACGATTTTCTTCCTTCTTCCACTATTCTTTTCTTATTATTGTCTAGATTTAACGTTGTTGTTGTTTCTTACTTTCAACTTACATATTACTGTAAACGTTTAGTTTAATCGACATTGTCAAAACGATTTATTCAGATAAATTAACAAAGTTAAAATTAGAGAAATATTATCATTTTTTAATCGATTATTATACATTAAAAAAAAAAATTGTAATGCAATAATTATACTCCAATAAGATAAATAACATTGATATCATATAATATATTTTTTTAAATGAAAATTTGTTTGTTAATAAATTGGTTTAAATTAGATTACGATCATTTGAAAATAATTTGTTTTGACAATATGTATTTCAGTAGGATGCAATGTCTAAAATCATTTTGTTGGAAGTTACTAACGTGTTCGGACAATTTCAGAGACAGCAAGATGAGGTTCATGGTTTCCTCGTAGATTATATACCCCACTGTCTGTCTCTTTCCAATGTCAACCGGTATCCTATACAAACCATCGTCATTGGCAATATCTCTGGGGTTGTCTCGGCTGGTCGGGTAATGAATGTTTATTAGGACACGATCCAACGACGGATCACCGTAGGACTCGAGACACGATCGATATTACTTGGTCTAGACACTTGGTTTTCTCTTAGAAAATAATTGCTTTTGTACTAACCTAACGCCTTCCTATCTTAGCAAAAACAAAAATAAATTAATTATATTTATTCTATTGAATTATTATATTAATATCTTTCATAAAGATATTAATATCGTTTCTTTCTATCGAATATTAAAATTTACTACTATGTCGGAAAATCAACGAATATTCTTTTTATTTTTCGTTCATTGAAAAAAAAAAAAAAGTTTGGAAATACTCGGTGAGATATGATAAATCCTGATAGGAATAAAAGCAACAAAATCTAAAAGCATATAACAACAACAACARTAACAATAACAACGAAATAAAAAAAAAGCCAAAAACAAAATAAAATAAAATAAACATCGAAAACGTAATCGGTCGATAGCCCGTAAAAATTCTACTTCGTTTGATGCCTTTTATACAAAGTTTAAAAGCTGATATTTTGTCGGATTAACCCGTTACAGAACGGTATTCAAAAAGTTGGTTTTGATCATTCTACGTAGTTGGCAAAGGTTTTCTACACTAGTTGATAATGGGGTTAGGCTTAGATAGTATATATGTATATACGTAATAATATTATGTATATGCGTAGGTAGTCACTTTTACTGAAGACGCGTGTTCGTACGTAACACTCCCATCAAATGTTCGCTATTAGGAACAAGCCGGAAATAGAAGTGGCAGAAGTTTAACTAGCTTCCCTGCGAAATGGTCTCGTTCTCTTCATCAACTCAAACTGTGGGAATTAGCTCCTGGCCTTCGTCCAGATTACTAGAAGCGCCTTTAACCGAGACGAGCAGCAGCAGCAGAAGCAGAACAGGCTGCTTTTAAACTTGTACAGAATAACGGTAAGTTTGATACTTATCATTTTGAACAAAAAAATATTATCTTGTACATATATTTCGATTATTATCCTAGTGATCATCGTTATTATTATTATTATTATTATTATTTATTATTGTCATATCGAAACATGAAAATATGAATGGAAATGATAACTTTTATCGTTTAGAAATGGGAAAAAAGCTTGGCTATATATTATCACGAGGAAAATCTCATTGGAGTAAGCGATAATCTCAAACGAAAAACGAATTATTCCGATAGGAGTGACTGATATCGATGTGGGTACAGGTGTGCGAGCATTCAAACACGATGATTGTACAGCAGCAGTAGCACTGGCGCATTCAATAGAAGGGAAATAACTTGAAAATTGCATCGAAAGAATTGATAGGCAAGCCGTTAAATTTGGTTTCGCGGTGAATATTACAGCCACTCGAAATCGGCTCTTCTGTCCTATCAAATTTGAAAGAGAGATAGATAGGTAGAGAGATAGATAGAGAGAAAAACAGATAACGAAAGGAGGGGAGGGTATATAGAGTAAGGGAAGGGAGAAATTGTTGCGCATGATGACGACGACGGGCCACGGCTACTAGCCCGGATCACGAATTTGCACCACGTAACCTGTTTTACGTTAGCGCTTTTGTTCCGTGAGAATCTTATTAGCGACAACCATTTTATAGAGAATTGAGTTAAGCACAGTTTTCTGTATTAATCCTTCCGTTCTTCTCCTCCCTCTCTAACTCTCTCTCTCTCTCTCTCTCTCTCTCTTCATCTACCTTTCATTCTCTCTCAATCTCTCTCTCTCTCTCTCTCTATTTCCATCCGTTCATTCACCATCGTTTAGCACCGAAATACTTCTCTGGTCCCTGTGTGTTCCGTAATTACCGTATAATGAAGAATATTTCGAATTAATCGATTCGATTGTACTTGGATGAAACGTTTGACCGAGTTTTCCTAACGCGTTACAAATAAGCATTTTCAACTTCGTTTGATCTTTATTGTTTTTTATTTCGTTTGTTTGTTTTTCTTTGAACTTTAACTATCTTTCTCTTGATTAATTAAATTATCGCGGACATTTGGTTTTTTATTTTTTTTATTTTTTTTTTTTTTGGGAGGAAGGTGATTACGAAGACATTGTTTCTCTTGCTTCTGTTTTTTTCCTCATTTTTTTTTTATCTCTCTCGATAAACGTTTCTCGCATAATTCACGAGTTCCACGCTCGATTACGCACATTGACGTTGATCTCTCTTTCTCTCTCTGTATTACTATAGGTAACCGAATATGTATTAATTCCAGGCTGGAATTTCTGTTGGGTTACATTGAGAGAGAAAGAGAGAGAGAGAGAGAGAGAGAGAGAGAGAGCTTGGGAAAGGGAAGAGGAGAAGAGTGGGGAAGGACAGGTAGAGAATTCGTAGCTTCGAAATTCGTATCCCGGTGTGTGTTTGCTGGTAGCACGCGGCCGTGTAATTAATGCCCTAATGTTTAAAGTCGAAACGCGGTAATTAGCTGTGAATTTGAGAGCTAACGTCTGATTAAATTAAATATTCAGATAATATTTAGCAAGCGTTCGTGCGCGATTACGGAGAATCCTATTGTTAAATGAGCACGCATTTACGTACGTTCGTTCATTCGAATATAATACTCGGTTTAGTATTTTTGATTTTTGATTTGTTTTTTTTTTTTCTATTCACCGATTGATACTTTCCATCGTTACAGACTATATTATATTCGTATATAATTCCAAATAATATGAAAAAATATAAAATAATATACATAATATATTATTTTATATTATTTTTTATTGTAAGCTGATGGTTCGAATATAATACTGGTAAAGTATTTTTGATATTTTTTATGTTCACCGATTGATACTTTCCATCAATATAGATTATATCTTCGTATATAATTCCAAATTAAATAACTAAATAAAATACATAATATATTATATTACATTTTAATATTATAATTTTTATATTATAAGAGCTATTGTGTTTTTGCTACTTTTATTTTTCTCTCGCAAGGATAGCAAA
The DNA here is from genome assembly GCF_001465965.1 of Polistes dominula. Next base: position 1,420,988 of record NW_015149003.1, read on the forward strand.
TTATTTTACAGTTTTTGTGTGTGTTCCAATTTGATCTATTTATCTATCTACCTATCTATCTATCTATTACAACGAAGAATAAGAAGAAAAAAAAGAATAAAATGGTCGAATGATAAAAGATAGCTACGATTCAAAGAATAAAAAGAAAAGAAAAAAGCAAAGATCGCGTTCATCGGTCCACGTGTTTCCCGTCACGATCGGAATCCTCAAGAGAAATTCTCCCCTTTTATTCATCGTCCATATTCCCTTTTCCTTCTTCTTCTTCTCTTCTCATCTCATCGATCGGCCAACGCCTCGAATTGTTCCAATGAGCGAGAGCGTTACATCGACTCCCTACGACGACAACGACAACGAAAACAACGACGAAGAAGAGAAGACTATGCATGTGTATGTGTGTGTGTGTGCTCATCCATTCGAATATGATCTCACATTGACATTTTTTTTTTGCTATTACTCTCTCTTTCTTTTTTTTTCTTTTTTTTTCTTTTTCATAATAGAAAGATAGAGACCCGTAGGCCCGTATAATTTTCCACAACGACAAATCATTCATGGAATGATTTTTGTTTGCCAAAGTGAAATTCGCCGGTTCGATTTTGATGCCGAGATTATATATGGCATCAATGGTTGAATACGTAAAAGAGTTAAAAAACGTGGAACGAAAAGGGATGGTAATATAGCCTTTGAGAATAAGGGAGAATCAAACTATGTATATATATATATTTTTCTATCTCTCTCTTTCTTTTCTACCACAGTTATACTTTCTCTCGTCTTATTCTTCTTTTTCTTTTCTCGATTACCGCAGGGTAATCATTTTTACTTTTGAGACTTTAACCGTTCACGCAGCAGTTTCGAAAAGATAAAAGGAGGTTGAGGAGGTTGAGGAGGTGAAGGAGGAGAGAAAAGATGCAAAAGAACGATTCCATTCGTAGCACAGTTGAATTGCCGTCTCATCTTTGCGACCCACATACAGTGATAGAAAGAGTAAGGAAAGAGAAATAGAGTGGGAAGAGAGAAAGAGAAAGATAGAATTCGTTTCAATGTGCACCATGAAAGCATTAATTGCTTGGCGCTAATAAACGACGAGCCCCTATCGTTTTCCCATCTTCCTCCTGTCGTCTCTTCCTGCTTTTCCGGCCTCGTAAATAATTATATGCGAAAGCATTAATGCCACCGCACGAAATGGGAAAAGACGGAGGAGGGTTGCACAGAATTGCACCGACCTATCCCAGGATAGAAACAAACTAACAAGGAAGAGAAAGAATAAGAGAGAGTGAAAGAGAAAGAGATATTTTTACTTTGTATTCCTTTTTGAACACTTATATATTCAATGTTATTGTTAGATTTTAAACGTTCGGTATTTAACGTAAAATTGTATTAATAAATTCAATTGTGAAAATTGTATTGAATGATAAAACAATTAACAAATGATAATTGTCGTTTTTTTTTTTATTCTAATTTTTAGTAGATATTCTATACGAGGAATAAGTCAAAATTAGAAGATAAAAAAATTCTGTTGAGATTTGATATATTTAATGTTATTATTCTATCATCAATATTTGATATTTAACTTGAGATTCAACTAATGAATTGTTAATTTATTTTATAATGTATATATATATATATATATATATAAAATTAATTTAATAATTTATGTATTATTCGTGTGAGTTGTTTATTAAAATTTGTAATTGATTTATGATATATATAGAAGTATATATACGTATTAATAACGGATATGTGACGAGACTGTTAGACAGACGGCTCTCTCGAGACAATTCGAAAATACGTTTTATCCTAGGGAGAAGATAAATAAGAACGAATTACGGAAAGGGAAGAGAGTGAGAGTTTGCCACCACGTTTGCGATTTGTTTACGAAGCCACCACCACCATCACCATCACCATCACCATCACCATCACCATCACCACCATCATCATCGCTACCACCACCACCACCACTACCACTACCAGCACAAGCAGCCTGCGTAATTTCATTTTAGATAAGAGTCTTAAGCCCCTTCGCAGAGAGAATATTTGCATTTTGTCCGTGTATTCATCCGAGTTTGTTTGCTTTATCTTCCAACTGCACCGTATATTTATGTAAACTATACTTATTAATTATCGACTACTTGCCCTGCCACGTCTAACTTCTCGCTTTTCTACAAACAACGAGAGTTAGAAGGATAGAAAATGAGAGATAGAATGACAAAGAATGAATAGAAAAAAATAGTCGAGTTTGTGTTACAATAGGAAAACGCGTTTAAAGCGTTTTAGATATTTTATGCGTTAACGGGGCCGAAAGAAAACAGATATCGTTACGAACTCACTCCTGAGGATATTATTCTACGCTACCAAAACGAGGGGTGACGTAAAATAACACTTTTCAGATTGGATTAGTCTACAACAGAGCCCTATTTCTTAGGAAATAAAACATATCAATGAATACTGAATAATCTTTATGATACCATTCATCTAATAAAATAAAAATTACTAATAGAAATAAATGATAAGAAGAAAATAAATGTGTTTAATATTATTAGGATATTTATGACATTTAATTAAAAACGTCACACTTTAAGTATTTTCTTATATATACAATTTAAATATAATATACAAACGTATATATGTATACATGAGTATTTAATTCGTGACAATTAAAAATTCTCATAAAGATGAGATTGAATTTTTTTTTATTAAACTATCGTATTGATTATTCACAACGATATTCTCAAATAGAATTCGTCAAGCACCTGACGCATCCCCAACGAGAATGATAAAAATTCAAAAGCACCCCGATGAACAGGAAGCATCTACGAGTCTAAATAGATCCTCGTATCACACAGGCATGTTCTTTCACCCCTTTTTACTTTTAAAAAGAGAAACAGAGAAGAACAGAGAGATATAGATAGGTCCAGATAGCCAGATAAAATGAGTGAGAGAGTCTGTGAGTGTAAAGGAGTAAATGGGAGATAGGAAGGGGGTGGTAGAGGAGGGTAACAGGCAGGATGGGTGCTCGAGCTGCACATTCGAATATCCTTGGAGCAAGGACGCACAATGGAATACCACCCGTATTCGATCGATTTCTCCGAATTCAATTAGTCGCAGCATATTGCCGAGCCTGCGAATCAACGAACGAGTTTTCTGCCACGACGATGACAACGACAAGACGATGACAACGAGGACTATGACATATGGTTTATCATTGAATATTTTTCTACGTTTATTATTAATCACAAAAAAATGTATCCATTTAAAAGTTTCATTTCAGATACAAAACTTAACGATAGTAATCGATCAAAATAATTTTCGAGTTCTTATTAATTGCATAAAAGAAAAAAAAATAAGACGGATTAAAATAAGAATTCATAAAAATTAGATTAGAGAGAATGCACATGCATGAAATAGTATATGAAAATCATCAGCAGTAAAAGAAGGGTGAGGAAGGAAAAGAGAAAAAGAGAGAAACCCCACTGAGTTTCAGGGCTTACATAGGACGACGATGGAAAAGTATTCTACGGTGTGTTAGAAAGAGGGGTTGGGGTTGCCTTACAAATCCACCATGACGTGGTGCATATACTAAGGACAAGGCGTACAGTTAGAGACAGTAGGTCGACTTATGCGAGCCACGTGCGGCACCGTTCTAATTTGCTTACGAGCAACGGGGTCTTAAAGTACAATGCGTTGTTGCGTGGGTGAGGGATGATGGTGGTGTTAGTGGTGATGGTGGTGGTGTTAGTGGTGGTGTAGTGTATAAGAGTGAGGGAGGAAAGTTGTACGTGAGTCGATGGTTCCCTCAAACAATACAAACCGTGTCCTACTCTTTTACTTCCTTATTGTTTTATTCTGCTAGAAGAGTGTAGAACCTCTCTTTTTCTCTATAGAAAGACGACGGGCTATTTAAATCAACGGTAAATATACAGAGAGAGTGAGAGAGAGAGAGAGAATGAGACCGGTCCATAGTGTATTATTGGGATGCTGACTCTGGTTGAGGTAGGTTCCTATGGATCTCCGTTGGATTTTAACTGACGTTAAGGGTCCCTTCTCTGTTCTTTGCGAGTCTTTTTTTTTTCTTTTTTTTGTTCAGACATTTAACGTCCCTTAAAAAAGAGTAGGTACTCGTAGGACAAGTATATAGAATCTCATGGGATAAATACGATAACACTCCTTTTTTCGACAGGAAGTTAAATACGAGTGCAGTTATATTTTTTATTTCTTTTTTACATGAAAGACAACTTTACGAGTAAATGAATTATTAATTGGATTAATTTTGGTTGTTGTTTTATTTTTTCATAGACGTCAAATTTTCTTTCCTCTTTTCTGATTTCATACTCGTAATTTATCTATCCTCATTTAAATTCCGGTTAAGAAACCCTCTGTGGGGGGATAAGTAACGTAATCTTGAGAAACGTGAAAAGAAAGAAAATGAAAAGAGAAAACAAGATCAGGGGGACTTAAAATTGCATATATTTATTTTTTCTAAATAATTGCTGTAACATTCCGACTATATTCTCACGTGTATCGTAAGAGGAATGATATTTGTAGCATGTTTACATCCAGTTAAAGAGAAAGAGAGTGAGATAGAGAGATCGATTTGTCCGATTACATTGAATCTACAGATAAAGCATCGCGTTACATCGAGATGTTAATCGCTTTATCGTTATTTTATCGATTACATCGAGATCTCCGTGACAGGTAACACAAACCGGTGATCGATTTAAATGAACGTTAGTTCGTTTGGCTTCGTTTAATTGATCGCAATTGGCCATCTCTTTCTGTTCGTATACGATCGCGATCGCATAATCCAAATTCGATCGACGAAGTAAACTCTATTACGATTTCAAGCAGAACTAGAACGACGAGAGTGAGAGAGAGAGAAAGAGAAAGAGAAAGCTATCATAAATTGCGCGCTCAAACTAATGCCGGACCGTGCGGATTGAATTGCAATTAATTGGCAGTAACCGGAGTATGATTAAATTACAGCTTATTCGTCACGGCCGAAAACAGCTGCACACCGTCGATTAATCACGCTTTAATTAACTTTATTCCGGTTACCGTGAAACGAACTCGAGATCGTCCAACTTCGAACTTGGTAGGTACGCGAATTTTGTTGTTTATTATCGTCCGTACTATTTTTTTTTCTTTTTTTTTTTTTTTTTTTATATAATTGTTCTGATTTTTTCAATTTGTCGCGAGTATCATCTTTATTATCGTTGAGTGAACAAAAATATACGGTTAATAATAATATAATCAAGTTATCACAAAGTGCATTGTATTTATGTAAGTATAATATTTAATATTATGTACGAATTATTGTCCAATATTTTAACAAAGTTAACCGCGTTGACAAAAATAAATTTGCATTGCAGATTGGAACGAAGTAACTTGATGCATTTAAGGTATACAAAACGATAAACTTTGATAATGGTATACAATTCCCGAAACACAGCTTTTTCCTTGAATAATTATTATTCGCATTACATATATATATTCGATGCAACGACGACGAAATTCACGCGGGAAATCACTCAAGAGCTCTTTTCTAATTCTCCATTGTCCTTTTTTTTTTTTTAAACCTGGAGATCGCCAAGTTAAAAAAGCGAAATCGCCGTCCCAGACTTATCGGATACGATCGATCATTATATTACCGTAATCCGTCTATTACGGACAGTCCTGGGGCTTGTACATTTTCCACGTGATTTATTAACACTGACAGACGTTCGGGGTCGGTCTATAAGCGACAAATTATTCGAGAATCAAACGTTCAAAAGTATCGAGATTTGATCCATTTTCAGGATGACATATTAACCTTCGAAGTATTGGTTAGATATATGTCACGTTGGTTAAACCACGCGTGTAACGATGGAAAGATATCTATATAAGATAAATTTAGATAAACTATATATATATATATATTATATTACACCATATAATATACACCATAATATATAATGTTCCATATTCATGAGTATAGATAACCATGTGTATATAAATTTACAAAAGATATATATCCGTTCTATATATCGAAAATAGAATTCTCGTTAATATCGATCAATCTAATGTATATAATATTGTAGATAATACTGGAGAGTTATTTGATCGGTTTATGGTACTATGTACCATAAATTCGAAAGAATAAGAACAAAAAAAGAACAGTAAAACGATCGATTAAACTTCTCTTTCCTATTATACTTTTTCATTGACTATACTAAACGACATAACACGACACAACGTCTTTAGTTAAGTCTTCTTCTAAAAATAATAATAATCGTGTTTATCGATTATATAACGTGACATCGTAATAATATAGTCTTTGTAACTTACCGACACGATCTATATGTTCTTGAGTATAATACTGATGCATAGTTGTTATATAGTATGGATGGCCTCTCGGGTTTGCGGTAGCAATTGAATCACTCGGCCGACAGTTTATGGCCGTACGATGATCATCGCGAGCAATACAGTGGTCACTTTGCTACGCTATTACTCACTTCCATCTCAAACACAAACGACGACATCGACCGTTGCCCACTTCCGTTCTGGGATTGTTCCTGCTATTATTTTCCTGACGGCAACGGCTATGGTGGTACGCCCGAAATCCGCTATTGTTTAATATGACGACGACGACGACGACTATGACGACTATGACAACGACAAGAAAGATTCGAGTAACGTACGATTCCGCGTGCGGAAACGAACGAAATTATGCGATTTAAAGGGAGGGGGGATGAACGTTCACATCACCGATAGATCGACTAGGTTCATCGTACTATGATTTTACACATTGATGTATTGAGAAAGAGAGAGAGAATGATAGAGAAAGAGAGAGAAAATTGTTATAAATGTATCTCATCGTTAAAAAAAAAAACAAATTTCACTATTAATTCATTTCAATATTTGATTTACACCCTAACAAATAGATTTGATCAAAATTTTTTACCATAGGACGATTAATACGTTTAAAAAATATCATCGAAATAAATATATCCTATGCACGAGGATGAGACCAATTTTCGAATTGTAAACAAATGTAAATAAAAGTAAAAAATCAACTCCTCATTCACATGCAAACACACAGACACACACTGACTCTCTTTCTATCTCTCTCTCTCTCTCTCACTCTCTCGTTCAAAGACACAACACACGTGACCGGTTTGTTTACAATTTTAAGCTTATTACTTATGAATGGGAATATTTCCGAACTAAAACACACGTTAATCGTTGAAATTAATGAAAAAGCCATCTATCAATCAATCATGAGAGTTCATATACACTTTCGATAGTTTTCACTTGTTTTTACCAGCCCCCTTCCATTCACCTCCCTGAAGCACCCCTTCCTCTTCTTTCTCTCTCTTCCTCTTCCTATCCACTCATGTCTCTACCCTTCTACCCCTCCTCCTCAAGAGCGTAGCTACTCGAAAACCGGTGAACTGGTCTCCGCGGCGAACTATCACTCTCTCTCTCTCTTTCTTTCTCTTTCTCTCTCCTAGTCGACGTGCGCGAGTGAGAAAGATATATAATAGAAGTATAAAAAAAAAAGATGAGATACCGGTGTTATAGGAAACACGTACTCAATAACAACAACGTGAAATTGTAGGAAAACTTTTGATCTAGAGTAAAAAGAGTGACACGATCACACGGTAACGTTTTGAAAAAAAAAAAAAACAACCTCCGTTTGCAATGATAAATTATCAATCGGTAAGAAGGTTAAGAACACAGGAGAATCGTCGCACGGAACGATAAAACGAGCTCGACAACATTGTGGTACAGCGCAGCCGACGCGAGCCGATTCTGCGCAGAGTTGAACATTCTCGTAGGCGGTTGCACGCTACTCGTGTGTGCAAAAGAGAAACAGAGAGAGACAGAGAGAGAAAAAGAGGGGTTCGATGGTGGCGCCATCGAAGGATGGACGGACAGGGGGCGACAACGAAGGGGGAGGACATCCTGGTGCCACCTGCACTTCCCTCTTCATCCTATCCCTTTCTCTCTCTCTCTTTCTCTCACTTTCTCTAGTTTGCTCTATCTCTATCTTCATCCTTCTCTCTTACTCTCTCTCTCTCTTTCTCTCTTGGTAAGCTCGGCAACGCGCCGCAGCCGCTTCCACGGCCTGTGGTATCGATTGGCCCAGTTGTCCCTCGCGTCAGAGCGCGGCGGTCGTTCTAACATCCGAACGCGACCCACCACCATCACCACCACCATCACCATCACCACCACCAACAACCCGCCACCAGCACCACCCCACCGTCTCTCCTCGCCATCTTCACCTTCGATCCCTCCTCCTCCTCCTTCTTCTTCTTCTTCTTCTTCTTCTTCTTCTTCTTCTTCTCTTATTTCTTCTCCTCGTTCACCCTATTTTCTCAGTTCTCTCTTTTCCCTTTATCAGCATTTACTTGTTAATCATACCACCCCTTCCTGTAGGCAGACTGATTTCTTTTTCCTCAAGATCCAAGTGTGTCTATTTGATTATATTACGATTTGATTTTAATCATTATATTGTTATTTGATATTTATCTTTTTTTTATATATATTTTTATAACACTAATCATTCTTATAGAATTTTAATATAATATAATTATCGTACTCTATTATCTTTTCAAGAAACTTGTTAACCGTTTGTTATTTCTTGCATTACCGTTATTTTAATTTACTTAGTATGTACTCCCTATGCAATTTTACTCTTAAACATTTTCCTTCGGGTTACTTCAGTTTCTCTTATTATTGTTAACTTCATTCGGTGTTTACATTATGGTTGTACGTCTTACTTTGGTATGTGTGAAGTATATTATCTCTTACTATTACTTATTAGATTCTATATATAGTTTTACAAATATATATAACAGTACGTTTGTGTGTGTATAAATAATCTTGAATCTTTCATAGTTTATTGTTTTCTTAAGTTTCTTCAATTTTCTCCTCGAGAGATTTGGATTGTCTCAATTATCATCATTATTATTATTATCGTTGAAAGATACAGTTTATTTTGTTATCTACGAATGCATTAATGTAGAATTTATTTTTCATCTCGTGTTTATACTTCATTTCTCGTTTAATGCTTACTTTATCTTCCTTTTTTCTTTTTTCTTCTTTATTTAATCGTTTTTGGTTTTCAGAGAAAAAGGGAATACGTCGATATCTAGGAGTACGAGGATGAGGACGACGTACGACGTTTCTTCGAAAGTGGACTCGAGGATTTTTCGCTTAGTCGCGCCCTATCAAGTCCGATGATCTTTCGATTTCGCGATAGTCCCGAGACGCTGAATGTCGGTTGTCCCATTCCACTCAATCGCTGTAAACACCGACTATATCTCTGCTACTACTACTACTATTATCTACTATCTACTACTAATACTACTACATTCTTTTTTCTCGCTTAGTCGATTCATCGATTTCAAAAAAGGAGAGAAAACAAATTTGACAAAGGTATATGTAGTACGTTTCTTATGTAACAAGAAATGTGTTTGTTCTATTTGGTCTGATCGTAATAAGACTAAAACTACTTTCTTGAAACGATCAGATACTAAATAGTAACCGATTGATTCATATTATTATACGAGATACAATTAATATTAAATCAATATAACAATTAAGACATAAACAAGCAGATAAATATAATACAATAATTTAATATACAATAGGAGAGTGTTTTTTCAATTGGTCTGATCATATTAAAAATATAACTACTTTCTAAAAGTAATCAGACACAAAGTAATAATCATTTGATTCACTTACCGTAAGATATACGATTAATATTAAATTAATATGACAATTAGGAAACAAAAAACAGATAAATATATACATATATATACATCACAATAATTTAATTACAATAAGAGAGAGACTTCAGCGAAGGTAATTCTTTTTTTTCTTTTCGAAGTTACGAAGGTGGTGGTAGTAAGAAAAGGTCGTCGTCGTCGTCGTCGTTTTAAAGTTCGGTAGAAGAAGAAGTTGAAGAATCAAAGAGACGTACTTTCTCCGCGTACGGAGAGGTGCGTCTAACAACGGTAAGAAGACTCGAGAATAACTTGGAAAAGGGAATACGACGAACGAGAAGGGGGAGATGTGCTGCTGCTGCTACTGCTTGCTTGCCACGGGTCCGTGACTAGTGCGAAACAGAAAACAAGAGGGAGTATAAACGACAAAGGAGCTCGGCATTATTATGTGCCGGGGCTTAATGCATGACAATGCCAAGCAGACTCTCTCTCTCTCTCTCTTTCTCTTTCTCTTTATCTTTCTCTTGCTATCTCTCTCTCTCTCTTTCGTTCCCGGGTCGTTCCTGCGGGCACTGGCTCAAGCACCGCCATGGGACTGTCGTTTCACAATGCTACGCTAACAAGGTCAGCAATTAATGAATCGTTGGCAATGTGTTGCCAGAAAAATACGCGAACCTGCTGGGACCGATGTATTATTAAGGAGGAGGTCTCTATACTCTTCTTTTTTTTTTGTTCATCCCTCAATTCCTCGCTCTTCTTCGCGCTCGTCGTTTTTATCTCATTCTCGTTCTTCATTATTTATAATTTMTTTTATTTTATTTTTGTTTGATAAAAAGGAAGAAACTCAACGAAGACCAGGTTTGTTTTATTACAACAAAAAGTAGTATTATTTAAAGATAAAGTTTGTATCGGTGTGTTTCTCGATTAAGTTTAACCCTTTGGCATGCATTTGTTTTGGCAAAGATTCACATGAATTATAATTAATTATTATAATATTTTAAAGTAATTTTTAAATAAATGTGTACCCAAAGGGTTAATAAATGTTTTTGTTCTCGTTTTCAATGATATATCATTAACTCTATAATTTAAATAGTTTTACAATATAAAATCTAATGTGTAATAAGGTTTCATTTCAATGTATTTTCTTTTTTTAAACTTTGAATACTTCCAAGAAGGACGATCGATGATCAGAACTAGGAAACGCGAGTTCGTTCATCCGCAAATGTCGTGTACCTTGGACGATCGATGTAACGGACGAACGAACAAACGAACGAATCACGAGGTCGTATCGAGGATCACCAAAGGGATATATTTTACCTAGGTTAAGATACGTTTTAATCGGCCCAAGTATGAGAATAAATCAAGTTCACTAGGGTCTCCAAATTTCCTTCTAGTTTTATTCGGATTAAATTCGTGGATAACGTTAGGTTACTAATACCATAAAACGAATAATATATTCACCATTTCTATTTGTATTTTAATATCAATGATATTTTTAACTATTAACAATAGAGAATGTGATAATAAAATGATAACCAATGATGGATAATACTTTTTTCTCATTTATATTGTCATCACAAAAATGAAATTACATTATTGAGATAAAGGGTGGATAAAAATTGTCGATTTTTGTCTCACGGCTGTTATCTCTTTTTCATGATATCGTATAGTATCGTATCGAATAGGGAAAGAAGAAGTTTGAAGGATGAATCCAATAACGTTCGAAAGCGGAAAACAGCAGAAGCAAAATACGCCCGCGGGACGGAAAGCGTTTTCCTAAAACAGACCAATGAGCCATTCTCGTTTCGCATACATCAGACTCGTCTCTTTGGGATCCACCAATGTGTTTGAATTCATGTCACATGTTAGTTTGTCCGTCGTTTTCTCGTGTGACCAGAACAGCACTAGTGTTACTATACTATCCAAATATATACCACGCATCGTTCTTGTCGTATACAACGATATTATTTTTATCCTCTCTTGCATCAAATTTTATAAAGAAAAATTTGTAAGTATTTCTATAAAGATATTAAAATAGTTTTAAATATAATAATGTTTCTCTATCAATATTTTAAACTGTGAATTTTAATCGTGTGCATATATTTTTATATAAACGAATTTAACGATGTAAATGTTTATTATATTCTTACAAAATCGTAAATGTATTTTCGATTGAACGTAGAAATAAATTAAAATAAAAGTAAAGTATTTCTTTTTTCGAAAATGAATGCTTAAAAATATAATATATATAATCTATATACGTTTATACTTCAGAAAGCAGACGTATATAGAAGTCTACGTTTATGAATAAATACTTCGACGCTATTAAGTAGATCGTTGAAGATAGGGAAGATAAATAGATAAAAGAAAAGAAAAAAGAAATATATAAAAGATGTCTTCGGATTTACGGTGAAGTGAATGAACCCGTCGTCGACCCTACTACAACTCTCGTGAATAAGCGTATCCTGTATTAAATTAATACCGAAGTAGATGCAACGATACAGTTTGCTCGAAAGCGTGCATTATGACTCGTACCAGTTGAAGCTTTACATGTAAAAAAAGAAAAAGATAGAAAGAGAAAGAAAGAGAGAGAGAGAGAGAGAGAGAGAGAGAGAGAGCTTTAGATGTCGCGATAAAAAAAAAGTTTTAATACGGGTACGTATTTACGTATTTACTTCTATAACATATATCTAAGCTGGTTTTGCTCGTAGAAATTCATCGTCATCGATCTACGTAACAAACATGAAAGAAAGATAAATTCAAAGGGGATAGTTACACGATAAAAAGTGATCGTTGATCTTTCAGTTCATCCTCGTTCTCGTACTTCATCGTCCTCGTTGTCGTACATCCACTTTTGGCGTCATAATATTTGCAAAGATATGCACGTCTTTAAAAAAAAAAAAAATAAAAAATGTAAAGTAAGCCAACCAGGAAAGATATCTAATAAATGTGTTAGTATCACCTACATACTTGCTAATTACAAGGAACACGAAATTACATAACTTTCACGAGACTATATATTCTAATTTGCCTTGATCGTTAAAGGTCGGTTGGTTGGTTGGTCGGTCTTTTAGTTTAATGCATATTCATTAGGTATTTTTTTAATGAGATTTCGTCCTACAGATTGAGAAGAAGAAGAAAAAGAAGAAGAGGAGGAGGAGTAAGAGGAAGAAGAGAAGAAGATGGAGATAGAAAGAAAAGTAAGCTAGTTAAATATAAATCTATAATATACATATATATATATATATATATATAAACGAAATTTTGTTTTGATGATCATTTTATAAAACTAATGAGTTAAACTAGAACGTTTTTCTATCTGTATATATATACATATGTATGTATCAGGTTATTAGATTGTAACATAATGTATTTATGTAGTATCTCCAATTAACGAAGAATGAGAGAAAAACAAGGTGATATCGAGTGAGAAAAGGAAAAAGTGAAAGATACAGAAAAGAGGATGGGGGAGAAAGGTTCGATAAACACTTCGACGGATTGAAATAAACGACAATTCGTGAAAGAGTGGTAGTTGCTTGTCAGAGAGTACGAAGTGCACTTATATATACATATATACAAATGTTAACTCATTATAAAACACGCTTATGTGAGCTGGTTTACCGTATAATTGCCTTTCTACCTGTATATGCTTCGTTATCTACAAACTCAACGTCGTTAATTATCCCTCAATTTTTCTTTTTTTTTTTTTATTATTTCTTTGACAGTTTTTGTTCATTGCTTTTTCTTTTTGGATTATGGCTAAGTCAGCCCTTTATTTTCGACAATGTCAATGTATGTTCGAGTTGTTTGTACCAAAAAATAATGAAAAAAATAGAAAGATAAAAGAAGACGAAGGAGTTAGTAGGAAGGAGAACAAGGATGATAGAAAAGAAAAGAAAAGTAATCTTATAACTTGTAGGATATCAACGTAACAGTCGAACAGAGCCAATAGAGCGAGAACACTCGGCATCTGTCCACGCTTTTGCAACGGTATATATGTATATATATATATATATAGATACGTATCACGTACTTACACACCGATGTTTCCCCATACGATGAAAAACACGGTTTATCGATCTTGCAAAAGTAATTTTCTTCGAGTTCCCGTAGTCGCCGAGTCGCGACTCCTCGTGCAGCACGGGATCGTTTTTATGAAACTTATATTCCGAATAACTTCTATGTATTATTTTGACGAATGATGGTTGCAAAACAGAAAAGAGAAAGAAAAAAAAAGAAAAATGAATGATAGATCGTGTTAAAACATATTCTTAATTTATATATCACGTATTCTAATTAAACTTTTAAGAGAAAGTATCAAAAAAAAAAAAAAAAAGAAAATACACAATTACTTCATGGGGTTTTTTATTTTGTTTTAAATTGTTGAAGAATCGTGTTGTGAGAGAATAAATGAACACATTTAAATTCGTTCTATCTACAGTGTGTATATTTGAAATCACGATTGTAAAGAGAAAGAAAGAAAGAAGTGTAAATATATATACATATACACACATACATAAGTATGTATATAGAGTATGTAAGTCGAGCCAACTAATGGATCGTAAGCAGTGTGTGCAACGGATTATATCTTCTCGGTCAAGCCGTTACAAGGTAGAGAGTCCGCCTTCGGAAGCTTGGATAGTTACTGGTAAGAACACGAGTGAGTGAGCTAAAATATAGGTATAGATTACGATGAAGTAAGTAAGAGAAAGAGAAAGTATTTGTGTGTTAGAGAGAGAGAAAGAGAGAGAGGCTTAACTCGAGACTTTATGAATGCCCGACTGCAACGAAGGAGTTCAGGTAAGATAAGGGCTTTCTGCACCCTCTTCGTACTATTTCTCCTTCGGGGTTGTTATATGCTTCTTCTTCTCTCTCTCTCTCTCTCACACACACACACATATTCTTTCTCTCTTTCTCCTTATGGTTCAACGAAAACGCTATAACATCGGCAAATCCGGGCAACGCTTTCCCGGGCACGCAGCTACTCCTCTCCTCTTCCCTTCATTTCCCTTCACTTCTCTTCACTTCACTTCTCTTCACTTGATTTCTCTTCTCTTCACTTCTCTCTCTACTTACTATTCTCCCGTCGCTTAACGGCAGATTTCGTAACTTCTGCCAATGAGGAAGCAAGCAAGCAAGCAGGCAAGCGTTAGTCTCGTTAATTTTCGAAGGATGGCCCTTCATCGTCATCAACCTCCCGTTGTTCCTGACACAGCAACGTTATCGGCTCACGTTGTCATCCATGTCCACGTCGTCGTCCTCCTCCTCTGTCTCCTCCTATTCCTCTTCGTCGTTTCTCGACACCATGGTTGGTGTACGCTCATCAATCGTAATAGTAGTCGTCGATACGAGCCAAGCCAAATCCATCGTCCTCCATATTTTGGTACGTATTAACGTTAAACGAAAATCGAATATATTTATTACTTATTTTTAGAATGATCAATTTATATTCGGAAGATATAATAATAATTTATTATGGGTCAAACGGTCTGTTAGTATTTTTATTATTTTTTTTCTTTATTTGCCCGTATTTCAATTTTCACCTATAGTATTTAAGAGAATGGACTTATTCTTCATTATTGGATAACTCAATGAACATATATCGAAAAAGTAAAAAAGTTTATTCGATGTGTTTACATTAAATTATTATATTTGTTAATAATATTCTTTTTTTTTGTTCACTTTGTTTGTGAAATAATTTTAATTCTATTCTTTATTTGTCACGAGAAATATATAATTATACGTAGTAAGGTAGAATGTAAAGAACACACAGAAAGACAGACATAGAGAGTGAGATTTAAATTTGATGGAACGGCGAGAAACTCCGTCGTCATTTCATTCCCCTTGCGTATAAACGTAAACGGTACACGTGGAGAGTTAACAGCAAGTGTAGGGGTTTTGCGTAAAAAAAAAAAAAAAAAAACATAAAAAGAGATAGGAATAGAGAGAATAAAAGAGAACAAAAAAATAGAAAGAAAAGCATAATATCTCTACAGTCTAGGAGAGTGAAGTTGACGAAGATGATGATGATGATAATAAAAAAAAAAAAGAACAAAGGGGAGAAAATTAGCTTAGAGAGAAAGAGAGAGAGTACTCTCGTTTTAAAAATCTGTTAAAGTGAATATTATTTAAATATCCTGTAATAATAGAGAGTATGATGATATCGTATGAAAGATTATTTTACTGTAGGAACAAAGACTTTCTTTTCTATCTTATTTTTTTTTTCTTCTTTTACCTTTTCTTTTATATTTAACTCATTTTTGGCCTAAAACGAAAGACACGACACACATAGAAAGAGAGAGAGAGAGAGAGAGAGAGAGAAGGAATATCTAAACCGGTGTTACGACTTTTCTGGATAACTCCCTGCTTGCTAGTAATATTATTGTAAAGAGGGGTAGAGTCTAAAAAGGAGGAGAGGGGGGCAGTTTCTCAGTACCTTTTTCTCTTTGTCTTCTTTCTTTTTCCTTCAGTTCTCTTCTCCACGTGTTCTCCACAGAGTTGCACGAGCTATCTGTAAGCACGCGAGCGTGCAATCGGTGCTCGTAAAAAGTGATAGCGGTCTACGAGAGAATATCTGCAAAACGTTCTCGAGAAACTCTTGCTTTTATTCCTTTTTCCCCTCTTCACCCCCCTACGTCCGAGTTACGTTCGTGGTAGCACCCTTCGGTAAGCATCAGCTACCCTCGTAACACCCTTAAAACTCGTCAACGTTGTGTCATCGTCTTTGACTATCTCATCTCATCTCATCTTGCCTGTTTGATATTTGTCCCTCTCTTAATTTTTTTTTTGTCTTCAAAGAAAACTTGGAAATGTAATATAATATGTACTAATAAGTAGATCAGATTTAAAATATATTAATGTTAGGATTAATTATAGTTTAGTTTATTAATTGTAATATTTATTTATATATATATTTTATTAATTATATATTTAATTATATATATTTAGTTAATATTTAGTTTATTAATTAGTTTTTGTTTCTGATTAATCATTAATTATTTATTAATTAAGTTCGTTAGTTAGTTGTTTTATAAATTGTGTTATAAATTGTATAATGGATTGTTCTTGTATAATTTATTTTTAAAAAATTCAAAAAATTCTGGTATACCCTAGTAACAAGTATCTTATTATTATTTTAGAATTTGTTTATTATACTCATCGACTAAATTAATCTTTTATCGTTATTTATTAGGGCAGATAAATATCTAAAAATGGTAGAGAGTGGGGGTAAAAAAAAAGTTTCTAGAGTGAGTTATTTAACAGGAAAAACCATAAAAGGTTTCTTCAATGATGATAGTTAGTATAAGGGAAGAAAATAGGGGAATGGTGGTGTGGAGAGGAGTGAAGAAGAGAAGAGGTCGACAACATCGACACGACATCGCTACCAACGACATTGTCATCGTCCTGCCGAACACGTCAATGGCGGTAACGATGTTTCGACATCACCCGTGCTCGATGTTATCTTCACCTCATGAGAATTACTTGTCGCCTAGTCGGGATCGCCTTTTATGTCCGGTAATATCGGCGCGTGTTACGCGTCTCCATCTCTCTCTCTTTCTCATACGATAAGTATACAGATACATACATATGTATATACATACGTAAATACATACATACATATAAAGATATACAGATAGATATATAAAACGATGGGGGAGGGTTAGTATTATAGATCGATGTGATACGATAAGGATTGTTCCTTTTGATATATACGTCTGTATTATATATTTTTTCTCTTCATAAAAAAAAAGAATGGTGAAAGGTTGTAGGGAAAACGTCACGTGTACATTTATGTGTGTGTGTGTATACGTCACTTTAAGGATGAGTTGATTTAAAGGACATCGAAATCTTGATCGTCTGTCTTTCTCATCGTAACTCGTCGAACTCACCAACTCAAATGTCGAAACGTCGAGTTATTTAGGTCGACAGTTATGCACAGGAGTGGTGCATATGCGTTATGCACCCACGTCGTGCTCTTGGCTAGTAGTGTGTATGATGTTCCCGTCATTAAGAGATATATGTGTATGTACGACATAACAATGATAAGGATTTTCTAACCTGGAAAGGGAATGCCAAGCATTAACCGAATTCCAGATGTTCTTCATTCAAATCTTTGTCCATCGGTAGACGAATGATCTAGCGTTTAGTGAATGCATTCTGTCAATCGTAAAACGTATGCGACATCATCTTTTATCACGATCAAACTAGAAGGGTGGATGATTTCTTTCATCGATTTATGTTATCTTCCCCTTTATTTATTTTTCGTTGAATTTTCTAGCCATTATTGTATAAAAAGTATCAATATAGTAGTGTGCGTAAAAGCATTAAATCAAATGCATAATTTTCTGAAACACGTGATTTTTCCCATTAAAAAATTTGTTTGACTAGGTATTAAACTCGGATTAGCATAAACGTTAGTTAGTAGCTTTTGACTGTGAGTGAACATATGTTAATGATATATAAGATAAACTCGTACTTGAAAAAAAAAGAAAAAGAAAGAGAGAAAAAAATTGTTTAAGTAGAACTATGAGACAGTAAAGTTTGAGAAAGACCCATTATGCTTTAAAATATGTTTCGTGAAATAACGCGATAAAAGGAGGGTTTATCGAACGACATTTTAAAATGATAATTATCCCAGGATTAAAAGTAATTTAAGTTTAATCGCGGCAGCCACGATATAAGAGTATAACCCGCGGAAATACGTTTTCATCAACTCGTTCACAGTGTGTGCACGGAAGAGAGCATTATGTTCGTATGCTCTTACTACGTTGGCTATCTGCTACTTGGTATGCTTTATAAAACAGTTAAAACGCTTTAAAGTTCGTTCGTTCGTGCTTTAAACGCTTCCGTTTGAACCATCTACGAAACATTAGTTGGCTCACGTTTAAGCAATAATAACTTTAATATTTCCAAGATCTAATTGAGTAGTAGTAGTAATAATATAGGGTATTTAAACATATTACATATATACAAATGTGTCTAGTGTGTTTAGGAGTTTTTTTTAATCAAATTTTATTCAAACGAATTATAATCATTTTTTTTTAATTAATCTAACCTAATGATAAAATTAAACGGAGACATGATAAATGTTTTAATTGAAAATTTAATTTGTTGGAATGAAAAATAAGAATTTTACGAGTAATAATGTTAAAGTCTACCCTTTTAAGGATTGTGTAGATGCATATATACATTCATATTACATACGTATATATATATATATATATATATATATATATATATATATCAAGTTCGCCCTTCGTCAGATTATATCTTTTAGCCGACGTTAGCGATTACGTGGATGATAAGTTGAAAGAAGCTGGGAAACCGACTGAATTTCTGGATAGTAGTAGACTTTACTATTATCCTGCTAGGCAATTTAGGAAAGTGTGGACACGTCCGCACATAACCGTCCGGATGTGTCCAGACATATGGTATGCGCACGATTAAGTTAGGGTAACCGGACGACCTTTACAACCAACCATAGGATTTTCTTTGTGTTTGCCATCTCATTTCTTTCTATTTTCTTCGTTTCTTCCTTTTAGTAATGTTATTCTAATAAATTATTCTCTTCTTGTGAGATTCATTCCGATTTTATTAAAAAGAAAATGTAGCAAAATCATTGGTCTCGTTTAAACGTCATTGCACACACATACATGAATAAAATTACTATACCTATTCGATGTTTTCTTTCATTTTTTATTTATATTTTCTTACAATTCCAATACACATTTGCAATCAAAGATAACGGGAAAGCAAATAGAAGGGATTCCAAGAACACCGAGAATATTCCGATTATAATTTCCACTTATGGTTACCGGCACACCGCCTACGGGCTATCGCGTGACACTATACCTTCTTGGAATCGAAAGCTCGCATGCAAATATGTGTGTCGCGCAATGACATTTCGAACGGACGAACGTTTTCACCCAGCCCTTCCCGCACCTCTGATCTTCCCTTTCGGAACCCTCCTTCTACTTTTGCTGCTGCTGCTACTGCTGGTAATAGTGCTTTCTACCCTTCGAATCAAGTCTCGATCTTTCGCTTCTTCCTCTTGACTCAATCCACCCACTTGTATTTCCCTCTCTCTCTCTCTATCTCTCTCTATTTCTGTGCCAAAGATCAATACGCGTGCAAGATTTCGCTTGGCATATACTATTCCCATTTACTTTTATTTTATGTCTTCAATTTCATCGTAAGATCCTTTGCAATCATACGGAATTTATCGATTCTAGTATGTGTTTTTATTGTTCATTTTATTATATTTTTTTCTATCATTTGAAATTTCAATCTTTAAATTGTTAACCATCATTTTATAATATCTATCTCGTTAGAAAATTAATTCAAATTTCATATATGCATATAATAATTCTTTTTTTTTTTAACGCACACAAACAAACAATTGGGTTTAAAATAAATTAAAGTATAATATACGTTTGTAAGAATTTAGAAAAAGAAATAAATCTACGATATTATTTTCCTTGAGGAAAATTCTTTTGAAACTTTAAATATCAAGTTACATAAATAGTCCTGTTAGTAGAAAATTATTGATAACGTCGGACTTTAGTTGAACTAAATTACGTTTAGTGCTTAAAACCGCGTGTTGTAGCGTGAGGTATATACTTATCCAGTGGGAAATCAAGATACAAATTTTAAAGTGTACTCCGATCAGGATTCATTCAATGGCTGTTATTGAAAGCACTCGAAAGTATATTAAATCTTGATCTTTCTGCCGCTATTTCCTGGCCGTAACGACATTAGCGAGTCGTTCATAAAATCGAACTTTTCCGTATCTTTCTCTCTCTCTTTATATATACTACGAACATTTCAACACGAACATTCGTATACACACTGAGCGTACGCGTATCTATGCATGTATGTGTATTTACCAACGGATTACGGAAATACCAACATTCGAAAGATTTATTCGATAAAAATGAAAAATGAAAATAAAAAAAAAAGAAAACGAAAGAAAGGAAAAAAAAGAAACTAAAATAAAGAAAAAAGTAAAAAACACGTTACGTTCAATAACTCCGCTTGTATTTATTATACAAAATTCGTAGTGAAGTTTTGCAATTAATTAATAAAAAAAAAAAAAAAAAATAGCAAGCAATCCTTCAAAAGGTTCAAAGTTCTCTCTATTATTTGTTCTTCGTTCTCTGTTGTTTTATCAAGTAGCCAAAAGAGAAGGAAATGCGATTACTCTCGTCAATTGTAGTTTGCTACGTACAACTTTGAACACTAGATATATATATATATATAGAGAGAGAGAGGGAGAGAGAAAGAGAAAGGAGTGAGTATAAGTATATGGGGATTAAAAGGTGCAAAAGAAAGAAAAGAAAGAAAGAAAGAAAAAAAAAGAAAGAAAGAAAGAAAAGGGTTAGATCGTACATAGTGACTCGAGAACGACGACTGAAAGAACCACGATCATTCGCATGTTCATTAAAACGCAAACGAATTCCGTGCGTCCCTTGTGCCAGTCGGTTGACTAACTTAACGGACCGTCGTATTTCTCTTCCATAGACTACGATACATACATATATACCTATATTTCTTTGTGCGTGTAACTATATATATATATATATATATATTTGTATTTGTGTATACTTGTAGAGTGTCGATGCAGAGAACGAATAAGAAAAAAAGAAAGAAACAGAGAAAGAGAGAGAGAAGCTCCGTGTAAACGATTACGTGCCACTCGTGGAAGCGACATCCCACCCTCTCCTCCCCTATCCTCCACCTCCACCTCCTCCTCCTTCTTCACCCCTTTTCACCATCGTCGCCGTCGTTGTCGTTGTCGTCGTCGTCGTCGTTGTTGTATCGCCGTTGGCGGTTCCGTTAAACGTAGCAACACTAGTCGGCTACTTTGTCGTAGTGTATGTCATTGTAGTTTTTTTGCACTAACACATATACACACACACACGTTTGCAACGCCTCCGCGAATTGTTTTCTTTTCCACTCCACACCTTCACCCCTTTCACCTCTGTCGTTTGTCACACGAACGCCGCTCCTCCGAGCCCTCCCTCTTTCTTCCCTTTTACCTCGCCCTTTTCTCTATTCCAACACACAAACCAACAACAACAACAACAACAGTTACTACCACCACAATCATAGTCGTCGCAAGCACGACAGTGTTAACAGCACACAGCAGTTCTGTTTCATTTGCAACCACCTCCATTAATATCATTCTGATTTATTTCTTCGTTACTACTTTTACTTTATTTTTCTTTTCTTTTCTTTCTTAATTTCTTTTCTTATTTTATCTTCGTGTCTTTTTAGAGTCTTATTTTCTTATTTTTATATTTTATTTTCTTCAAAGTGTAACCTCTTTTTATGAGAGGGGGAGGGTAATTTTCAAGCGACACGAAAAGTGATAGGTTTTGAAGAGAACAGCAATTTTATTCTTGTATATGCAATAATTTTATCGATAAGAATGATTGAAAAAAATATTTTTTGTGTAAATAAATTATTTTGTGTAATAAAAATTAAGACCCAACTAAGTACGAATATTTATCGCGTGCTTTTAACATTTGAAATCATTTTCATTAATATTCCTATTAAACAATTAATTTACAAATTATATCTCGTTGCTAAAATTTGTTTTCCTTTAATATTACTCCCTAGTAAAACTATTATTAATTTAATAACAAGAAATAAATTAAAAAAAAAAACATTTATATCCTCGACGTATTCCAGACACTTAGGAATAATATTTATGATGCCATAAAAGTTTATAAAATATGATTTAGAAAAAATTGTAATACGAAATAATTGCAATAATCTAATAATCATGGTATATTCCCTTTGAACGAACGTATATATATGTAGGGACAATTACTGTTATAAACTCATGGGGGAATTTCCTATCACATGTCCTCAGGGACATTCGTATATGTCCCTATGGGTTTTAGGATATGTTCCCACGTGGGCATTGGGATATATCTTTGGGGACATGTGATAGAGAAAATGTTCCAGGCTTCATTCGTACATGTTTAGTAGTACCTTTCAGTTATTACTTGCTGAAACTAAAATTAGAATTCGTTGAGTTCTTAATTTTATAAATTGTTCAAGATACGAAACAACAAGTTTTCAGATGTGTTATCTGTAACGATACATTTAATAATTTTATTTATTCTAGTATGTTGTGTAAATGTGCAGACAATAAAAATTACTAATCTGACAATTCCATAAACTTACTAACATAAAAAACTTAAGAAATGTCACTTTAGTTGCGTGTGGGTTTCGTTCCACCTTTTCTTTTCTTTTTCAGTTTGATTTACATTAGATGTTGCTATGATTAATAAAATTAAATAAAATAAGTTTACTTTTATTTATTATTTTTCTTATCAAAGAAATATTTGAGTGTAATTACTATTGCAATTATCAGAACACATGTACGTTTATTATATATAACAAATAATATTACAAGAATAGTTTAACTTATTATATATTTATAATATTACCAGCAAGTATTATCAAACAAAACAAAAATATGCCATAAAAGATTATGAAAATGTATGGGAAAATAATATTCATATTTTTCAGTACAGAGTATACCATAGAATAAACGTCGTAAGACCGGGCATATCGTAATAATACCAGTCCGATATTATTGTCCCTTTCTTTCTTTCTTTTTTTCTTTCTCTTTGTTTTT
Organism: Polistes dominula; assembly: GCF_001465965.1. The sequence continues at coordinate 1,444,343 of NW_015149003.1, forward strand.
TATCCCCCCTGGAGTGTCGTTTCAACGGCTTCCGCCAATTTGAACCTATGACGTATCGATCCACCACCACTATCCACCCACCCCTACACGCACACCGTTACCAATGCTCGTCCTGCCACCTTCGTTATCCGCTCGACGATGTTACGAGCCGCGAAGGTATTACAACTTTCATCGGCATTTGACGATTCTTTCTCCCCCTTCCACCCCCATCCTTCTCCTCTTCTTCTTACTTTTCCTCCTCTACCTTTTCCTTCATCTTTTTCTTCTTTTCCTACTCCACGACCATCGTCGGGATATTACTCCTCGCTAAAGGAAAAACAAACGTCGACTCCTTCCACCCCCTTTTCCTACCTACCCCCTATCGTAACGGATCTAAGTTTCACAATAATACCGAACCGTGGGAGAGATCGTCTTTTCTTCTGGGGGAAAAAATAAGGGATGAGAAAGAAAAAAGAAGAAAAAAATAAAGTTAGCCGATAAGGTACATACACACACACACTTTTATTATATATATATATATATTTTGTTTGATATTGTGCGTTAAAACAATCGGGAAAACAATGTGGAACATGTTTATCGTATTTTTATTATATAAATTGATAATCAAAAGGAAATAAGTTATTAGATTATAAATCATTAATTACAGTTCTAATATTATATCAAGAGAGAAATAGGACTATTATTACTATTATTATTGTTTATTCCAAATTCTATTCTGTGTGTCCCATCCATTAGATTATAAATTCTAAATATGAAATATATTATATATATATATACGTACTTATACATACATTTTCAAATTAACAAGGCCTATTAATAAATGTTGTAATCGTCCTTTTGTTTCTCATGTGTCAATATGCAAATAGTAAAATGTCTGATTAAAAGTAAATTGTCCGTTGACAGTTTGCTTATCCATTTGATTATCCATAGCGCTACGTTATTTGCTACGAGCAAAAGGGAGGTGAGTTTTGGGTTGGGAGGGGGAGGTGGTTAATGACGAAATGCATATACATCTATGATATTAAAGCATCTCGAGGAAAATAGTAAATTTATCAATTCTGTTTAACGAGTCCCTTCCTCCCTTTTGGTATTCCCCTTGGTCCTTCGCATCGAAAACGAATTTCAAAGCTATTCTCGAATACAAACATACACCTACATACAAATATATATATTATAATATATATATATAGCATCGTATGTATATAGATATATATATGCATATATGTAGTATATTTTAGGTGTATATCGTATCATTCTATACGTCATACGATTCGAAATTCCCGTTACGCTGTTGGCGGTCTAAATTTCCGCAAATAAATTATATTCGCTCATTGATCCGTCATTATGTCTCGACGGGTGTTTAACGCGTCGAAATATCGAAACGTTCGGACAATAGGATTACCGGCACGTGCAATCGGTATCATCGATACAATTACTAATCACTCGAATTCATTAATTTGTCATGTTAGAAGTGATAAGCTATGACATTTAACTTCAACGTTAATAAGAGATACGTGTTTTACGTTAAAAGAGTCACCAAAAAATTATTCATAACTATATTTTTTTATTATTATTATTTTTTTTTTTTTCATAAAGAGCTATGCATTTTATTTATGCTAATGAATATCATCATTTTTTTTGCTTTCTCCTTTTTTTTTTTTTTTTTAGAAATATTCATACTTTGTAAGAGATCGTTCAATAATTTTTAACGATATTTAAACGTGCAAAGGAAAAAATATGTATATATATATATTTACGTTGTGTGACACACTTTTTCAAAAAGTGTATTAAATTTCATTCGCTTTTCTGAAGCACATGTTCAACTGACTTCTCTACTACTATTACTACTAGATGTACTACAGTCACAAATTGTGAGTGGCAATATTTCAAAGGCGATATTTCCAGGACGCAAAATCCTAGAGACTAGAAATAAAAATAAAAACTATAGATATATATCAAAGGATAGTGTGTATTCTCTTTAAATCGATTTTTTTCGATATTACGACATAAACGTTATCTTACGATTCAACAATAATTTTCTAGTGAAAAAAAGTAACTCGCCCCCATTTAACAAAAATAAAAATAAAAAGTAAAAATTAAAAAAAAAAATTAAATTAAGTATAATAATAATTAATTTGATATTTATAAAATCAATTTGTTATCATATATTTGGAAAAAAATTTCTAATATAAGAAAAGAAAGTGAAAAATAAGAAAGAAAAAAGGACACATAGTAAGAGATATAAAAAGAAAAAAGAAAGGAGAAAGATAGTAAGAGAAATGTAAGGAAAAAAGGATGGAAGATATTTCCGATGAAAGTTACCAGTCAGCGAGTTTTCAGTGGATTCGAAAAGTCGGCCATCGGCGATGTTCTCTCACGCTTAAAGCCAGTTGGACAGTTCGCGAACGTAGGAATATCTTTGGATAGGTAAGCTAACGTACGTGGGATAGATATATCTAACTTGGAAGAAGGAATTGGAAAAAGGGAAAAGGAAATAGTAGAAGAAGAGAGCCTAGGGTGTGCGGGGGTGAAGGGATGAAGGTATGTGTGTGAGCTGTGGAGGATGGGAGTAAGGGAATGGAAATATAGAGGTGGTCATCCCCTAAACCAAAGTAACGACAGCCAACGCCGGCACCATCCATACGTCTTCTCCCTAAACCGGCCAATAAATCGAAGGAATCGATGGCTGATTGAATGGAACCAAGTACTAGATTGCTACACATACACACACACACACACACACACACACACACCTTTTTCCCTTTTCTTTTTCTCTTTCATGTGTTCTCTCATTCCATTCATTGTCCTTACCGTACTTTCACGACACTTCAAAATTGTGTGTGGCAAGAAGGATCTATTACGGGACTTGAAACGAGCAAGGATCGAAGGATTCTACCAATTCTGAAGGGATCCTTTAAGGAAACATTCAACAAACGTGAGATTAACCTACATCCATTATTCCCTTTATCGATTCTCTATCTGTATCCTTATGTATATATATATATATATATATATATATCTTTTCTCTTTCTCTCTCTGCTTCTGTCTCTCTATTGCTTTTTCCTTGTTTATCTGTTCTAAAACAGACAAGAGTAACACAACACCCAGGCAAATGTTGGCCCACGAGCTATTAATTTATTTAGACATTGATGTTCACGAAGACCCGTTAAAGGAACGTCGTTTCGTTCAAGGAGACGTCTAGGTTAGGGTGATTCATCGATAAACCGTAACCGAGGACTATACTGTTCGATATATCTAGTATTAATCGAATTAACAAATTTATACATTTCATTTTTTCTAATTAACATCATAGATTTGATAAATAATTATTTATATTATTATTCCAATTAATAAATTAGAAAGACGAGAAGACTAGGAATATAAAATAAATAATGACACATATATATTCTAGGAAAAGACATTTTTATTCGTATCGAAGTATCATAGGTTCCCCTTTCCCCACTTCGTACCACAGTCTTCATTTGTACGAATAAAATATGAGTAATGTCAAGTTTCTGTGCACGTTATACACGACGTACCATACACATATGTGCTTCTTATATTCGTATATATGTATATGTATATATGTAACATATAATATATACATATGATACGTAGGAACGTCTTCGTAATATTCGACGATACGATCAAGATCGTTGGGTTACATAAACTCACGAGCTTTGTGGATGCATCGGGTGTAGATCTAAATGAGACACGACAGGGTCGTAAATGCGCGAGGGCACGTCAACGTCAATCCGTCCAACCCCTCAGAGCTTAAAATTAGCAAAGGGTGTCCCGAATTTAAAGGAGTCATAGAGAAAGAGAGATAGAGAGAGAGAGAAAGAGAGAAGGATAGAAGGGAGTGGGGAAAATATAGAGATCTCCGATCGGTGTAGACGAAATCGTAGAACGAATATAAGGGTATCGTTGTGGAAAACGCAAAAGGGATGAAACAGGAGGAGACAGTGGGAGATGATAAAAGGGGTGTAAAAGGGATAAACTTTGTAAAATAGGGTCCGCGCGAGAAATCGTCGTGCATTTGTCTTAAAGATAATGTAGGGTAAGGAATTGTTTAAGTTATCATTTGGAAAATGATTAAAATATACGTGACGTGAGTAAATTTACACGTTAGATAAAAATAATTGGAATAAAATAAATAAAAAAGAGATGCGGAAGAAGAAGATAATCAGATTTGACAAGGAACACGAATCGAAAGCGTTCTCTCGTTTCTATTCAGATTGACATCATCCCTCCAGGTAGAAAGAGAGAGAGAGAGGGGGAGAGAGAGGGATGATTCAAAGACCATCGGATAAGTGCCAATAACCCAAAGAGAACTGACGTGCATGAACGGTATTCGTATTCTCCTATCGAATACTAATGAGTCGTGCGGATGGATCCCTTTTAACGAACAAGTAGTGCAAAATGGAGGATGATAGTGGGTACGAGAAATGTAGCCGTCATTCGTAGGTAACCATTCAAAAGGTAGGATGCGAACGACCGCATACGTTACGATGTAACGTTAAACCGTTAATTTGCTAGAGGAATCAAGAATAGGTAATGATATACACATAACCTAACATTCTCGAGAATATAAACGTTGACGTGAAATGTTTACTTATATCGTTTATGAAATTTCTCTATTATTTGTTACTACGTATATCTCTCGTTTCTATTAGGTATATAATAACCTGTTATTATATATTCTAAGCACAACTTCAGACGATTAGATGAATTTTGTTATCGACAACTCGTATTCGAAAATGATAGGAAAAGTTTTTGATCGTAGTATTCCTTCTCCTGTCGAGGAAGATGAAACTAAATTCGAAAATATTATACTATACGTGATTATTTTTTTCATTTTTTTATTGCTAATTTAAGGATTTATTATTTAGAGGTTATCTAAGTTCTTAGATACTGTTAGTTTTCAATAGATGGTGCTGTATTACAATTTGATTATTTTGATAAAACTAACCTTGCTTTTTATATTTTTTTCAAGTATTTTTATTTTACGTGTTGTTATAATTTACCAAATAGTTTAGAATTATATTAAATCAACATTTTATAACAAAGCCATAGCAATGCGTGGTTGGAGCATTCTATATTCCTCTCAATCTCTCGTTTTTTTATATTTTCTATCTTTCTTTCTGTTTTCTTTTCTTTTTTCTTTTTTTTTTTTTTGACGATAAACACGATAGGAGGTAAGATACTATGTTTTTCTACTTTCTCTCGACGATCTTATCAACGAACAACCGACTATCCGCAATGTAATATTTCTAAACTACGCAAACATATTTCAACCTAGCGATGACGCTTCAGAATATCTTTTATAAACCAGAAAAAAGAGAGGGAGAGAGAGAGAGAGAGAGAGGAGAAAGATAGAGAAATAGCGAAAGAATGATAAAGAGAAAGAATCTAAAAAAGGGACTAAAATAAGAGAAAAATGATAAGAGAAAAATAAGAAATGCAAGGATATCGACTTCGAGAAGAACTCGAGCCAAGCAGCACGAGTTGCTTGATATTGAGAAGTAAATTGAATCTGAACGCTATCATAAAAGATGGATATCAGCGTTTGCTATTCTCTCCGAATTTTCTCTCTTTTGCCTTATGCCAACTACGGCCTCTCTTGCTATATTCCTTCAAATGTTCTCTCTTTATCAAGTTCGTTATTAACTTTGTTTCTCATATAACTCTTATTTCTTATTTCTTATTTTCTCTACGATTGATATAAAAAAATAAAAAAGATAGCAACAGACTATTCTACTAACATATATTGTTTCTTATTTTTTTGCGTTGTAAAATCAATTATTAATCGATCCAGTATTAACCTTTATCATAGAGGTTTATATTAAAATAAAACGATGTAATATTCTTTTAGGACGTCGAACGTGCTTTCGTTTGGGAAGCACCAATTAAGTAGTTGAAAGCATCGAAGAGACGCGAGCACCCTTACCAACATCCTTATCGCTTAAAGCACACACGGTAAATAAATTGCGGAAACGTGATACGTGGATGTATGTGTGTGTATTTGTGTGTGCGTTTCTGTGTGTCTTGATGGTACTTTGATCAACCGGCCTTAAATTAGTTTGTTAGCAAAGTATTAAAAGCGTTTTAAGTAATAAGGGCGTGTAGCTCGTGATTCGATTAATTTTCATGTCGTAAAGCCGAATTTATATTTGTTAGTTTAAAAATACCTCTTTTTTATTTTATATTATCGGTTAACATTTGTACGTACTCGCGAAGGTACAATATTGTTCGTACATTGTCTTTTTATCTTTTTTGTATTTTTCACACACACACACACACACACACACACACACATTTCTGATTTTCTATTAACCGTAGCAAAAGAGAATCAAGATAATCTCAATATGTATTTGTACAAATTTACAATACTTACAATTCGAATTTCGAAATTTGCACGTTTAAATTGATCAGCAATCATCATTCTACTTCGTTTATAATCCCTTGAAAATTACATTTGTTGATGCAACTTTGCAGATAAACGAATTACATAATATTCTCTTTCTCTTTCCTTCTTTCTCATTCTATCCTCTTCCTGTTTATATTTTGTTTATCAACGTTAATAAAACCAATCTGCTCTTTCTCTCCCTCTCTCTCTCTTTATACACCTGTTGCTATAGATGCAAGCAAGCAAGCAAGCAAGCAAGCAAGCAAGCAAGCAAGCACAAGCAAGCAAGAACGTAAATAACTAATATTAAATTCATTTACGAGAGAATACTAGGGTAGTAGTCCCATGTTTCAAAGGAAATCATACAGGAAAGATACGATCGAACCGATCGGACGATAAATACAACTAAACAAACGCGAGAAGTTCAACGCGTATAAATATATTTCATGGAATATACGATCGGAAAACGATGCACCTACTACGAGAGATTTAATACTTACTTTTACCATATCTACCAAAACCGATTCTCGCATATCTTCGATGGTACTCGATATCGTACGTTTTCCTTAGCTTGGATACTACGTACGTTCGTTTCTACATACAAACATATCTCGGATAATATTCATGGCAACGTCCCGAACAGATTGTTCGATTTATCGGCTCGTCGTGAGCATCGGACTATTTCCGACGAAGTTACCTCGCCAACTATCTGCTTCCTCCCACCCCACTTCCTCCACCATCTAAACCTCCTCTTACTCCTGCACACCCTCTTTTCATTTTCTTCATACGTAACACCATATTTTAGCACCAATAGGGAAAATACTCGACGAGTTTCAAAACGTGAAGCTTTGTTAACGTTGAAACGAAATAAAGATGAAAAGAAAAAGAGAAAGAAGAGAAGAAGAAGACGAGAAAAGTGAAGCTAGGTATTCTCTCTCTCTCTCTTTCCTCTTTCTTTCTCTCTTTCTCTCTTTGTCGTACAGAAGGCGCGGCTCGAAGCATCGTGAAAGAGGATATCGAAATGGAAAACGATCGATTGCGAGGAAAAGGCAAAGCATGGTTATACGATGAAAATAGTAGTAGTAGTAGTAGTAGTAGTAGTAGTAGTAGTAGTAGTAATAGTAATAGTAGTAGTAGTAGTAGTAGTAGTAGTAGTAGTAGTAGTAGTAGTAGTAGTAGTAGTAGTAGTAGTAGTAGTAGTAGTAGTGGTAGAAGTTGTAGTTGTAGTTTGGTAGTGGTAGGTAGCAGTAGTACAACTGGTGATAGTAGTGGTATTCGAGCTAGGGGTATGCCTGCTTGTATCTAGGTACATTATTGAAAAGCCGAGCGCGGAATAATAAAACGGATCCGGCGCTTGATAACAAAGGAAACGGGGGAGTTTTGGAGTGTTCGTGATGAGAGCCGGCCTTCTAATAATGCAAACGCTCTCGGAAGATCCTCTTTTTTAAGGCGTTTATTGCTAGCAAACTTAGACACCTATAACTATGCCTCCTACCCCTCCACCTGCATATATCTTTATATTTTTGTCTCTTTCTACTTTTATTTCTTTTTTTTTTTTTGTTTTTTTTTTTACAGACGTTAAACGATTTACTGTTTTCCTTTTTTCTTTTTTCTCCTTGTTCTTCTATTTAATAATAAAAAAAATGGAGTAAAATAATTCGAGAGAGTAAATTATTGATGAAATTGTATTTCATCGATAGATAAGTTTAATAGTAGATAAGAAAAGTAAGAAAAGTTTCTGGATTCCTCGTGTAATCTTCTTAAACTTTCAGAGATGGAAAAAAAAAAATAATAAAAAAAAAAAAATAAAAGAAGTTACTAAACGAGCTAAAAATCGTTCGTTGTTAAACGAAGTATCGCTTATACATCCAAATCTTTTATCTCACTTTGACTTTAACTCTCAATTATCGCACGTTGAAATTTTTTCTTATCCATCAAATACTTGAATTCGAGTGAAATGTTCAAGAAGTTAAATCCCGCCCCACCCTCTTCATCACCTAGTTGCTTGATTTACAAGATTCATTCGAATGAGAAAAGGAAGGAAGAGAGTTCTATCTTTATAGTAAATTTCTCGACAAATATGAAAATGCATTTTACGTGACACGAAAAAATAAATCGTTTTGACATTTTCCAGGAAAACAAAATAAAAAAAGAAAATTGATTTATTAATAAACGTACGTGTACAAAACCATACATACGATCTATAAGTGCGTATGCATGTATGTATTATGTATAGTTCACGACAGAAATAGTGGACTTGGCGAAAAGCAGATGTTCTAAAGTACATTTCTCGAATTCATCATGTAATATAACACATCACTACGTTCATTCACTTTACTAAGCAAAACCCCCTAAGCGAGTTTTACATTGTTTCATTCTAGTCACCGGTATAGCATTAGGTGAATTATTTATACGCTTTACGAGAAATGCTGGTCATCATTGCTGCGTTACTTGCTCGTCTAGTTTGCATCGGTGTGAGTAAAGTATGTCTCTATTATCTATATATATATATATATATACACCTATATATGGTGTGCTGTCGACCGTGCTGTTAATAAAATTCGTTGGGTAGTTTTTTCCAAGCGGGTAATATTATTTTCCCCGTTTTTCTTCTTTTAAAAGAAATTACTGCGCGAAACATTTCTATGTTACGTAACTGAACGTTTTTATTATGAGGATCTCTGGTAGAAATAGAAAAAAAAACAAGAAAAATAATAATAATAATTCTGATGGGAACATCGTATATCGTCGAGGTATAGAATTGAATTATTTTGAATAGTTTTAATTTGTAGAAAAAAGAAAAAAAAACAAAAACTAAAACTAAGAAAGAATAAGTAAACATTTACTATTTTCTTTGGATAGTTGGTCGAATCCCCAGCACTCTCTTTATTTCTCTCTCTCTCTCTCTATCTCTCTCGTCTAATTCCAACCGATCCAATTACCTTAACGTAAGAGAATAAGTTTCGTAGGATAAGAAAGAGAAAGGATGCAAGTGGGTGATTTCTAAACAAAGCACGAACCGGAAAACGGCAGACACTCGGTTGTACCATCCATTCTTAAACCGCATCGAGGCGGCTAATTCGAAGTCAAATAAAAGACTCGCCGAGAGGTTTCCACCTCTTTTTACTATTCCCGATTCGATATTCTTTGAGAGAGTTTTAAGGCTAACTTTTTCACCCAACTACTACTACTACTACTACTACTACTACTACTACTACTACTACTACAACTACTACTACTATTACTACTACTACTTTTCTTTTACAAATGTTAGATAACAGGTTAGATGCGGCTCGTCTTACATATATGAATATAATTATGTGTTTTTTTTATTTTTGGTTATTATTTTCATTCTATGGGATATTTATATCCATTAATTCAGAATTTATAATAGTTGTCAGAATAAAAATAAAAATTGTTACAAAATAATTTAGACAATGTTTATGATAGATGATGTATGATTAAATAAATGAAAATAATTTAAATTTTGAGACATTATGTTAATACAATTGAAGTATTAGAGTATAAAGAAAAAGTACAATGTTTATAGCAAAAAAAAAATAAAATAATCTATTCATTCACTAATGATACTTGATCGAGAACGATAAAAAGATCCCCCTATTAGATTCTATTCTGTTTTTCTCTAACGATCGTCTAGTAAAAATGATCGGCACACACATATATATATGTACGAGGTAAACGGATAAACCACCGACACGAATCTCGAAATGCTCGTTAACTCTTTTTCTCGAATCTTTTGCCGATGAACAGACGGAGAGGACTATTAACCCACGTGCTCGCTTCTCAACATAGGGAAATAATAAAAAGAAAAAAAAAATATACAGAAAAAAGGATAAATAAAACAAAAAGGGAGGAAAAATACAAAAGTTGCCCATCGGCGTTTTCGTTAGTGCGCTGGACAAAAAAAGAGAAAGAGAAAGAGAAAGAGAAAGAGAAAGAGAAAGAGAAAGAGAAAGAGAAAGAGAAAGAGAAAGAGAAAGAGAAATAGAAAGAGAAAGAGAGAAAAAGAAATAGAAGAGGAGAAAAAGAGAGAAAAAAGAAATGAATGCTCGACGAGTCACGAACGTGCGTTACAGAGGCAAAACGCGATCTCTATTTGCTCGAGTACGGTTATTATTATCTAGAGAGAGGGTGAAAGAGAGAGAAAGAGAGAGAGAGAGAGAGAAAGAAAGAAAGAGAGAGAGAGAAAGAAAGAAAGAGAGAGAGAAAAAAGAGAAAAGAGTATAGAGAAAATCTCTCGCGGTGGTGAGGGCTCGTAAAAATTCACTGTCAGTGTGTGACGGCGGGTGGTGGCAACGTTGAAGTACCACCAACACTACCATCACCATCACCATCACCACCAGTACCGGAAGAAACGCCATTAAATTCGAAACGTTTTTCGCGACAAAACTTGGCCCAGAACGACACGACGTTGTGTAATATAATCCTCCGACAAAGATTTCCTACGACGATTCTAAACTGTTTATGCCCCCATCCCCTAATACTCCGTATAACGTTATAAGAGAGAAATTATGTGAAAGAAAATTACAACAAACTACGTGAGTGTGTGTGTGGGGGGTTGAAATGTTGCTAACGGCGAGAGAAAGAGAAATAGTTACGATTTGAAAGATAGAAAGAGAACAAATTTAGTAGACGCGTTCCACCCCTCTCTTCTTTTTACTTATCGTCTACGTACACACGCGTACACGCACATGCGTATAATATACGTTACGAGAAAAAAAAATGGACAGAGGAAAAAAAGATTGGACGAGTAAAGAGGAAAGACGATATGGTTACGTAGAATATAGAAAGAGAAAGAAAAAGACACGTGGGTGTAGAGGAACGAAACGTGACCGTGTAGTACTCTTCTCTCGCGCAATAAAACGAGACGTAGACTTGTCTCGCTTTTATTAGATTCCACTTCGGTGTACCCGTCTCTCAGTACGCGTATGTGAATATACATAGATATGTATACCCGTATACAATTATACGAAAAGTATATATATATATATATATAATGTTATATATATAAGCGTAGGAGTAAATGGTTGGATATAAATATACACGTACGTGTATTCATGCATATGTGTATGTATGTACGTACCGTACGTACATTACATACGCGCGTCAGCCATAACTTCCGATAAACTTTGTTCCTCCTTAATCCCCGAAGAATTAAAAGGGCATACGTCGGCATAGCGAATTGTAAAAAATTGTCGATGCTTCTGACGCGGTCGCAGTCTGCCCTTCCACCCTCCTCACTACCTTTCCTATCACCCCCTTCTTCACATACCATGCATCTCGTGCATTCTCTCTGGTCACCCTCTTCTTCTTTTCTCTCTCTCTCTCTCTCTCTCTCTCTCTCTCTCTCTCTAGTTTTGTTTTTTTCCTTTTTTTTCCTTTCATCTCTCTTCTCTCTTCTTTTTCTCTTTTCGTTTCCATGGTGAAACTCCACGTGTTCCTATTCTCCCCCGTCCCCATCCACTCCACCATTCCGTCAGATTCGTTTTTACGGTCTTCTGCGTTCTCGCACGAAAGACTACGAACTACGAGTTGACTCTAAACGCATAAGTACGATTGACTATACTTATGCATTAGTATATATGTGTGTGTATATTTCAGAAATATATAATACGACTATATATGCGTTACGTTTAAAATATACCGATGGAATGGAATGGGAAAACGAAATAATAATTTTCCACGATATCTACCGTATCCATTTATTTCATATTTATAAAATAGAAATATGGATAATGATATAAAATTAATAAGAATTGATTGGTTTGTTATTTTTGTTGATGTTTATTTTAAATCAAGACGATTTTTGAATGTATAAAGGAAAGTGGAATGATAAAAAAGTTAGATATTCTCTTCGATTAGATTTTCTCGATATCACTGTTAGGAGATAACGTACATTTGTCTACATTATTGTGGACTATTAATTAATTAGTCGGGTTAACGTTTTGATTACGTATGATTAATAAGTATTGCCCAGTAATTTCTCATTTAGTGGATATGTATGTAAGTTGCAAACTGAGAGTGTGAAACAGAGAGAGAGTATACGTGGGTGTCTATGTATGGGAGAGAGAGAAAGAGAGAGAGAGAGAGAGAGAGAGAGAGAGAGAATCAACGTTGGAGATAGACCATAATTAGAACACGAGGCAGGATAGTAGAACCGCCATATTTTACATTGTATTACGTTGACTATCCGCGTAGTATCGTTACCGACGACGGAACTGTTCCGGTTTGCGTAGCACGTACATATATATGCATCCGCCTCGTCAATTTCTCCTGTGGACGAATGCAATTCCAAGTTAGCGAGCCGCGAGCGAATGCACTCCGCTTCTCACGAGAAACGGAGGAAATCGAAAGCAAGATGCATTGTGCTAATTAAATCTCTGCTATCGTACTCGGTCGACGCAATATGAATGCACGATCGGGTGCATCCCTTCTGAAGGATATTGAATAGCTCCACCATTTTGTCCTTCTATATATGTTTGTATATATATATATATATATATATATATATATATATATATATATATATGTGTATCAGTGTGTGTTTGTGTATGTATATGTGGCTATCTCTTTCTACTTTATATGAAAATAATCATTTAAATAGAAAAAACAATATTGTTCTTTTTTTATTAATTAAATAACAAAATAATTCATTTGCAATATTAATTGGAGAAAATAAAAAAGAAGAAGAATATGATGAAAATAATTTAATGTTATTTTGTTTATCGTCGAGCAAAACAAATTTGTTTAAACTGCCCATAAGAATAATACCTTTGAAAAAACACTTTTGAAAAGAAAACTGACAGAGAGAGAGAGAGAGAGAGAGAGAGAGGGGAGAAAACGTTACGGTACTTCATAGAAACTCGCTTCGTTTACTCACGATACCGATTTTCCCAAAGCCGATTCGTTATTTCGGATAGACGATTGAGGGTACTCGAGGACAATCCAAACATCACGAAGAGCGTAGATCTCGTAAGCTTTAACGATTTCCCTCTTTTGGGAGAAAAAAAAAAGAAACGGGAAATTCTATTCTCTGTTCTGTTCAGTACTTACACAGTTGAGAAAAGATATCAAATGGCAAAGTTTTTGGGATTAGGTGCAATCTGTAATCAGTTTCGCATGGTTCGTGTAATAAGTTTCACCACAATGGCAGCACATTAATGAGAGAAAGAAAAAGAGAGACAAAGATAGAAATAAGTGCCACGTGACTTAGATTTTTCCCCCGAGTTTTTGCCATTTTCGATATGCTTTAGCCTATCCCATAATTCATCGGATATTTTATCGGTCCACCGAGTATATATATGTATATAAATACATAGACACGAAGGTATATGTATTCAGAGAAATTCAGAGTAATCGGTAGCTCTCTCCTCCCCATCTCTTCTCATAATTCCCAACGTGATATTCGATCGAGGTCGAAACTTCGACGAATGAACCAACGATCGCTTTCGCGTACAACGTGGCCCGTGACGCAGCTTCGATGCTGAAGCTTCGTATCTGATTTCGGATTCTCACTGGATTTGTTCCCTCCATTTGGCATTAACAACGTGCCCCTTGTCTCGACAACCCATCAAATTTATCTCATTTTCGCGAATTACGTATATATGTATTTGTATACCTATATATATATATGGATATATTTTTCCTAAATAGATAATATACGTTTTAATAAAATATATGTATACACACGTTTGTAATAATTATTTTCATTTGAATGAAAAACATCGCTTTAATTAACAAATTTTTGTATTCACATTTTGTAGATAGTTTCATTTGAAATAAAATTCTGTCAGAATATTTTTCCCCTATTTTTTTTTTTTTTTTTTTTAATATATTTATAAAATATTCTTCCATATTTTTTTCTTTTTTCTATAAAATTCTCGTAGAAATTACAATACGAAGTTCTGCCATGAAATTCGTACAGTACTGCAAAAGTTACATCATGGACATCGACAAAAATGTCGAAGGAAGGCAGACGGTAAAGTGCAACGAAGCGTTGCATCGGTAAAAGGGGGAGTGCATTTGAAGCTAACAACCACGTGACACACGGGGCACTAGCCGCATTAAAATTATTATACGCTCTTAACTCTTGGATGTTGAGTTAGCAAAACGAATTCAAAATAAGTCCATTGATTAGAAGTTTTATTACATTTGCTCAATTATAATGATTATTATTGTGTGTTCCTTATAATATCATGTATAAAATATACGAAGAAAGAAAGTGAAATGATAAATAAGAAAAAATAATAAATGATAAACTTAAAACATACACCATAGTACCGAAACATTAAACATATGGTTTACGTTTGTGTATATTATACTACATATGCGTGTTTAAAACCAAATCGTAGTTTTTCGATTGCCATAATCTCAACTATTTTATTCCTGCGATTATCGTGGTCGCGTGCAATGTGAATAATATTAAAAAATATAAATATATATATATATATGAGAAGAAATATAAAAAGAATATATTATATTCGCACACGAAACGATAGAGTTATTATACTTATTCGAGTTTGAAAAATGATACAGACACGTGTCCATATGACGAACATTAATGTCCATTGAAAAATTATTTGGCAATATACTAGCAGTAAAGATATCCGTTGCGAGTATGAATGAAGTTCGTCCTTCGTGTTTATCCCGTCGTGCGAGAAGTTTCATTTCTTGGACGATTAGGCGGTAATAAAACAGTCGGTGGTCCGGTATAGTGAATCTAAAAGAAGGGGGAGTGATGAAAAACGAACGACCGAGTTCTTCCTGCGAGATCGTTTCAATATTCCCCTTATGGCGGATGTTTTTAATGATTTTCAATGATCGTGGAGACCGTTCCCCCTTTACTCTCTACCACCTTCCCTTCTCCAACCCTCCAACTCTCTCTATTTCTCTCTTTCATTCACGCACTTTGTATACGTACTAGGCAGTTAGATTTATAGAGCATCGATATATGTGTGTGTGTAATGGTGTCGTGTGAACCATAAATGCATTGAATAACGATCGGCTACGTAATCATGACCATAAATCGACGAATAGATAATGACGTTCAATAGAAGGTTGTAGAAAATATTTATTTTAAAATATATCCTTCGATCGATAACGTTACATTGGCCTATTTCGACAGTAACTATTATATAGTTGTTATATACTATAATAGTATTATATAAAATGTAAGAGTAAACATTGTTCAAGTAACAGTGGCAAGTATGTTTAAACTAGCATTGTTAATAAGTTTGTTCAGTTTGATCGGATCAATAGGCCAGTTCAAAACTAAGGTACTCGTAATTTAGAATGTTTTAAAGATTAAAACTTGTTTAAAGTAATGATAAATAATAAACTATATTTTATTTTTTGTATAATAGTACTTTTTAATGTAAATAATAATCTTAAATTTATAAATGATATTACAAATAATACTTAATATTATTTCGTGTCAATAATTTCTATATTTCTATATTTCAGTTTTATGTGAATTATTAATTAATTAAATAAAAAGTACATTTCTTATCTTTACTATATAACATTTCATTTGATCTTAACATTTGTCGTTAATATTGTTTCAATTAAATGATAATAATCAGTAAAGTAAAAAATTAACATACAAATATATATATATATATTTATCAGTAGACTAATAAATATGTATATTTCCGTATCGCAGCAGGTGCGTAAAGGGAAAACGTGGAGCCATGTAAATCATAGGAAAAGTGTGACAGAGCGATAAAGAGAATCGGAATACCAAGGAAGGATGATAGGAGGGAGAATAGGACCGAAACGGAGGGTGACTCAAAAAGATGAGCGGCAGAAAGAGGAAAGGGTAGGAAAGGGAAAGGTAGAAAGGAAGGAAGGAAGGAAGGAAGGAAACAAGGAGCAAAAGAGAAGAGATAGGAACGGAATGGCATTTGCACTGGCTCCCGGCCAAATCCCACCTCATCAAAATGTCGGAAAGACGGCTCCGGACTACGACGACTACGACGACGACGAGAACGAGAATGAGAGTAGGAGGCAACACGGTCTGAATGTCATCCCTTGAGGAACTGTCCCTGCGAGATCTCTTGGCTACTAGCAGAGAAAAGAGGAAAATAAGAAACACACACACACGCACGGGGTATTCGCGGAGTGGCTTTGCTATACTTTTCTTTTTTAGTTTTTTTGTTTGCTTGATATAAGATAGAAAGAAAAAAAGAATAAGATAGGACGAATGTGATAGAAATAAGGAAGTCATCATTCACGTGACCACCATTAACGTCCCCATTACCTTGTCTTTTTTCGTTATATTTATATCTAGTCTTGAGACGATTAAATGACCATAGTAGTGAAATACCGTACAATTGTCCGGTTACCCTTCGTACATAACTTTTTCTTTTCTGAAAAAATTCCACGAACTTTCGTGCTTTCAATTGTATTTTTTGTTACTTTAATTTATTTCGATACTTATTGTTAGACAGATGGTGATTGATTAAAACGAGATCAGGATATCCGTTGGAATAATTTTGTTTTAACGATTTGATCGTATAAATCGAATAACCGTGTTTATTGCGAAAGAATATAATTACGAATCGAAACTGCCTAATGATACACTCTCATCACTGATCATCCTTGTCGTCTAATTCTTACGCTTCAACGATTTTAGATCGGTTTGAAATTATTCGTTCTATCTCTCTCTATCTCTTGGAGGGTTTATACTATAACGCAACATGCCCATTAAAGTCGGCTTAACGTTGAGAATCTCTATGGGGTTCCCTACAATTATGCTTGGCGTTTTTTCTGACCGATCGATCCACCATTCTTTTATTCCAACCATATGGTGTTGGTTGGCCGCAAAACGATTTTCTAAATTAGTAATCGGTCTATCGATTTCTTGCAAAGATTCTTTTTCTTTCTCTCTTTCTTTCTTTCTTTTATTTAAACAAAAATTTCGCACAAATAAATATTGAAATAAAAAAATTACAATTAATTCTACTGTAAAACATATTTTTTCCCCAAGGATAATTTTTATATCAAATAATTCATTTATTCGTAAATTATGCTTGGGTAAAATTCTCGTTATAAGTTTATCCCGAGAAAATACGATTTTCTTGCTTCGTCGTTTCTTTATCGATTTATCAACGGAAAGGAAAAAGAGATGAAAAATTATTGCAAAAGGTAAAGGGAAGTAAGTAGTACCTAGAAGTAGTACACGTAGTGAAGTTCGTCTACGTTAAAAATTTGTCCTTTTTTTTTAATTTTATTTCATTTTTTTTTCCTTTACAGTATATACCTTACCCATGGAACAATTACCCCATCGTGCGACGAAAGAAAGTCGTGCGATTCATCGGACCGTGAATAAGTATCCTTCTCTCTCTCTCTCTTATTTTTCACTTTTGACGATTTTATTACGACATCTACTTTCATAGCATCGCGATATAGTTTTTTTTTGTTCTTTTTCTTTCTTTCTCTATTATAGTATTCGCTTAGAGATATCGAAAGAAGAATCACTTTGGAGGAACACGATTGAAAACTATCAAGCGGAAGCTGAGTAACTGGAATAACGACTTTAATCGATAACCGATTGTGTTACCTTTCAGGGTGAAGTTTCATTTTCTTTTCTTTTCTTTTCATTTGCTGTTTCTTCTTCTTTTTCTTAACTTTACTATCTTTGTGAATTTAATCATGCGAACTGGTAATACATTATTACAGAATATCGAACGAAAATAAAAGAGAAAAGAGAATAATGTAAAATGTAATCATTACTATTCGGATAAAAAAAAAAAAATAATAAAAAAAGGGACAACGATATTGGATACAAGGGTCTTAACATTTTACCTGATACACCTGGCGGGTATTATAAAGATTATGTTTAAAGCAAGAGAACCATTACCCCTAACCAGGAAAAGTAGGCTCTTTCGTGTTCGCCGGTACAGAAATAAATAAGTACGTAGATGAGGGAAACCCTATGCAGGTGGTCCACCCTACCCAAGTTTCATCGCTTTGTTCCTTGCTTCAGTGTAGCGAACGTCAATCAAATACCGTGTGCCCGGAGGGTTCCGAATTAGGCGATACACACTAACGCACGCATGAAGTATAAAACGAGGGTCGTCATCCCGTAGTATCGTCATACGAGATTCTTCCTGTACCTAAAAGGAAGCCCAAGTCATAGTAGAGGTAGCAATAATCCTAATTGCTATCCGCTCTTTGAAAATATGGTTTTTTTTTTGTTAATTTATTATTCATGTGGTTTATACACTTTTATTTTATTTTATTTTATTTTACTCAGAAAGGAAAGTTATTCCATGGGAATAGAATATATTTTATTTTTGTAAAATTTATAAAGGGATGAACAAAATTATATTACGAAGTTTTCTTGTATAAAAGATTGAAATAAATTTATTAATAAGAACTATTGGGGGGTGCAAGGGGCAGGATATGTTTAAGATTAATGGAAAATGAGAAAGAACGAATATTTGTTTCGTTTTTAATGAGATCTAGGACAAACGTTAGTTATATATAACAATTGTTAGGTCGTAGCCTTTTGCTTAGAGTATAATTAGGCCGCAGGAGATTCACCAGAAGTTATATACTCGAAAATGTATCTTGTACATAAAGCTCGCAAATATCCGTTACCAGATGATAAAACCGCTTTGTAGGATCATTAATAATACAATTTCACGGTATTTCACGAAATATTAAGATATCGTTTATGTTCAAGCAAAATTCATTAACTAACCAACCCATTATGCTAATTTGAGTTATTGCTAGTCAGACAAATTTTTAATAAGAAAAAACAGATTTTCATTTTGTAAAAGAAATATAGTATGAATTTCGTTAATGATCGATACAAAATTTGTTTGTAAAATTTAAAGCAATAAATCATTTTTGAACTATACAGATTGTACAACTCACATCATTTTCATTTATTTTTTTTAATAAAAAAGATCGTTGAGAAGTATAGAAGATTAATACATTTTACATTTTTTCTTGAACGAAAATATGCGATTAGAAAAATTGTACAAATTTGTTTACAATTATTTATCGGAAGCATGTTATTTCGGTGGGATTAGTAACAAATGAATCCGTCAAAGCATAAACTCGAATACATTCCTTGATGATTGTATTGTAAGAGATCATGATGAATTATTGTCCATTCTGAAGATACAGGGCAACTCTAACACACATACATACACACATACACACATACACTTTCCCACGGTTAACAAACGCATTTAAACGTACTTACGGCGGCATATATTTTGTCCTTAATCCACGAGAAATACGAATCGATATTAGAAGGGTAGTAGTAGTGGTGGTGGTGATGGGGGTGGTGGTGGTGATGGGGGTAGTGGTGGTGGTGGTCGTCGCGTGAATCCTCTGCGGTCGCGAACTCCATTCTCCATTCTCTAATTACCAGTCTTCGATGGGAAACGAAAATACGATTTAAGCGATAACGAATGTACGTACGTACGTACGTACGATCTATCGATCGATTCATCGATCGTATTTTCCCCTCCCCCTTCTTTCGAAATAAATAGAGAACTGATCAGTTTTGCAGCTTCTTTTGCCTCTCTTTTTTCTTCTTTTTTCATTCAAATTTTTTTTTTTATTCCGATCATTCTTGAATTTCAATTTAAACTTTTTATTCTGCTACTTGATTTTTATCCTATTGTTTATTATTCGATTGCAAATTATTGTATCAGGAAAAGTATATAAAAAAATATAATGATTAATAATATTTTAAAAGTCAAAGATTTCGATACATTTTGAGGCAATTAACACGTTAGTCGCCATTGCACCTGTATTTGTGTAACGAGTATACTTCGGAGGTTGAACGTCAACCAGATATAGGTAACTTTCTTCATGTTCAAGTTAAATAGGATTTTAAATTGGAATTTTAATAGAACATTTAATGGAGAAAGGAGTAAAAATAAAATTATTTAAAATATATAGACCATTACATTTTACCTATTATTAATCTTAATATTGAGGATAAAATAATTGCAGTTAAATTTCAATTTTAATTTATGACGTATCAACTATCGTGAATTTCAAGAGGAGGGGTTGCTAGCCACAAAAAAATCAACCTAATTACGATAGGCTAAAAAACTGCAATGAAGTTACGCTATAATAGTATTTAATAAAAAATTAACCCTTTGAGTGTGCTGAATACTTTTAGCTGAAGTGTTTTGTAAAAACAGAATAGTTTCCATTGATTCATATATTAATCAAAATCTAATAATAAATTATATTTAATAATTAAAGTAATTTATAAATTAAAACAATAATCAATTAACAAACAAACATTACATTATTTTACATTAATTGATTGACAAACAGATATACATTCGTCAATAGTTGAAACTGTCAACTATCAAGCAAACGCATATATGCGTTTATAACAGTCAAAGGGCTAATCATCTTTCATTAATCTTTGTTATTACAATGCATATAGCACCTATAACCATTTCGTTTTTCTTCTTTCTATTTTAGAAATGGTCGTGCGAGCAACGACACTGCGTAACGAAAGCCACGTTGCCCATTACTCGGCGGTTAAGCCGGATAATCGATCGCCCGTGCGGTAGAAGCGGGAAAACGGTAGCGGGCAATAACATACCGGTGTGAGCAGAGTAGAACAGAGTAGAGTAGAGTAGAGTAGAGCAGAGCAACGACGACAGCAACGGCAACTGCAACGGCAACTGCAGCAGCAGCAGCACACGCACCGGCACAGATAAATTAGACAGGCTGCCAATACACCGCTCATTAGCGTGCCAGCCGCAGAAAATGCCGCGGGCCAATTATGAAAAGCGAACTTGCGTCGAATAGACGAGCTCTCGTGCATATATATATCTGTGTACGTGTGTGTGTGGGGGGGGGTAAAAGAGAGAGAAAAGAAATTAAGAGAAAGAGTTATCTGTGAAAAATGTGTTAGCACCACTCGTTTTTCAAAAAAAAAAAAAAAAATGGTAAAGCGAAAGACAAATAAAAAAAACGTTGTTGTTTGACGCGCATATAAAGAAGAAGTTTTGGAAGATATTTACAAAAGATAACAACAAAAAACATCGTTTCTCGTAGAGTTATTGTATTATTGTTTTTTTTTTTTTTTTTAGTAGAATTTCAATTGAAATCGGCGGGAAAACGTGTAGTAGACTGACGTAAACGTACGCGTACACGTATACGTCCCACCTACCTATCTACCTACCCTGTGTCCCATCACATACTCGTAAACGATGATACAATCAGGACAGAACTATATGAATGTACATATATAAATGAATACGAACGTTCGTAGAAGTTGGCGGTCGAAAACCGCTGTCCTTTTCACCCGGGCTAATTCGAGCGACATCACCGCGGTGCAAATCGAATTAATTGTTATCCACGTTTTGATCCTACGTTACGTTGCGCTTCGAGCACGTCCATCAAGCGTTTTCTCTCTCTCTCTCTCTCTCTCTCTCTTTCTCTCTCATTCTCTTTCTATCTCTTTCTCTTCTCTTCTCTTCTCTTGCAGAGAACCAACCAACCACCATCGCGGAACCGTGACCACCGCGAGCCGCGGCTTTTGGTTTTGCGTTTTAACGCGTTGCCGTGAGTGCGGAACGTAAATACGTACACGTTCGTAACGTGTGCTCGTCGTTCTTTTTTTTCTACTATATTTTTTTTTTTTTTTAGTTTTTTTTCCCAAAGTCCTTCTCTATTAAAATAAAAATTTAAAAAAAATAAAAAAAAAATCTCTATTCGGAGAATTTTTTAACGAACGAACCTACAAAAGCCCACTGCAAAAACGACTCGAAATGTTCACTTTTTTTTTCTTTCTTTCTATTTTTTTTTTTTTGTTCTTTTTTTTCATAACGATTATTCCAATTGGTAAGATACTTCTAAAATGCATTTAAATTATCCTTATTTGTAAGCGATATATAT
>NW_015149003.1:1466710-1489872 GCF_001465965.1 Polistes dominula
ATATATGTTTATGTATATATGCATAGTTATACACATATTACATTTACATCTACGTAGAATTGGTAAAACGTTTGAATTCGATCGAATCTACGCGGTAATCAACGCGAATTACCTGCTGGAAATTCGAGATGGTTTAATTGGTATATGTTTTTTATTTTTATTTTTACCATTTCATGAAATACCATCATTATCCCCCACTCTTACCTTCCTGCAACCTACGTCCACGTGGTGCATAAAATTTGTGGCTAGGGTTTATTTCGTTCTTTCTTTCTTTTTTTTATTTCCCTTCCCCATTTCATCTTCTTTTTTCTTTTTTTTCTTTTATTTGGTGATGCCGGTAGTCTTCTCACTTTCTCTCTCTCTACTCTCTTTCTCTCTCTCTCTCTCTCTCTCTCTCTCTTGGCAAATATATCACGTTAGATTAAGCAAATCCCGGTATTATAGTACGCTCGCTCGTCCGTTCGGACGTGGTAATCGTTTTACGCGGACCTAACTGCATCTCATCGTTAACGTCGTTAACTCAACATCGTGTTAGCCTCGATAACGAGGAAACTTCCTGACGATCGAACGAGCCGCCGTGGATATATCCTAAAAATATTACATTTCAAATATGATATACGAAATTGAATTTTGAAGTATAACGATACACGATAGTTACACGATTCATTCGATATAATATAAATCATCATGATTTAACATAAATCAAATAATATCTACAGAAAAACAAACAAACATATTTCTTACTATTTTTTATATAATTAATTCGTAATAAATATTAAATATTAAATTAATAGTCGAGATATATGAAATAGAATTCGAAGTATTACGATAGACGATTCATTTAATATATAAATAATTATTGTTAACATAGATTAAATAGTATCAAAAAAAAAAACAAATGAACTTAAATATCTCCTATTATTAAATATTAAATATTTTAAAATTAATAGTCAAGATAAAAAAGAAAAAACAAACTCCACCATACAAGGATAATTATTTACTCGGTTCTTGGTATAAAGCATAAAGAAAGAGAACGGGGGTTGTTGGTGTTAGATGGTATGGGATGAAATGGGGGAAATAACGGGGGGTTAGGTGGAATACCCGTTCATGGCGTGCGTGCGTACGCTTTGGTATACACATTGCGCGAGAGATTCGCTGAGAATCTCGCGTTAAATTTGCACTGGCTGGCAATCAGCCGCCATTCTAGCGGCGTTGCGCCACCGTTACGTGCTACGCTTACCTACGTTATTACGTGAATATGTGACCACCACTACCACCACCACCACTACCACCACCACCACTACCACCACTACCACCATCAGCATCACGACCACCATCGTAACCACCATCACCAACACAACTATCACAACCATCACCGACACAACCCGTGCCACGCAATGGTACGATACCGCGTTTCTCTTGATGTCCTTTCCAACCCTTTTGCTCTACCTCTATCCCTTTCTATCCCACATTCTCTCTTTCTTTTTCTATTTTTGTCTCTTTCTTTCTTTCATCCTCTCGGTTGAATCGTGGTCCAGACAACACGTACGCATCGGAGGAGACTCAACCTTAATTAGGCTTCTACACGTCGCTCCCGACCGTTCCATTTGCATCCACCTCTCACTCTTATAGTTCCTACTTTAAGACTATTAAAAAATACCAAGGCTAATCCTTTATACACGTGTGGTCCTTTCTAGTCCGTATGTGAGCTACTTTTAAAACGACGATACCCGTTATTTAAGGAACGTATTTTTCCTCCATTGTTTTCTCTTTATTTCTTTTTGTTGTTAAATTTATAGAATATTTGAAAGAAGATGAAATGTAGAATTACGAAAAAATATTATTTATTATTATCGAGTAACGACGATTATAAATATATTTTTTATTTGTTATTTTACGTTGTTAACGTTATAACGTAACAACGAGTCTTTTGGGAATTCGCATGAAATTAAACGATAATTCCAGAGGCTCTATAATGTCACGCATTCGACGTTTCGACGTTTTCCAAATGAATCGCGTTATCCTATCGCTCGCACGATGGATTATTATAAACATATATATAGATATCAACCTATACACATAATTAGTGTAAAATTCAAATCGAAAGTGCATCATGATGTTGGGATACATTAACGCTCTCATGACGTACATTATGACCTAGTCGATGAAATATTACGAATGTTACGTGAGTGCATTGATATACATAATTCGTCAAAGAGAGAAATAACTCTGGACCATCTTTGAAATCACAAATGAGAAGAAAAAACCTAAGAAAAAGGAAAAGAAAAAGGAAGGAAAAAACAAAGAAAGTAAAATTGTTCGTTACCCGAAAAATCCAACATACACTTAAAGTCCTTAACGAAACCTTTTAAGGCAATAGGATCCAATGAAATCAAAGCGATTCCATTGGCCAAGTTAATCGTCTTGAAAGGGCTCCAGTACTATCCCTAAGTATATATATATATATACATTTTACACGTGTATTTACTATCATACACACGTATACACGCTAACATGTTTAGATACTTTCGAAAAGCTAAAAGATAGATCTCATCCATTTAGAAAATCGAGGAAAAATCAAATCGAAAGGCAAATATCGTATATCGACTATACCCGTTCGGTTACTTTCTTCTGATAAATTGATGTAAACTATCAGATATAAACAAAAAAAAAACAGAACAAACAAATAAAAGAAAAAGAAAAAGAAAAGAGAGAAAGAGAGAGAGAGAGAGAGAAAGGAAACGATTAGAAGAAAGATCGAAATAGTTGTGAAAAGAACTACGTCACGAAAGAAATACATACATACATACATACATACGTTTTAGGAAAAAGCTATGGCTTCCTTTACAACGTCTATAAAGTGATAGCATGGAATATAGAAGGCTCGAAGTGCCAGAGCACTTTTCATAGAAGAAAAGAGAAGCGTTCTTGAGGAAAGAACCAGCAACAGCAGCAAGAAGATCCTTCTTCTTCTTCTTCTTTCTACGTGAAAAGGGATGGTGGCTTGCCAAAGAAGAACCTACTACACGAGAGTGAACGTTTTCTCTCTCTCTCTCTTTCTCTCTTTCCCCACTTCTCATTCTGTGTGTTCCCATCTTTACTACGCCTTATTTTTCTCTTCTTCCGCAATCACGTTTTCCAAGTGGCGCTCTTCTCGAAAGGCATTCTCTTATTTGCAACATCCGCGATACATTTTCTCTTGAACATGACTCTCTCTCTCTCTCTCTCTCTCTCTGTATTTCTCTCTCTCACTCCTCTCCTTTCTCTTTTAGACCCCTCTTTCTCTCGCCAATAATTGAAGAATATTGCCCCGCAAGACTCGCAAATGGAACGCGACTCTAATTTCATTATTCAAGGCCGAGACATATTCCGGCCACAAAGGAATACCTTACCACGCTGACTCGTCTACCGCTTCGCCTATTAGATTATGAGAACGGTACTCGAGTATGAGGAGGAGAAAGAGAGAGAAAGAGAAAGAGAGGAAGAACGACGACTGTAGGAAAGTATATTCTACGAGAAATGTGTAAGAATGTATAGTTAAGAAAGATATTTTAAACAACAAAATGTTGTCATATAATCATTTTAAGGTTTAGTCTTGGATAAGTTCATTATCGTATACGTTAATAAATTGACGATATTGTTTCTGCAAAAAGTAATTAATTTTCATGATAGGTAAAAGCTTTCGAATAGTTCATTTAATGTGTTATTGAAAATTTGTTGAAAGTTATATCGACGAAATAGAAAATATGTGACGTTTAGTTACAAGTAATTTTAACGATTTTGTAAAAATAACTATGGTAACAAAATGTAGTGACAGGTAAAAAGAGACATTTTCTAATCTTAAAAATAAAAGTAAATCGATTTTCTCTTGTTTTTTTTTTTTATTATTATTATTAAATAAAAAGTATCATTCGATAGAGAAGATCTATTAAGGTTTTGCAAAAGGATATATAAGATTGTAAGCTTTCTGGTAATCGATTAAAAACTTTCTCATCATCGTGATTCATAAATCGTTAGAATCCTGAAAAAAAAGTAAATGAACCCTTTTTCGTTCGATCCTTTTTCCCTTCCTTTTTTTCTCTTTTATATATATAGTATATTTCCTCTCGTTTTTGGCTACTACTAATACCCCATATACTTCCAAGCACTATCTTTTAAAACGTTATTTCAACGTAAAGAAGAAGTAAAACGCGAACCTACTTGGGTACGACCATAAAGTTACGAATCGATACCCCTTTCTCTGTTCGACAAAGAGGCTATTTGCCGTATTACCAAAGCTATATACCGATCCTCTTCCGAAACGACCTGTAGTATTAACCTTCCTCTCTCTACTGCCCTCTCTTACAGACTTCCTCCTGTTCGGTTTCACCTTCGGTAAATACTTTTTGCCTGGGGGGGCCCTTGCATCACCGGTGGGAAGGAAGTTCTTTTTTATTCTACTTTTTTCTTTTATTTTTTCTTCTTCTCTTTATCAGACAACGTCTAACTTAATTGTTTGCGAAAGTAAAATCGAAATGTTTCATGATAGGAAAGATTTTATCGATAGAAATGATAACCGAAAACCTTCTAATCATATTTTATTTTTAATGCAATCTATTGAATTAGATACAATGATTTTTATTATCAAAGAAAAAAGGTATTATAATTTTGTATTTTAAATCTGAACTAATCTGTACTTCTACACATTGATCATATGTCATTCTAAACCCTTTTCTATTTAAAACATTTAAATCTCTTTCCAATAATGATTAAACAATTCAAACAGACAAAGAAAATATACTATCATAAAATCTATATATATATATTTCTAGAATACCATAGGAATATGGTATAGCAATGAGGATGATACGATCACACGAGCCACGAACTCGGACATTTACACGCATTTAACCCTTTGACAAGCGGAAACACGCACAGCAAATCAGAATTGGCGAGAATGCGCGTACCCGTCGTGGTGGTACAAGTTCCCTGTACCTCCTACCTAGCATAACCTCTAACTCACACCCTCTGGCCCTCTCTTCCTCATTTCTCCTTCACCTCTCTCTCTCTCTCTTCTCTCAGCAGGCCACGCACGAATTCGAGGCATGCATCGCCATCCAATTATCGCAGCTCGCTGACGCTAATTTTGCCCATTCAGATATCATTTCATCCGTCAATGGTATCCTGATTACCAATTGTATAACTCCTTTTTTTTTACACACACACACACACACACACACATACATTGACTCTATCTAGCTTATATACTCATTCACGCGAAATACAGTGAGAAGGAATGAGACAGAGTTAGAAACTAGGGTTTTAGGGGGTCCGACTGGGCTGAAGGGGGGGCAGGGTAGAATAAGAGAGGAACAGAGATGTATGTTAAAGCTCGACATAGTCATATAACGGTACATAGGACACGCGTCTCTGTCCCCTCTCGTGTACAATAGCGGCTTTCGAAGCGATCGTGCGGTCGAAGTGCGACGATTGCACTCCATCACCATAATATGCTTCGGCGGTTGGCTGTCAATTTTGCAGCTTGCGGTCGTAAACATGGGTATTCCATTCGGTAGAAAATATTCTGATATTCGGTATGTCGTACCAACGGATGATGACCAAGAGACAACGAAGACATCAACTGTCACTATTATTAATTGTACTACAATCATGTTTCTATACACTTGAAAATTTCGTGTATTTTGTATTGTTATTTCAGTTTAATAGTTTTTAAGAATAATATGTAGAAAGTAAATATTGCTATTATGTTTTGATTTTTTCTGTAGTTAATACATAAGTATAGTTTATTTACATTCGACGAGTCAGCCGTTGTCGGACAGTGTAAGAGACTACATCGTATTGGTAAGTCTCTCATTTATTTATTGTTTTCTTTATTTTATTTCATTATTATCAGTATAATTTTTGAATATTAATATAATCGTTCTTTTTTTAAATATTTTTTTTGTAGCTAGAAATAATTCAATTTTTTTAAATATATTTGTCTTTATGAAATCTTATAATTGTTTATTATAATTAAGACGATTATTTATGATTCTCCTAAAAATAACGTTAACCAATGTTAAAAGTGATAAGTTTAAGAACAGTGCGTGTACTATTAAAGCGGTCGTTCAACGAACTCGAACGAGTTAGCAGGATTATTAGAGTCACTACTACTACCACCTACTTTTATCGCGATCCACCCGCGAGAAAGGGTTAATATCGTGTAATATGCCGTCCTTTAAAATTAATAAAAGCCACGCGAACATTTTATTAGGTTGCTGGACAGTACATAGTGAGGTGTGTGATAAAATTATGGTTACCAAACCGAGCTTTTTGTGGAGAACTTTCCGGTCATCGCCCAATAAGCCTGAAGACACAATTGATAAGGCAAGTGGAAAATTAGTTCCTCTCTCTCTCTCTCTCTCTCTCGTAATTTTAGAAGCGTTGTCACGAGAGCTCTCGAAAATAACTGCTTTCCGTGTTATCATTAATGGAATATCCAAAAAACCCGAACGTCGAACCAATAAAATTGTTCTTGTTATTTTTTCGTCGTTGTTGTTGTTTTTTTTTCTCTGACACTATCACGAATATAAAATGAAAAATCAAAATACATTGTGTATCACGTAACGATAGACACGTTGTGACATTATATTAGAAAAATATTTGATATCATTGCAATTTTGATTTACGTTTAAATAATGTGATAAAAGAATATATATATCATTCATAAAAATCACTTTGATGTAATGAAGAAAATATTTATAAATGTCTAAAGCAATCGTCGTTGATCGAACACAACGATATTTTCTAAATCGAATCGATGAAAATAAAATAAAATAAAATAAAACAAAAAAGAAAGAGAAACGTTCAACTTCCTGGCATTTTCCCCATGGATGACTTATTTATCTTTGTATTAATCCATTTTTATTTTATTTGCGGTCGTAATTCCCGGTCCGTTCTGGCCACTACAAACATAGAAAAGGATGAGAGGAACCGAGTGGAACCGGTGTACGCTGATGTTGTCGGTAGTCAGTCGGAATTCTAGCGCGTATGCACGTGGGTTTACCCAGTACGCGCCTTTCGCTTTAGGTCCATACACTACGAAGGATACGACTAACACACGTGGAGAAGATATAGAAAGAGGGGAAAAACAAATATGGTAATGCGGTTCATGGATAAAACAAAGAGAAAAGAAAAAAGGATTATTCAGAGACGTTCTCTTTCAAAACGTTCGAGACAAGCGAGAACAAATGTGTCTTTACTCAGTCGAATCAATCAAAACGATTAAATGCATACATTGAATAGCAAAATAACAATATATATATATCATTGTATTCTATTTGAAACTGAATTGATTTGTTTTTTTATTTCTTTTTTTTTTTTGTTTGTTAAACTTTTACGTTTCTCGTAAAAAAAAGTATCGCAATTTTACGCAATAATATCTTTACTTTTTCAGTGTTTGTTCTTCAAGTATATAAAATATATTCTCTTTTCAGATTTACATAAACATGTCATAGATATAGTTTGTAAAAATAATATGATATATTTAATTTCAATGAACATATTAGTGTAATGAATATTATTAAAAGTAATTCGATGATATCGTTATAATAGGTATTAATTAATGGAAGTTTCTTGTTATGAGGGTTAAATAAGATTATAGTAAGCCAGATGAATTAATGTTCCTATTTCTCATAATTCATATATTTGTATTACTTCAATACAACAGATATGTAGAACCTATTCAGTCAATTCGTAGAAAGAAATACTAAAGTCGAGATATTACCGAAGCTATTATCCTAATCGATGTTCGTGATAGTGGCGATGAAGGTTTACACGGAGCTATCCATCCAACGCGAAACCCATCAACGTGCCAGAACCGGTTCGTGAATGTTCACGTGGTACGATTAGGTCAGATGATCCGTAGCGAAATATTCCCGCTTCCAATCGTTTCTCCACGGGCATGGGCATGGGTAACGGGTACGGGGGTACGGACAAACCAGATGGGTCGGTTTGGTTTACGAAATCCTTGCCTAATGCACCTACCAACGGATTTCGAAGCTGCGGAACGTAAGGATAGAGGATAGTAGATTGATGCTAAAGGTATTAGTAGTATTGGTAATGATAGTAATGGTGGTGATGGTGGTGCTAGTGGTTGGTATCTACTAAATCGGAGATTCACGGGCCATCTGTCGTTGTTAGCCAATATTCGACCCTTGAAAAACCGCGACCAAATCTTTGAAAGGATTTATGTTAACGATGAAATGGTCAAATCATATTTTCATAACGATAAATCTTGAGCTTGTTCCGTTTTCATGGTACATTTAGAGAAAAGTAAGTATTCGTCATGGTTAAATATGAAATCATTTCTTTTTTGGAGGATTTTCAGTAGATAAATCAAAATACAAAAATTCTATCAGATTTTTTACTTCTTTAACAATGATATTAAAATTCTTGAGAGAATGATATATACTTTGATCATTTTATATTTTAGAAAATAGTATTCATTGTCAATTTAATCCTGCACAGGAAGTCAACGAAGACGAAGAAGATGACAATGACGATGAATAAAAGTAAAACGAATAAACGAAAGGAATAAAAGAGTAGAAAAGAGGGGTAGGTGAGGGTTAGGTAGGAAACATCGTTCAAACGAAAACATGTTGAACCCGTCGAATATGATTTTCATCGTTGCTCGGTAGGATTTCTGTTGCTGTTACTGTTACTGGAACTGCTAGAAGCAAATCAACCAACCAACCAACGAATGAACGAACGTACGGACGTTTAAAAAAATCAGAAGGGGAATATAAAAAAAAAAAAAAAAGAGGAAAGAGAAAATAAAAGCTTTCCTTTATGGCACGAACTTTGATCCTGGTGGCATGCCGTTGACAGCTCGTCCAATGTTTGTTCGGACGTTTGTCCAGCAGACCTGGTATTTGGTTAATCAGCGAGTTAGTTGCCCGTCCTTCTACTTCTCTCTCTCTCTCTCTCTCTCTCGTAACGTTCTCTCAGTAGCACCCACTACCACCACCACGACCACCCTCCGATCCTCCCGTGAGTCCTCACGGTCGATCTCTCTCGTTGGACCGACCATGATCCGCTGTTTGGAATTTATCGAACGTGTTCGTGCGTTCACGCGTATGAATATCTCTTTTCCTAGCAGCTAGAGATCTCGTTCGGTAAAATTCCGGAGGATTTCGATTCACCTATTCGATCGTTCGGAAACATAGTTTATCTCGAAAATGGCGTTAACTTATTACCTGCCAATGGCCTTTTTTTGGGACACATTTTCAAATTTTTCTTTTTTAATAACTGCAACTTCAGAATGAAATATATTCGTTAAAATCATGAGATCGTACCTTGTGCTTCATGAAAATATTTAAACTTCTCACTATTTTATTTTAAACAAATAATTAATGATATAAAATAATTTTTATATTTAAATAAAAAAGTAAAACAATTGTTGCAAAAAGAGTTCTATTTGGTTAGTATGAATATCATTAAACAGTTAATTTAATTTCTTTCTTGCATTTTTCTATTGTGGTGTGTTATATGTTGAACTTTTGGTTACAATTTTTAAACAACTCTTAAAAATAAATCAAAACAAATTTATTTTTATTTTATCATCGAACTTTAATATGGAATTTTGTTAATACGATTTTGTGAATATTATTATCGATATTTTTAGAGATAATCTTTTATCGCATTTAAAAAGTGAAAAAGGAAATAGGAAGACAAAAAAGAAAAGAAGAAGAAGAAGATAAGAAATAAACTTAATACGAATAATTGGATCACGCAAGGGTTGTGACGCAAGGTTGTCCAGGTTCATGAAAACGAATCGCTTACTCGCAATGGGATCCTTCGATGTCGCTCTGAATTACAGAGAAAGGATTTACACGACGATCGTGATTCAAGGAGGTATGCATGAACGATCTTAGATAGTAGGAAACGAGAGAGATAACCAAGATTCTCTGTCTTTCTCTCTCTATCACTCTCTTTTCGGTCGCTCCAGCAAATCGTCTTAATTTTAACAAATTGTAAACAACACCCAAGCAACACTCCGTTTCAGTACTTTGGGGGATAACGTAATCCGCCGTAGAAGACGATGGTAGCAATCTCCTTCTACCCCTTTTTCTATCTTTATCTCTCTTTCCTGCGTATCGTTTATATCCTGCCTAGTTCTAACTTAGTATATGTGCTTGTCTGTGTATCAGATAGAGAGAGAGAGAGGGAGAGAAAGAGAGAAAGAAGAAGAGTAGTGTCGTTCTAACAAACTCTCTTGGTCTCTTTATACATTTTCTCTCTCTCTCTCTCTCTCTCTCTCTCTCTCTTACACTCTCACACATACACACACACAAACACACTCATCTTCCTATCTTTCTCCCTTATTCGGTATAAGCAACGATGTGTGTGCAAAGTTTTGTGAGTTTGCGTAGTTAGCGTTACTTGTGCATTAATTGAGGATTACAACAGCAACGAGATATGAGGCGGGACGTTAGTAAGGTGGGTTCCGCGATATCCAGGTGAAACGAACGGGGATTGGAGAACGAAACATGGAGTGTGTGTATGAGAGAGAGAGCAGATAGAACGAGATGGTCGACAAGCACCAGTACAAGCACAGACGGCGGGCTTCGAGTCTCAAGCACACGGTAACTTTCCTAATCACCGTAGGAAGCCTCGAGGTAGTCATCCCCTCAGCCATCATACGATCCAAGTATGATAGACACGAAAGCTCGATTAGAGACGCTGAAATCGCGTGCAAAACCTTTTGCGATATATATATATATTTATATATGTATATATGTTAGTAGTAACGTTCGAGAGATGGAAATAACCAATGAAAGAAATGAAAGTAAATGAGACCAATGAAAATAGACCCATCAAAAATCTTAGAGAAATATTTGGGATTATTCAACTAACCTAAGTTCTCACATAGTTGATCTTCCTTGCTAAAATCGTGTGTATTCGTGTTCATTGTCCGATTCTACACGAGAGAGAGAGAGAGAGAGAGAGAGAGAGAAAGGATCTTACTGAAGAGAGGAAAACCGAACGACAAAGATCCTGCCGAACGATTTTCAAAAGGAGATATGATCGTCTCTCGAATTTCATCGAGTATGGTAAGAACACTCGACGGTCAACCGTCAGAAACATTCGACTTGTAGACGTAGGATGTACTTCTACTTGTATTGTCCTCTTACGTTGGATATCATTCTTCCTTATAGTACTCGGTACCTATTTTATAGATGATTAGTGGCTTTTGTAATATTATTATAAACGAAATTCTAAGTTCTATCTGTTAGATTTAAAAAAAATTCATTTTATATTATAAATTATATTATAGCAAAACTAGAGAAAATTATTGTCAGTTTTTGTAATTTTATTTTTACTCTTCTTTTTCTTTTTAAATATTAAATTACACTTAAGTATGCTGATCGTGTTTTAAAACGATTAAATAATTTTTCTTTTTTTTTTGTAGTTGTATAATTATCTTATTATCGTATAAAAATTACTTCGATATTTCTGGAATCAATTTTCTTTATTTAAACTTAATTAAGATTTTTATTTTATTCATTGCAAATTAGAAGAGAATTCTCTGTTATATTTATATTAGGTTTCGTAATTTAAAATATTCCAATATCTTAATATAACCGAGTTAGCGAAAAAAAATCTTCGTTATTTAATCCGGGAATTATGATCGTTAATAGATCGTGAGACGAAATTAAATCTAAGTAATTCCCGTTTCGGGTTGGTTAGGAAAACGACTGCTGACTCTTACGTTTTATACATTATACACCTTCGCCGTAGTTTTTTTTTAACGTTGGCAAGAAAAAATAATCTTTTTTGTAGTTGTCAGAATACTTTTCCTTGTACGAAGATGATAGAACCACAATGAAAAATTTCGTGAATTTATTCGAAATATATTTACATACTTTCTCGTAATTTTTTTTTAACAAAATTTATGATTGTCAAAAATACATATATACTCGAAAATTAATATAA
Organism: Polistes dominula; assembly: GCF_001465965.1. The sequence continues at coordinate 1,478,687 of NW_015149003.1, forward strand.
ACCTAAATTTATGTATTATACGTCAAATGTAATATTTATTATTACCAAATTACTAATGCATATACTATAACAAATCTATTCGTATTTGTTATTTAAAATATTACTTTACAGTAAAAAAAAAAAAAAATATAATGATCGATTAATATAACAAAAGATAGAAATAAAAAAGAAACTTGTAGTCGTAAAAAACATATCTATCATCTTTACGTTCACAAACAAAAATCGTTCTAGTTCTGAGGATAAATTTGACATAACAGCAGCATGGAAAGAGATGGATAGATAGCATGAAAGAAGAATAAGAAGAAGAAAAAAGAAAAAAAAAAGAAAATGAGAAAGACAGGCGAAGGGGAAGAAGCGGTCTCCGTGGAACTGAATTTAGAACGACGAAAGAGCTACTCTTGTCTCAAGGAAAATGAAATTCTGGCCTCCGTTATCGGGTTCACCACGAAAAAGGATTTTAAGTGCAGCAAAGTGAACGTACTAGGACGGAAGGCATTATCCGGGCGACAATACACCCTATGAAATAGTAAATACGAAAGCAAGGCAACCGTCCTGTTCTTTATTTTTCTCTCTTTCTCTCTTCTTTCACTTATTTCCCTTTTTTTTCATTATCCTTTCTTCTTTTTTTTTCTTTCTTTCTCTGCCAGCTTTCTCTTATTCTTTCGCTCTTTGAGAGAAATTTCAATATTATCCGTTCAACGAGACTACTACTACTACTACTACTAGTAGAAGGAATACCGCATAAAACGACGTAGCTGAGGGTAATAGAAGCATATGAGGTAATAAAGAAAACGCTTTGTATAAGAAGAAGTGTAGTAGGGTACACATAGAAAGAAAGAAAGAAAGAGAGAGAGAGAAAGATAAAGATATGAATACGACGATACTTAAGAATACGCGTATCATCGTATCCGAGCTTAGAAAAAAAGGATGATCCGCCTTATCGAGAAACTATCGAGTTTGGTTAAACTCATCGTAGTTTTATTTTTTTCACCCCTTCTAAGTAAACTAAAATTTTTTTCCTTTTATTATTAAATTAATTCTTATTATTACCAAAAAATATAAGTACAGTAGAAAAACTGTATCTAAAGAGTAAACAATCTTTTGGCTCAGGGAAGATAGTTTTACATACGTCAAAAATCGTCTTATGTTAAACTAAAAGTAGAATAAAAGTAAAAGCGAAATATGGTTTTATTTCATTCGAGAATCGTACATTATCGAAGTGACGCGAGTTAGCTAGCAAGCTAGCAAGCAAGCAAGCAAGCAAGCGAGCAAGCAAGCAAGTGTGCCCGAGCTTTATTCATGAAATAACAATCGATGGAAGCGGAGGAAGGCCTCCACCTCTTCCCTCCACCCTTGCCGCTGAAAATCGTTCGATATAAACACGCTTGAAACGTTCTCTCTCTCTCTCTCTCTCTCTCTCTCTCTCTTACTCTCAAACACAAATTCTCATTCTCTCTGTCACTTCATAGGTAGTAGGATGCGAGCGAATTTGTGCGCGCGTGCACACGTCCTCCGTCATTCCGAATATTCCCCTACCCTCCTGCTCCCCTCTCATTTCCACCCCTTTCCCGTCCCGTTTTCACCGGCAACCAACTAACCCCCGTTTTCCTCCCTTCCTCCTCCGGTCATCCCTTTCTCGATACAATGTAGTCGGGAGCGAGATTGACCGGGGGGTTCAAACGGGGTTGGAGGAGAATTGCTGGCAGGGTCGAACCACCGTGCTCCGGCATATTCATGAGCGCTGAGTGCGCGGGGTTTGAACCAATATACCGCCTCCTGTGTTTCGTCTTCTATGTATGCACCCGCGCATGCCTCTCTGTGTGTGTACAAACACGTATGAGAGATATGTACCAACTCTCTCTATCTCTCTTTATCTCTATCTATCTCTTTCTCATTCACATTCCATCTCTTTGTCCCGTTTTCACGAGAATGTGCGAAAATACACGTAATATGAGAGGTTAGGTTGGCAGGGTAGCAAAGTAAGCCAGTTTCGTTCAGTAAGTAAGCTAAGTTTGTTCCGTTTATAATACGGATAAGGTTTTATATATATATTTTTGTGTTTTGTTTTGTTTTAATATTACCTGATGTATTTAGAAAAATATGTAATATGCAAATAATTGTTTTATTTTTCTTTTTAGTTTGTTTTGTTTTAACTTTGTAATATTAATCGGTTTGAAATATATTCTATTGTTCGGACTAATGTATTGAGATTATTTTTTTTTATTATAGATTTAATAAGAAATAAATGTTTAGATAAATTAGATTTGATAAGTAAACGAAATATAAAATATATTTCTACGTATTTTATAATATCAAAATGTGGTAATAACCCATTTCTTCTTCTTTGGTGTGTACACAAAAAGTAGCTCGTGGAAATTGTTGGCAATATTTAACTTCCTTTGCGTATTAACAACGTGTCCGACGTGTATAGATGAGCATATATGTTCTATATAGATATATATGTATTTGTCTATCTATAAAAAAGAAAAGAGATATATAGAAAGAGAGTATGTATTTGTGTAGAGAGAATGAGATAGAAAGAGAAAGAGATTTGATGTTGGATTCTCGCTGGAGGCGCTTGTTTGCAGTGTCCGTCGGCTAAAGGGTAGCCGAATAAAAGCCGAATGGGGGATAGTTCGATGTAGGAATATCCATTGAAATACTTTAATTAACCCTCACGATACCTTTCCTTGTCTATCTATCTATCTTTCTATCTCTCTCTGTTCTTTAGACTCGCTTGCAGTTTGCTTAAAATGCCTCGTCGTGCCTGCTCAAAGGAGGAGATACGTGGAAGAGGGAGTTAGGAAGGGTGAGAATTAAAAGGAGGAAGAGGAAGAGGAAGAGGAAGAGGGTGTGAGAAGGTATCACTGCCGTCGTACGAATTGATCGAGTTCAAAGGATGTGTAAATCAGTCGCGTTCGTGATCGTATGCATTTAGGTAGGAGGGGCTTCTTTGTTGTTAATCTGAGGTACCAAGTAGGTAGATACGTCGGGGGAATGAATTCAGAATAAAATCGAATTGCAGATAAATATGTGTACCCTTATTTTTAACTTTTCTCGACATTATTATCGACGTTATTATTTTAAAGTTAAATCAATGAGTATCTTTAAAAAGTTTTAAATGTTTCATCTTTACTTTGAGAAGAATATTTTAAAACTTTCAAATTTTACGAATATTTTATATAGTTCACTTTTTTATCATGATATTATTATTGAGAATATTATTTAAATTTGATAATTAAAGAAATATTTGGAAAAAGCATATTTTGAATATTATATAAAAAATGAATTGTTTGTAATCTTAAACATTAATATAATAAAATATAGGTTGGATAGATAGTAAAATTAGAAGTAGGTAACGCATGGAAATTCGTCGAAATCGTTTCAACTGACGGTGGGGGCGGGGAACATTGTGATAATTGCACGATCGTGACGATTTAATAATACGTGCACTCGTATCTACGGATTTCAGTGAAGCCGATAGATTTTATAGTTTGCATACGAGAGGGGCAGCATTACCGTCAATATTTAACGTCATCGCAGCTTCATTGGCATTAACTAATGTGTGACGACGTTAATCTATTTTAGCGTACCGCAGACCGGAGCAATCATAAACCATTTTGCATACAAACCGTTCGCATTAGCGGGCCATATTCGAAATCGTTTTTAATTTACGACCGTACGATCAACGATTAAAGACCAAAAGTCAATGAAAATGTCAGTTACTCAAACACCAAATACAATAATATTACTCATCAAACATCTGATATGCTTTATTGATTATCTAAAAACATAATTCTTCTTTGGATTTTGTCTTTCTTTTCTTTTTTATCTTTTACATAGAAAAAAAGCAAAGATAAAAAGTAAAACATTTGTTGAACGAAGTGGAAATGAATGAAACAGAAATAATAGACGAGTGAATAGATATACTTGAATTATAAGACGGAATAGTAATAGTTCAGTAGTATAAAGAAACAACCGGAAGTTAACAAGGAGAGGGATGTGGGGAAAAGGAAGGAAGACGTATAATTTTCTTTCGTACACCTACCTCGTCAAAGGACCTATCGATCTAAGTTCGAACAAAGGAGAAAGCTACTTTAATTATCGACTGTCTCTCACCCCGGCACACCCTCCGGACTATTCGGTGGTGTCCTTTGTACGAACCTGAGCCATCGTTGTTGGGATCGTGGCAACAAGGATGGAAGAGATGATGCTGACTACTACGAAGAGAAAAGAGGGAGAAAGAGATAAACAGGAGAACATTGAAAGGTAGGAGGAATAGAAATACAAAAGCGGAACAGAGAAAAACGGTGAAATGTGAGATAAAGAATAAAAGAGATAGATAGAGAGAGAGAGAGGAAAACTATAAAGGGCACTAGAAGAAAGGGAAGTCCACCCCAATAACGTTAGCAGACAGTCCGTGAAACAATATGGAAGAGACTGCTAGCTTCGAATGCGTCGCTAATAAGTAAATACGAATTAGCATTCCGAGTCCTTCACTGATATAAATCAAACGAATTAATTACGAACTATGCTGCCGAGGGTTGTACACGTGTTAGAGTATGAAAGAAGAAAAAACAGAAAGAGTGAAAGAGAGAGAAAAAAATAATAAAGGACGCAGGACTATTTTTACTTCAGAGAAAAGAAAGTAAAACGACGTCGTTCGCTCGTACGCTTTGCATATTGCACAACGTAAATACTAATAAATCCTTGTCGTTGGTGAACACGTGTGTAAGTGACGTATATACATAACACATATATACTTGTTCTTCATAGGGTAACATTGGGGTGGGGGTGGTATTCGTTTCCAGAGAGATTAAACTCACGATGTGAGAAGTATGTGCTTTATTTAACGCATCGTTTCTTTTTTTCTTTCTGTTAACGAACGAGCTTCTCTCGAAAAATAAGACGATTCTCACAATCAACGTACGTATTTGTTTATCTTCCTTCACGAGCCACGCGAGTAAAGATAGCACAGGGTGAAAGAATGAGAGATAGATAGAGAAAGAAAAAGAAAATATCTCGTGCGAATTATTATGTTCGTGATACGATACCACCTGGGGGTATGTGTGTGTGTGTGTGTGTGTGTGTGGTAGTAAAGGAAAACGAAAGATGTGTCATAACGGGTCTAAAATAGAATAGGATTTATTCTCGATAATTTATTCATCATCGAAAAGGCACTTTGACAACGGGTAAATCGTGTTATGTATACTTACTATATTATTTCAAATTTATCCAATCGAATACGATTACAAGGGGTAGAGATAAGTGAATGGGATATCGTATAAGAATGATTAATCGACACATAACACGAATTATTACGATCAATGATTTATCTATTTTAAAAGGGAAACAAATTCGCGAGAAGTATATTACGTGGTATTGTTAATATCATTCTTATGCTTAATATTACAAATATTGTTTCTTTTTTATTGGATAGACCAATAAAGAAATTTTATTTGTTATGATTCATAACAAGATTATATAAAAGTTTTACCAGTGTATAAAAATATATTAACACATATAAAAGGTATCAGAAAAATCGTTGTTATCGGCATACTCTAATCGTTCCGATTAAAATCTTAAGGGAGGACTAAGACCAATATAGCATTTGAACCCTCGACAAGCTCAACGAGAGAGAGGAGTGAACGTTCAACAAATAATGTTGTAGGAGAGAGTAAGAGAGAGAGAGAGAGAGAGAGAGAGAGAGAGAGAGCAAGCAAGCAAGCAAGCAAGCGAACGACAACGTGCTGACATTGCTCATTTGTGAAACTCCACGATATCTGTCACGTACAGGCATCGATAATGCGAGCCTTGTACGAACGCATTACGCGTTCGCAAGGCCCGGGCATAAACGGCTCTAGGAGGAGAGAACCGAGAGCACGGGATAGGCTTTTCATTACTGTTTGGTATCGCGTTTCGAGCCACCCTAACGAGTCGAATGAAGGGTTGTCGCGGTGCTCTGGTGGTGCTGGTTGATGGTACTGGTGGTGGTGGTGGTGGTGATGCTGTTGCTTGCTGCTGCTGTTGCTGGTGGTGGCGCGAACCGGTTGCGGTGGACGCGGCAACGAGAGAAGGAAACTACTATTGGTGACGAAGGGTACGAGAAGAGGTGAAAGAGGAACAGGAGGAAAATAGGGTAGAGGAGGAGGAGGTGGTGGGAGTAAAAAGGGTGGAATGAGGATTCAGAGCAATGCTTAGACGAAGGGAAGAGTATAGTAGTAGTAGTAGTAGTAGTAGTAGTAGTAGTAGTAGTAGTAGTAGGTGTGAGGTTAAACGGGGATGAACGAGAGAACTGAGACGGGGTTGTTTGCAGCTTCCCTCTAATTTTGTTGGAAACATCGTTACACCTAGATCGTATCATCTTGTTTATGGGCTTATACCTAGATGCTATTCGCTTCGAAACCTTCCCTTCTCCTCCACTTTACCACCCTCCCCTCCTATGATCACCCTATACCCACCCACCCCCTCTTATTCCACCCACAGACTCCTTCGTTTCCGCTTCGTTCTTCGCTATTTTATTATCACGAGCTCGAACTCTCTCTCTTTCACTCTCTCTCTCTCTCTCTCACTCACTCTTTCCTTAGTTCCGTTGGAAACAACATCTCTCGATCTCTGTCTTGTTCCAGTTAAATCGACCTCTTTCTTCCTTATCGATATTTCATTTTAGATAGATATTACCTTTAACGAGGTAAAATTTTAAAACGTTTTTTGTTTTTCTTTTTTTTAAACCTTACTCCTGTTAGTACATTTTACCTTTTATATTTTTTATTAACAAGATTTTTCCTTTTTATGTTATATATAATATATAAACATATTATGTGTGTAAAATTTATTCGTTCGTAATATTATGAAGATAAATAAATAAATAAATAAATAGAAAAAAAAGAAAGGAATGTACGCTTAACGTTCGATTTCGTTTAATTAACGTCTATCGTTTATAGTGGGGACAAATTATGCAAACACGAAGAGAAATAAACGATATCGGCACTTTGGGATTTGTAGGTAATTCGGAGCCACGGGTGCCGCACGTTCGCTCGCGAGGACCGTAATATTTCCTCGTTTACGTATTGCATAGCATGTCTGTAGATACACAGAGATACGTAGAGATACCGGTGGTGCTTATCATTGTATTATCAAACTTGGCCAATTGGGTCGTGCAGGATATAGCATGAACATTCGACTATACATACACGAACTATATTCTACCTTATACCTAAAACACATTCTACTAAGGTTATCCATTTCGTTTTCAAAAGTTTATAAAACGGTAAGAAATTTTATTTCAAATTTTTTTTTCCTTTTCTATGAACGATAAATCTTTCTTGCCAATAAATAAAAGAACAAGAAAATATGATTAAGATTGAACGTTGATTTTTAATACGAAATTTCAAAGTTTAATAAATTTCAGTTCAATAAAAATAGTAATCCAAGTTATCGTATCATCGTTACAAATTCAATTAATATTTTTTTATTCGGGGAATATCCAAGATATAAATATTTTAACGAAAAGAAAAAAAGTGGTACTTAAAAAACAATAGAAAGAAATAAATGGAAAATATGATTTTTTAAAAAGAGTTGGTTATGAAAACCTTGGGGAGAAGTGGAGGAGTGGGTTTAGTGAGAACGATCGAGGAACGTAAAAATAAATCTTATTGTTTTTTAAATGGAATTTACGCGTCGTGGTTCCACGTAGCTCTCTCGCACGATGGTCAACGCGGGTAACACGCGTCAAGGGAATTTAACGACGTTATCGGCGGCGTTGTCCAAACAGAAGCTCCACGGCGTGTACGCAAAGTACACAAAGTTCCGATTCGTGCCAGCAAATCGCGTGCTACCCGACGCCCGTGCACTAGCACTAGCACTAACACTAACACACTACTAGCAACGTTCGGGATCGTCCGCGACCGTGCAAACAGGAAGACGTGACAGGATAGCGAGGAAAAAAAAGAAACAAAAATAACATTAAAAAAAAAAAAAAAAACAACAAAAAGAAGGAAAACGCGACGCGTGAAAGGAAGGTAGTATACTCTTTATGTAACATTTTTATGTATGTGTGTGTTTGTGTAATCTTCCTCTCTAACGAAATTATTTCTTCTTTTCTATCTTCATCCTATGTGTACGGAGTATGTAATTGTTTGTTAAACGAGTAACACTATACACAAATAATTCCTTTTTTTTCTCTATCACAACTTTGAATTATCATTTATGCATAAATTTACTTTAGCAACCAACCTATATGAAAGGTACACAGAGAAAAAAAAATATATACGTATATGTATATATATATGCATATACGAATTTTCATAAGAGAAATTCAAATGTTGATTTATGCAATATATACTTCAAAGATAATAATAATCTATCAATCAATTAGTCGATCATAGTAAAATAAATAAAGTGTAATAATATAAAGGACAAATGATTATTATTCGTGATAGTTCGTTCAACAGGAAGCTATTTCAAGATCGGTTGACCGATCGTAATATACCATTCGAAAGGTTTGGGGTTGACCCTTCGGTGTTTAGTCGATCGGTAGAGAGTACCCAAGAATGTCATCGTCCTAGTATTAGTCGTTGACGACGACGACGACGACGACGACGACGACGACAACGACGACGTCTATTGTCATATTGTCATATTGTCGCAGTAACAGCTTTGATGGGCCGACGGTTTAAACGCAGACTCACGCTCGCGAGAGAATATACACCCATGTGTTTCCTCGTTCTACTTGGCTGTTCCTCCTACGACCACTTTGTAACGTGTATTACAAGACCACGTTTATATACGCAAAGATAGAATGAGAGAGAATGCATTCATATATCTGTCTCTCTCGTTAACTATCTCTCTATTTATCTACCTCCTACCATCTTTGTTATACATATATACGTATACACGTCTATACATTCACAAATGCACACATATACATTAGTCAAGCATGATCTTGGACGTTTGCATGGACCACGCACACGCACATGCATACCTATACTCATACATAAAAGCATACACATAGAAACTGGCAGACTGGCATTATATCAAAATATAGCACATCTACCGGGTGCCCGCATTACTCTATTGTAACACAATCTCTTGTTGTTGTATCGTACGTGTACGTGTTTAGGTATGTACCTACTAAACGGACATTACACATCTCTTATCGTTCATGTATATTGGAACGGGAATACGGATACGTGATCTTATCCTATTCTTCGATAACTGTCCATCAGTTGACTAACTTCCAATCGAGATCATTCCGATATATATTCGAAATTATTCGGTCTAGTTTATAATAATTGTAGAAATATAATTCAATTTTATTTCTAATATCAAATATAATACATACTTATTTCTATTCATTCGTTTTTATTATTTTCTAATTTTATTCAAAATAAATTGTTAAATTTATTCGATTTTATCAATTGTAGTGACGAAGATGAACGATTTATCTCTCATTAATTTTTTCTTTCACACACACACACTGTCTCTTTTTCTCTTTTTTTTTTTGTCCTTTTATTCGAAGCTCAATTCGTAGCACGATTCGAATGGATAATATCTTTTTATTTTTTATAACGATCATTAACGAACGATGTATAATTAGAGTCGACGTTGCACATTCTACCAAGTTACGTAAATTATTGCAAGTGGTAAAATGACATATACACGTACATATGTTCTTTGCAATCTCTTCTTTCTCTATCTCTATAATTTCATTTTCTTTTTTTATAATATATATAATTCTAATTGATATTTAATTCTGTATACCCTAAGAATATTACTCCAAGGCTTTTTTTAATAGTCAATTAACGTACTGTCTATTTCTCTCTTTTAAATTTTTCTTCATATATTAAATATAATACTCGTATTGAAATGATAGAAATAAAAAGTACTTTTTTGAATTAAACTTCTTGAAGAAGAAATTTAGTAGCATTGGATGGACAAAAACTTGGCTTTAAATTCGAAAAGGTAATTAGTGTAAAACGACCGTGTTACTTTGCGTTACGCTCTCAGAGATCCGAGAAGTAAACTTAAAACGACTCTACGTATATACACGCATATACACGTATACACACACATACATATATATTAGTATATATACGTAGTAATATAAAAAGTAGGGAAGCCATGGTTAAAGTTTCAAAAGTTAGTCGAGTTTAGTTAAATAATAGCATCTTTCTTAATTAACTGCTAAAGTTATAGTTGTATTAGAGGTACGTACATGCACAAACATAGAAGAATAAAGCATCTATTGAAGAGAGTTTGAGCTACTCTCAACATGATACTCTATATATATATATATTTCGCTTTCTATCTCTCTCTGATACTCTATTAGAGCTAGTCTTAATGTCCAACTGATCGAGAACCTAACTCAATGTTAGAGAGTCGAAGCATATCGCTGTACGATAGAAGATAGAAGCTTTAGGTATTCCATGACAAGCAACAGCTCTCTATGGCCATCCATATTCCTCTTGAGTTCTACTTCCTAGAGAAAGATAGATAGATAGATAGGTAGATAGATATAGTGAATGAGTGAGTGTGTGAGAGATAGATAATACTTGGAGAGTCTAAGTTCGATTAAACTTACACAGAAGGTATCACTTTTCCCTTTAACATCGTCTTTCATAATACAATATATGTATAATATATATAATACAATATATATGTCTAGTTTATAAATGATAGTTTAAAATAAATCCTTGAATATTTTCATTATATTTGTTTCTATATTATATTGCATATATTTAAATCTAAAAAAGAAAAAAAAACAAAAGCCAAATCGATTTAACTATTTAATTGGATAATCAAGATAATCTATAAAGTTCCTACGTTGATTAGGGATACCCTTCGTATAGTCATACCACGCTCGAATAAGCACACGATTTGGGAAATCGATCGATAGGATTAAAATTCGTTGATGGGCTTCGTGATCTCGACAATATGGTTGCGTCTGGATAACGTCGAATATTCTGCGGTAAGTTAGGCACATAATAGCACATATATTATATATCTATATATAAATATACGTGCATATACATATTATACAATACGTAGATATGTAAAATACATTTTATCGATAGAGCATTCGCATTTCATATTTCATAAACGTTTCTAGTTTCCAATGTTGGTTACTATTGCGTTTGTATCAATTAGTACGTCTCGTTATGGTCATATGAAACAAATTATAATAT
>NW_015149003.1:1489926-1515522 GCF_001465965.1 Polistes dominula
TATATATATATAGATATAGAGATAATTATTAAAAATAAAATAAAAAAGATAATTTAGAAAATTTTTCTATACAAATTCAACACAATATTTATTCAACGATAACATTCAAATGATTGTATAATATATTTCTTTTTCTATTTTGTCAGTACGAAACTCCCTTCTTCCTAGGTTTCAAGGTTTACGCGCGTGTCAACAAACGACGTAAAAGTGTTCCCGTGGGTACGATTGTCACGGCACAAATTATCATGCCCTCGCTAACGCGAGTATTCTGAAGGGGTCGAATACGTTTCGGGCCGACGACGACCATCGTCCTTGGTTTCCTCGTAGTATAGCCCAAAGCACTCACGAGAAACACCTTTTTCTTTAACGCTTCTAACCATTTTTTTTCTTTTCTTTTCTTCTTTTAGTACCAACAAGACTTTTTCTTTCCTTTTCTTTTCGTTTTTTTTTTGATTCTTTTTTTTTCGTCACTTTCTTTAATCTTTTTCAATTTCTCTTTCATCCCCTTTCCTTGTACCCTCATTCAGTGCTCAATTTGTTCCGTACTTTCGATCGTAATGATTTCCTTTTTCATTTTGTTTTGTTTTTTTCTTTTATTTTTCTCTTTTGGTTTTTACGAAAGGAATTATTTCACGCGTTAATTTCTTTTTTTCTTTTCGTTTAAATCGAAATAAGAGAGTTATAACGATATAACGAATTGAATTGTTATTATTCGAATCACGTTAATATTCATCGTACGATCCTATTATCAGATCGTAAAAGTTTTTATCTGATAAATTTGTTATTATCGACCGTCCGACCAAATATCGATAGTACTACTTAATTCTAACATCTTTTCTCTCTTTCTCTCTATTTCTCTCTCTTTCTTTGATAGAATTTATACTAAATTATTACTTACACGATCAATTCCCCGATCAAAACCCGCTTTTGCTACTTGCTCTTAGAACTCGATGACTTTTTAATGATCATTATCGAATACGACGTTAAGCGATAACATAACTTTGGAGTTTTCCCGAATATTTTAACGAACGCGATCAATTTTGACGTAACGTTATAAACTATTTACCAAAATTAGATCGTTATTCGAACAGGGGTAAACGGATTGAAAATTAAAGTTTCAAACTTCTTTTTCTACTTTTCTCATTTTTTTTTTTCTCTTTTCAATCATCAAATGGGATCTTCTGAACTTTTGCTCGTACACGCAAAGTTTAACAATAATTGTTCAAATAACTTTTTAATTCGTATTAAAAGAAAAAATATATAAAATAATAATAAAATCAAATGCATAAATGTGAATCATCTTACACAAAAGAGAGAGAGAGAGAGAGAGAGAGAGAGAGAATGAGTAATCGGAATAGAAAGAAAATTGAAAACCCGAGAACGTTATCGAGTACATGCATTTAACCAAGTTTTTTTTTCTTCTATCTCTTCCTCTTTTACATTCTGCGGAACGAGCAAACAGAGGTGGAAAACGTTAATGATGGGTAGCCCTTTAGTGCCAGGCTCGGGTGTGGCAGTACACACACATATGTACACATACGTTGAGAGATGTACGTTAAACATATGTTTTCAACGTGAATAGTAGAACATAAAATAGATATGTATATATATATGTATTATATATAGAGAAGTATGTATGCATATGAGTATTTATGTCTCTCTCTCTCTCTCTCTCTCTCTCTCTCTCTCTCTCTCTCTNAACGATGGTAAAGCTCTCCAAATAGAACGATTCATCTACGGACATTAATACCCCGCTTGGATCGCGAGAGAGAGCTTTACCATTATAATTTAATATGTCTCTCTCTCTCTCTCTCTCTCTCTCTCTCTCTCTCTCTCTCTCTTTCTCTTTCTCTGCATGCGTATATGTGGATGTGTGTGTGCGTGTATTTGGAACGATGGTAAAGCTCTCCAAATAGAACGATTCATCTACGGACATTAATACCCCGCTTGGATCGCGAGAGAGAGCTTTACCATTATAATTTAATAGTTAGTTTGATCCACCAGTAATTTATTCTTTTAGATCGATCCGAAAAATATCAAAAAAAAAAAAAAAAAGAAAAAACTGGGGAAATATATATGTAGAACACGAATTATTAAAATCTAACGTTAAAATATCATTTGGAGATAAATTAATTTCGTCCAAATTGTAATAAGCATTACTAAATTTTCAATAGTGAACTTTAATAATATTTTCTTAACTATGAAACGATATGAAAAGTTACTAGTAGAAAAAAAAATAATAAAATAAAAAAATAGTGAGATAGAAAGAGAGAGTTGAGGCTAGACTAGACATTTGCACACGTTCTCTCATTATAACGTTAAAAATTTTTCTACGAAATTCATCCTGTTAATCGCGTAACCGGAGATACACACACCAGATGCGGCACCTGGCATGATAAAATTGCAAAACTCTTCCTGGGTTTGCCACTAGCATGAGGAAAAATTTTAGATTATTCGCGGAATGCAATCTCAAAAATAGAGAAATAAAAAGAGAGAGTGAGTAAGTGAGTGAGTGAGTGAGAAAGAGGTTAAAAATGTAGCTTAATAATTTCGTATACATGTTAACGTAAAAAATGTTGAGAAGGTTTTTTTACCCTTGTAAGACGGTTAGGTATAATGCATTATAGAAAATTGAGGTATTTGTTTTAAATACTGATCGTGTTGGAAAAAATAAAAATAGATTTTTAATAAAAAAAAGAAAAGGAAATAAAAATTATTGGATAATCGTCGTAGTAAGATTTCGATCCGAGATTTGAAATTATTTTTTGACGTTTTTAGATATTTTATAAGCCAATAAAACGCCGGAAGAACCTGTTAACGGAATAAACGTCGGGTTGGTCTCAAAAAGAATCTGAACAATCCACGAAAGTCCGAATGCGGAATTGGCTGTTACAATTAAATCGTAGAAAGCTAAATTAAATCGGGATTTTGCATCAATATCTCTCTCTCTCTCTTTCTCTTTCGTTTCATTTTACCCGTTGATTTTGCTTATGTAACATCGTTACACCGTTATGCCCTACTATTCAAACAAAGTTGTTCGAACTCATGGGTTATTATTAGTTTTCCAAATTGAATACTAGAAATAAATCGGGTCTACTGCCTTTCTGACATTAACAGAATTTATCATAATTGCTGTTATCTGTATATACTTATGTATATACTTATGTTATATACTTTTTATAAAGAAGGATAAAAATAGGTAAGAGAAAATAAGAAAAAAAAAGGAAGGGAAGGTGCAACGAAAATGTAATTGTAATTAATGTATGCATTGCATGAATAAGGTTTTTCAATGAAGTTCACAACTAATTAAAAATTATTTTCTATTTATAAATGCAAAAAGAAAAATATTGAAATACGGGAAAATGGTTAATAAAAGACATTAAAAAATAAGAGAAAAAAATTGCAGTTCACGCCTCGAATGGTTCACAGATTGATAACTATAATATTAACGAATGGCCGTAATTAACGCTTCTACGAAGGAAATGAAGGGTCTGCTACGAACGGTTTCCGGAGACCGCCAGATCAATTTCGTCCGATGTTACGCAAATTGTCCCAATCCTGGTGGTATTGTCATATTAATCATAGAGGCGACCCTTCGGCGAAGGGTGAGCAGTCAGTCGAGCTTTCGAAAATCGCCCTTCCTCCCTTTCTCTCACTTTGCTCGAACGTAGTCACTTTAGTAAATTACGAATCATTTTATCTTCGTCATTGGGGAGTTAAAGAAGAAATAATCTTTACGTTTGTTCATATAAATGATAAAAATTCTTATTAACTAGTTAACCACTAATTTACTTTTCCAAATTAAGTTTTCTCTCCCCGAATCCACGTGTTAATCGTTAAAAAAATAATTTGTAAGAAATAAAAATAATCTTTGCAAAATTAATGAGCATCGAACTTAACAATTTGCGAATAGTTTCATTATCGAGACAGAGAACATCATTTCATTCGTTCATTCTTTTTGTCTCTTCTGTAGAAAAAAAAAAAAAAGAAAAAAAAATCACACATTCGCATTCGCATTATACTACACGGAAGTACGGAATCTCATAGTGAGAGACGCTTCAGAAGGTCCGCTCGCGTTTTCAATTAAACCACGGGTACGATATTTTCACGCTCGGGTCCTCGCCGAGGGACAAGCCGGAAAAAGTAGACACTCTTTTGCCGAGTTCGGTCGTTATGAACGTTGAAAAGCGTTCGCTCGCTCGCTCGCTCGTTCTCTCTCGTTAAAAAGATTTAAGAACGAGCAGGGAGAACCCAGAAAAGGGTTGGACAGAGGACTGGTATGCAAGGCTGCTTGTTCGTTCGTTCGCTAGCACGGCCTATAGATAATACGATGGCGTGCAATTCTTCTTTTTTCTCTTTTTTTTTTCTTTTTTTTTCTTCCTACCCCATAACAGAAATTCACCACCGTTTCTATCTCTCTCTTTCCCTGTCTTTTGCTCTATCTTTTTCTCTTTCTGTCATATTTATATACATATACGTATATAAATGTATATATACACATATAAATATATGTATACATACTTCCTATATATTATATACATATATACTTGCACATAGACTAGCTAGAGACGTAAAGTACAGCATAAACGCGTACCTCGGAGTGGTTTAAAGCAATTATTTTTAATACACGAAAGATTTATGGCGCAGAAGAGCCGTTACCAAAAAGGTTTCTGGGTCTCTCTGGCCGTTCTCTCTTTTTTCTCTCTCTTTCATTCTTTCTTTCTCGTTTACACCCATCTTCTTTCCATTCCACTCTTACCCTCAGTACCATTCAAAAGGCATATAGAAGAGCAACTAGTTATCTCAAGCTTTTTTCTACCGTTTCGTCGAGAGTGAGAAAACCGAATAAAAAGAAAATAAAAATGGAACTAAAAAAAAAAAAAAATTAAAAAACACAAACTATATCTCGTAAAGGTGCAAGAAAGCCACGATTCGTCACACTACGAGACTAACCATCTGACTCTACGTCCAGTTATATCAGACGGCACATTATTTTTCTTTTCCCTTTTTCTCACCCCTTTTTCCTATCTTTTTCTTTCTTCAAAGGGTAGGGAGGAAGGTCCTCAACCAACATCAATCCACTCTCTCATCCGTCCACAAGAATTTTCTACTGCGAACTGTAAATCCATTCTGTCAGCGAGTAGTAGTACGCCGAGATTTTATCGTTGAGTCTCTGTGTAGGTTCAACGTGGCACAGATTTTGGCCCTGTTAAACCCTTTCGGCCATCGTTTTTCTCCAATCAGGATTTATCTCGGATGAAAATTGTGCGATAAAAATAAAAAAAAGAAGAAAAAAAACAGGAATGAGACAGACAAATAGATAGAGATAGAGATAGAGAGAGAGAGAGAGAGAGAGAGAAAGGGAATGAAAGGGATGAGTGAAAAAGGGGGTAAAGTTCCAGTGACCTCTATATCTATCAACTATATAGCCTAAAGGAATATTAAATCCGCTATACTACCCCTCATTACACGGTACGGTACGTTGTTTTATTAGACACGTTCATCGCACCGAGGGTTACATTAATTTACCCATGGCGGTTTTAATTTGTCGGGGTGAGCCTTTTCTCTCTCTCTCTCTCTCTCTTTCTCTCTATCTTTCTTTCTTTCTTTCTTTCTTTCTTCCCTTTCGTAAAGCCGTGAGTCATAAGTCGAAGCGTGGATAATAGAATTCAGAGAGATAGAGAGAGAGGGAGATAGAAAACATTTAATGAAACGTCTAGTACGATTCCCTTGGATTCGTCTCGACCAGGATAATAAAAACTTTTTATGTGTTACTTCGCGTGTAATAAAAAAATATTACACGTCTCGTGCTATATATTTCTTTTTGGCTTTATACAACGGCTGTATACCAATACGCATACTATTACCCCATAACTCGAATGGGGTAATGCCTTTCGTAAATAATCCATCGTTATTGATAAAGATAAAAAGTGAGGAAGAGAAAGAAAGTGGTGGTAAGGGAAATAGGGGAGATAAAGATACGTCGATCATTTTTTTTATCACCCGTTACATCTAATCGATTTATTGACGAAAGAAACTAACAAACAGAAAAAAATAGAATAAAAATACAAATTCGTTTCTAATCCAAATAGAAATCGATTTCCTATGAACTTTAGATATATCTGGATTGAGAATTCAAACAAAAAAAAAAAAAAAGATAGAAGAAAATAGAGATATCGGATATCTAAGTATGTACTTGTAAAAAGGAAAGAGAAAGGTAGAAAGGAGGATAGTCTTATGAAAAGGGGATGATTTGGTATCGCCATGGGGAACGACGAGTACTCCGAATGAGGTGGGCTAGGGAAAGATTTCAAGGGGAAGAAGAAGAACAAAAAAGGGTGAGGGGTGTACTGAAGAAAGGGTACAAAGTAGTTTTTTTCTTAACACGTAATACCAACTCGGTTTTAGTTTCTTGCATTTCTCCGACGTTAAAATAACTGAAAAGAAGATATGATAGAAAACTAAAAAAGGAAAAAAGGGGTAAGAAGGAAGTTTGGAAAGTTATTTTCCAAATTGGCAAAAAAATAAAAAGTTTATGCTGTATACTATGCTAAGGGCCAAGACCAAGTCCCTGAAAAGCCCTTCGTGATTTCTTATTAGCACAAATATTGCCACGAACGTATTCTATGACGAAAGTAATAATTTATCCTAGCGTGTGTTCAGTTTCCATCATTGGGGGGTTGCTAACGTCTCTCCCTTTTCGTACTGCGAGTTTTTTTTTCTTCCAATTCTACCCTTCGACTATCTCTCTCTTTCTCATATATAAACGCATACACGTGTCCTCAGTACATCTTCGTTTGAACCGGGCCGAAGTTTAAGCTCAACGGCATGAGCCATTTTCGTTAGAGTTCGTTGTAGCGAAAAAATAAGTGAGTGTATGATGCAGAGCATAGAAATATGGGGGAAAATTTTTTGGGCTTGTATAAGTGGAAAAGGAAAGAAATAGAGTTGTACGTTACCTTCGGGGGATGTAGGGGGGAGAAGAAAGGGGGTGTGTTGAATACTTTAACGCGGTTTCTCCGTACAAGAGATGCGATCTTCTCGAAGCCCTTCGTTTTTTTTTCTTTTTTTTTTTTTTCAAAGCCATGATGCTTCATTTCCTTTTTTTTTTTGTTCTCTCTTTCTATTTTCTTTCTCATATTATTTTTCTTTTTTTATTTTTTTCTGGACCGTATTACAACCAACCTTTTCCTATAACAGCAACGGGAAAAAGCTCGTTCGTTTCGGTCGAACGAATGAACGTACGAAAGAACGAAGGAATGAAGGGATGGACGAAAGAACGAAGGAACGAGAACAGACCGTCGACGGATGGGAAGTTAATCCTTCGCGCGAAAAGCAAAAGGCAGAAACCCGACCGTCGGCTCTTCAGAGTTTCATGGAGCTTTGGCTTAGACGGTTAACGACGATGAAAAAGAAAGAAAAAGGAAGAATAAAAAAGAAAAAAAATAGATAAAAGAGAACAAAGAGGGGGCCATGAACGACCGAATGAACCCTTCTTCCCCCATTTGACTGTTAAATGTGTCCTCTCCCGAAACAAGGGTAACGTTCAAGAATTTCTATTCTTTTTTTAACTCTTTCCTATTTTTTTCTATTTTTTTTTCTTTTATTTTAACTCCTACGTATTAGCAATTCGCTTTCATCGTTAGCTCCTTTGTATCAACTAGGAAATTGTTTGCATTCTCTTTTTTTTTCTTTTTCTTTCTATTCATTTTGTTTTTCTTTTTTTTTTTTGCATTTCATTTTATTCACTTTGTTTCGGATTTTATTTATAACTCGATCTATCTCTTGCGCAAAAGAAAAAGAGAGAGAGAGATCGAAAGTTTATTTATACGAAAAATACCCTTGAATAATACGCTACGAAATATATTCGTTTCATTTGTTAACAACGTTCGTTTAATCGGAAGTTCTCGTCAAAGGTTAATTGGCATTTATCTTCTTGTTATACCCAAACGAGACTTGAATTATTTCAATTGGTGATCTATTTTCCTTTCTTTTTTTTCTTTTCTTTTTTTTCTCTTTTTTATCTTTGTTTTTCTTTTCTTTTCTTTTCTTTTCGTTATTCGAAATCTCTAGCTTTGTCAAAAAGTGAACGAAGAACCTGCGATGTTTGCTAGCTCGCTCATTCGTTTTCTGTGGAGAAAAATATGTATCTGGATCTTCGATGGTACTTCTAACGAAAAAAAAAGAATATGAAAATAAAAAAAGAATAAAAAACCATGAGAAAGGAAAAAAGGAACATAAAGCACTACGATGATAGCGTCTGAACTGAACCTCGTTCGACCTTGTTCGACCTCGTTCGCTTTGTTCACGTACAAAGGTTAAAATCTGTGCTGGAATGCGCGGAGTCTTGTTGCATATTAAAATACACACCAGACGAATCCCATATATATATATAGGTATATAATATATATGTACGTACACGTATGTATTCATATATATATATATATATATACATCCACTCACGTATAAATACATACTTCTATACATATATATCTTTTATGTACGATATAAAGCGTATACAAATATCGATCGGATGTCGTCGTGTTTGCAAGTCGAATTCAATCTTTCTTCTTGTTACACGAATTTAATACACATACATACATATACACACAATCACAGATACAAACCAAAGAAACAAAAGTATTTTTATAAAATCAAAGTCCAACTATTCTACGTAATATTCTTTTCAATCGAATTTATCGTTTTATTGTAACAAAAAAAAAAAGTTTATTTATTTGTTTGCTTTTTTATTTCTTTCTCTATGCCATTCATTGCGTACAATGAAACATATGTGAAAAAGAAAAAATCAATAAAATTATATTATATTGTTTTTTTTTTTTTTTAAATTGACACTTTTTATATGACCAAACAAATAATAATAATAATAATAATAATAATAATAATAATAATAATAATAATTTAAGAAAATGTAGTGTGATTTGTTAGAACGAGTTAAAGGTTTTCTTGCATGAGCAAAGTCTATCTTAATTAATGTCTTTCGAAATGAGCGGCATCCGTATCGATGTCTCCAAGCGATACGAAAGTTGTGTGAGAGAGAAAAAGAGGAAGATAGAAAGAGAGTGAGAGTGAGAATAAGTGAGAATGAGTGAGTGAGAGAGAAAGCTGAGTTTCGGAAGCAAGTTAATAAGAGGAACAGAGTTATAATGATTATTATTATTACATCGTGCACACTGTTCGTCAAACAAGACGAAGAACGGCGACGTGTGCATCTTAGAGGAGTCATGGATCTTGTTGGCTGACTAAACTCGAGCAAGATGTAAATCCCATTAGCGAAACTTGACGCGACTATCTTGTCATTCGAGTGTCTCCGTAAGGCGTAAATCAAAATTCGACGTGAGAACCATGTTGAAATCTTGACTGCTTTAAAGTAGAATATGGATAATTGTTCTTTCGTTAATTAAATAGTAAATTATCCTTGCTGATGTTGTCGTAAAATTTGTTTCCAAAAAAAAAAAAACCGACAAAAATTATATTAATAATTTAAATAATTATTATAATTTAAATATTATTAATTATTAATTAATCATAAATATTATTATTAATATTATTAAATAATTATTATAATTTATAGAAGAATGTATTTTTTTTTCTTTAATAGTTTTAACTGGATGACGAAAAAGATGATTTATCAGGTATTTTAAATAATTTAATTTGTAATTAAAATAGAAAAATGACAAAATGGATGGAAGACGAATATCGTTAGCTATAATGTCTACATGTTGAAACATAGATGGTACCGAAGACGACAACCAAAATCCTGCGGTGTGGCCGCCATGTCTTTCAGTGGTACACCATGCAAACATTCAAGTAAACCGATGCCGAATGCATCGTATTTGCACAGACAGCTTGTCTTTATACTCTCTCTCTCTCTCTTTCTCTCTCTCTCTCTCTTTCCTCCTTTCTCTTTCTTTTACTCTCTCTTACAGATTAACTTTCAAATACAATACGTGCACATTCACCCCGTTTCTCCATTCGTTTATGGTTTAATTAGCAACCCCGTCCGATGTAATTGCACGAAAGTCTTTGAGAAAGAGACATATGTGTAGTAGCATATATTACATAATACACATATATTAGCCCATTACGTACACATGGATACGCATATCTCATATCTTTTAAAAAATCCTTTTTACAACAATTTTCTGCGTGACCGATTAAAATATCTCATATTCGTTAAGTATTTACCAAGTGAAATTTGATAAGAAGTGGATACTAGAATTTTATTAAATTTCTAAAAAATATTTCTAACAATTTTACACAATTGAGAATTCACCAAGAAAAAGATAGAATTTCTCTACGTGAAGGCCGCCAAGAATATCTAGCAATTTCCCTGTTGGAATTTAATGTGACCTAACATGTAGAACGTTCATGAATTTCGAGATTTCCTAGTTCGAAAATATTCATTAAACGGTAAAACGTGAAACTAGAAAGTCAGAGGCAGAGAGAGATAGAGAGAGAAAGATAATTCTAGTAGAAAAAGAAAAAGAAGAAGAAGAAAAAGAAGAAGAAAAAAAGGTAAGAAAGAAAATGACCAGAGGCGTCGTCGACGGTAATCTTCGCGAGAGATACTCAAGGGAGCTAGTGTAAGGTTCTAGGCTTGCAGAAAACTGCCGATATCTTATTCTAAGGATCGGCGTAAGGAATAATCTTCTATGCATAGCATGATTCTACCTGTATCGTTGTGTTTACTTTAGCCTTTGGGAGTGACAAACAGCCGTGGCATTGCCATTATATTTTAACTCGTCGAATAGTGGTTTAACGAAGGAAACCTCGCCTGATATTACACACACATACACATATATACATGCATATCCATATACATGTACATTGAAGATTTCACGATAGTCTTTTAGTAGAAGAAACCACCTTCATCGTATTCCCTAGCGAGTAGTCATCCCCACTCTTCAAGCAGCTACCACCACCACCCTTTCCTCATCTTGAAAATCGAAATTCGTAGTCCTACCTCCTTCTTATCCTTTCCTTTCCCCTTCTCTTTCAACCTCTCCTCCTTTCCCTCTCTTTCTTTCTTATCCTGCTATACTACCCCCGCCAACCTTTTGATTAACCTATGCATACTTGAAATCGCCCTAGCACGATTTCCCGAGCATGAAAGTTTAAACGCCCTTTTCGCCGAGCAACCTCCTCCTTCAGAGAGTAAGAAGAAAATCATACCCCATCCCTCTGCATTTTCCCTACGCCCTCTACCTTCGATGACGTTTCTTTCTTTCTTTTTCTTTATTCGTGCAATCGAAATTCAGTTCTTTCGATTACTTTTCACAACATCTTTTTCCTTTTATTTGTAAAGTATATATATATTCGATAATATCAAATTCATCGATTGTTACGAAGAAGTATCGAAAGAAATGATTATATTCCCTAGAAACAACTAGTTGTATTATTACTATCGTTAAAATCAAAGAAAGTACGTATCAATGATCCTAACGTTGCCAAAAGATTTTGGATTGAAGCCCAATATTACATACTGTATACTATCTTTCTTCTTCTTCTACTTTTCCTTCTTTTCCTCCTCCCACTTTTGTCTTCCTAATATTCTTCTTTGAATTGAACATTATAACTAGGACAATGGTACGATCACAAAAGGAACGATGAACATTACCCAAAAGTTGCGAATGTTATTATCTAAAGCGTAACTTGGCAGCACGTGCCGTTAAAATCACAAGAGAGAGAGAGAGAGAGAGAGAGAGATAGTATGATAGTAGAGAGTACGGTTATACGGGCACGCGAACTTTCACTCGAGAATCTCTCGACAAAAGATATAACGACGCTTCGCATTCCTCGGATAACTTCCTGCTGCTCAGATTCCACGTGATGGATGTGTATAGCCACATAAATATGTGCTTGGTATATATATATAGTTATATATGTGGTATACGTGTGTATATAATATATATATATAAATAGATAAATAAATTATCTATACGTGAGATGTAGAGAATAGTCGAACTTCGAAGAGGGGCAATTTCTTGTCTCAATTATTTTCAAGGATCCCCCGATACCACGAATATTTCTACTAATTATATCGACGTTTTTTTCATCTCTTCCTTTCCATCATTTTTTCTTATTCCCCCTCTCTCTTCTCTCTTTCAACCCTCTATAACGTTCCCTTTCTTTATTTTCCAGACTCACCCTTCTATATGTGCGATATATAGGAATTTTCCAGAATGTGGATAACGGTTTAGGGAGAGGGGTGAGGGGAAGGAAGAGGACCATAACCGGAAATAATATAAAGAGACGATGGTGAAGAGAAAGATAGATGGATATAGAATAGTACCTTGATAGAGAGTGAGAGAAAAGGGAAAGGAAACGGAACGATTGCGGGGGTGGGGGAGCGGACACAATTTGCTGAGAATTTCAAGAACGCAACACCTTGATCGGCTCGAAATGAAATATAAGCCAACGCATATTAATTCAGGGGATACGCACCAGACAGAAAAGTGAGAGGGGTGAGTGTTCTATTGAAGATGCACCTATATGATTTTATTGGATGAAAAAAAAAAATGGGAAAGTTGAATAATTGAAAAATTATCCTGAAAAAATGTCACGATTTTATTTATGATTCTATTTTTTCTTTTTTACTTTTTTTCTTTTCTTTTCTTCTTTTTGTTTAGTAAAAGCACTAAGTATGTACTTTTCCATTAACTCGTTTAATTACTCATGACTTTTTCACGTAACATTTCGCGCAAGATTATATAATATTTTCTATTCATTTTTTTTTTTTTTTTACTTCTTGCGACGTTATCATCGAAGTAATTTATTAATGAACTCATAACTCGGTTTATAAAAAAATATACAAAAATATGAGAGAGAGAGAGAGAGAAAGAAATGTTTTATCTTGTTCGAGAAATGTAAATTTCAACATGTTCAAGTAAATTTTTGTTATGACAACAATACAATATATCTAATTTGAATCATATGTTTATATCTTTACGGTAGACATAAATTTTTAAATACATATATGTAAAAGCAAATATCTCAGAGAGAGAGAGAGAGAGAGAGAGAGAGAGAGAGAGAGAAAAGAAAAGAGAAAACTAGTATAAAGTCGCGGTAAACCTTTAATTGCCCATGGTCATATTATACTTTCTCTCTCTCTTCTATTTTACTCTTACTCTTACTCTTATTCTATGTAAGTATGCATGCGCAAGCGCACATGTACATACGTATGGGTCACTATTTTCTGAATACGCGATGTGGTCACGCCAGCACCTCTGGGATTCTGACGGGTCCCGCATGCAACTTATGATCGTTACTAACGGAACATTACGTAAGCTCGCGATAAGCGTATAATAGTTCATTCTAATCGTTATTTAAAACGTGCCCGACTCTATACCATCACCCTACACCACTGGACCTGTTAACTCCTCTGTAATCTTCCTGGTACACGTTACTAATTGTATTACCTTCGTCGTTTTCACCTGAACGAGTTCATATATATATAAAAAGATTGATGATTAATTAAAAGATGTACTTTTGTTTTACTCATGGTAATAGTAATAATAATACAGTCGTTATTTTAATAGAATTTTTTATTTATAAGTTTAGACTTTTATACATTAAGTCACTTATTCTTATCATATATATTTTCATTTTAAATACAATTTTAAGATCATACAATGTTGTGAATGTTAATATTATTTTATAAGAGAGAGAGAATGAGAAAGAGAATGGTTAGAGACAAAGATAGAAATAAAAAGAAATTAAGAATTTGTTTTCTTCAGCGATGATCGGCAAAACACCGACTTGGTTAATTTTGAACGAACGATGAACGAGGAATGCATAAATTTTATCGAGAGAAATACCGACTAAGAAAGTTCAAATCTCTCGATAAGTTTTGTGTTTACCCGGTTTCGAGACGCACAGAAGCAGCAATAACAGCAATATCACCATTACCACCACCACCGTTGCCATAACTATCATCTTCACGATAAAAGTGAATAGGGTAGAGAAAGAGAGAGAGAGAGAGAGAGAGTGAGAGAGGGTTGAAAGAGGAATAATCATCGTTTGCTTTGTGTTATTCTTTGAAATTTATCCAGCGAGTAGTCTAGGAAGGAGAAACTTTATTGCGTGATTCCGTCGGCCAACTAATTTCGAGAAAGTGTATTTCCATGGTACCCAAACAAAAGAGAGTATCGCAAGAAGCTACGCTCTACTGCCGATGAAGTTCTTCAAGCGGAAGACAACGACCGGTAGCAGCAGCACCACCATCACCACCACCACCACCACCACCATCACCATCACCACCAACTATAAGGAGATTCACTGTAAGGATTCAATTATTTGCTAGTTGAATATTTATCGAGTCGTCGAAAAGCTAAGGAAGAAAAAACGAGATAATATCTATGATTCCTTCGAGAAATCCTACGAAGAAAATATAATAATAATAATAATAATAATAATAATAATAATAATAATAATAATAATAATAATAATAATAATAATAATAATAATAATAATAATTAGAAGAGAAGAAGAAAAAAAGAAAAACAAAAATTACTACCACTACTAACTTTTCTTTTATGTAATACAATGACGAGACCATTATCCTAGGAATTTTTCACCTTAGAAAATAGTTCACTCTTAAAACGTGATCTTATTTATTGATCTATATATACAACAAAGATAAGAATAATAAAATGAACAATCTTTTATTCGATAAGACGATAAAATATTTTCCAATGTTGAAAAAAAGGGGTGCGATATGTACTCATATAAAATGTTGTTTATTAATCATTCGGACATCCTACATATGAAGATAACGTATATAAAAAAAACAAAATAAAATGAAATATATAAGAAACGAAAGATAGGAAGACGTCATTACGTAAAGTATCACGAGTCGCATGGATATTACGTTCTCAAACGGAATCCGCGTGGCGTTTCATACAACACCGTCAACGATTCCGCAGTTGTATATACATGTATATGTGGGGGAGGATGGGAGAATGAGGATGAGGAGGAGGAAGAGGAGGATATTGCTAGAACCGAATTTATTTTCTCCGTTGGAAATCGTTGCCACGTATAGCTCTATAACTCGAATGTCAGTGAAAGCGGATATCTCCTATCGAAATTGGATTGGTCGACGTGACTTTTGTAGCTCGTTGCACATTGGCCGCGTGACGTAGCAAAAGGGACTTTTTTCTGCTGCATATACATTTTAAATTATGACCTCGTCATGCTACTGTTGCTGCTGCTGCTTCTGCTACTTCTACTGCTATTGCTGGTGGTGTTGGTGGTGGTGGTGGTGGTGGTGGTGGTGGTGGTGGTGGTGCTGCTGCGTCAGTGGCCTAGATTTAACAGCATTGTTGTGATAGAAGTAGCACATGGTGAAAGTTTTCTCTTCGTTCGACTGAATTTTCCCTTTCTGTGTTTTGTATTTTTCTGTCCTATATTTTACAGTGATATGTGTCAAACACGAGTGAATATATTGAAATTATACGTGACGAGTCAATGATGAAGTTTCTAATTTATTCATTATTCTATTCATATAATAATTATGAATAATGAATATAAAATATTTATAAGGCATTACCTTGAAAATTTTCATATTCTATTAATATATTTTGTAATGATGAGAATATCGATACTATCGATCGTTAGTATTTATTATTCTTTATATAAACATTATTTTACACACGTACCTAACATATATTTAACAATATTATTGTAAAGGATTTCAAAGAAAATTGAATTTATCTTTCGTAAAGTTAACATTTAAGAAATTATTTCTTATTTAAACATTATTCATATTATCATTTTAAAATGACCAAAATAGTGGTAAATGATCATAAAGATTGAATTGAACTTAAACTTGAATGATAACTCCTTCTAACGTGTCAATTGAAATGCACATTGCACACACAAATTCTCTCTTTCTCTCTATCGTAGGAGTTTCTCTCGATCGAGTTTAAAAATAATTCAAGTTGGTAGCTTGCAGTGATGGCAATAGTAGTAGTAATAGTAATAGTAATAGTAGTAGTGGTGGTGACGGTATTGTGAAACGAATAATAATAACGCGGAGGCCTTGGAAAACCTTTTCAATCGGGGGTTAAATGGGATAAATCGTGAGCGCTTTCCTTTCAACGACGCTTCCTGCCGTTCGCTATTTCGCGTCGCATTACGGCGCGCATAATAATGCTCATTGAATCGTTCCGCAATCCACTTACATGAAACACTGCTTTTCCAAGGAAAGGAAAATTCGATTTACAGAAGTTTAATAGGATCGCGCACGACTTAATACCCGTCGCAAGTTTTCTCGGACGGTAGTAGTTTCTTTCTCTCACTCATTTTCCTTCTTTCTCTTTCTGTTTATTTCTCTCTCTCTCTCTCTCTCTCTCTCTATTTCTCTCTCTCTCTCTATTTCTCTCTCTCACCTTTACTTACTTTTACTTCCTCATTCCCCGACCACAACTTTTCTCCCTCTCTGTCTTTCTCTCACTTCTTCTTCTTCTTCTTTCTATCTTTTTTTTCTATCTCCACCGAGCTGCGTGCAAATTGCTATCCTACGCGATGCCCACGCCTCCGTATTTTCAAACTAAACTTTTTAAGCACCGTTATTTATTTAAGAACGTTAACAAAGAAAGATACGAATCTGTGAATCTTAATACAAGGACCTAGTGGTTTTTATATGAAATAACATGGAATAACTTTGAAATTATATTACGAGGATTAATAAAATATGAAAATTAATAACAAACACTAACAATTAAATAAATATAAAAATAATAATAGTAATTTATATGAAAAAATCCTATTTTATATTATTTTGTTTTTAATGTCATTTTTATAAGAGATTTTCCTATCTCACTCACTTTATCTTTTATTTTCTCATTTTGAGAACAAATACGTGGGTGATCTTAGCAAACCTTCTTGGTCTTTGTCTGGCTTCGTTCCATCACTCCTCTCCTTTCCTTTCTACCTTTCTTGTTCCGAATTCCACCTTCGGCCTTCCTGATCTCAAATTAATTACGTGACAAACAGTTTCTTACCCTCCCAACGGCAATGTCTCTCGCACCTTCTTATTGCTCCCTCGTCAGAGCTCATCCCTGGAATTCGGTTGGTCCTATTAAGTACGCCAAAGTCACGGGACAATGGAGATAAGACGATTGCGTTTGAACGAAGTAGTTCTGTGTCTAGGGATTGTTAGAAGTATATAGCTCTCTCTCTCTCTCTTAGTTACATGCTTTAAAGCTTTGTTAATTAATTTTATACTCGAATGAAAAATGAGTTTTTTTTTTTTTGTATATTTTACCTTATTCGCATTACTTTTAAATATAACACGAATAGCAATAAGAAAATTAAAATTGTTTTATAAACAAATAAAAATCAAAAGTTTGATCGAATTAAATTAAACAACTAACAGGTCCCAAGCCCAGATAAAGGAGGAGGGTTCGAGGGCAAGGCTAGCAACCAACCCTCTAGAAACAAAAAACGAAATTTTGTTAACGCTCACAGAAATAAGTACAGTAAATAATTAAATTAAATTAATTATTAATAATAATTAATAATAAATTTAACAACACAGAAATAGAATGAGAAACTCGGACAGGACAGATAACTTTTATGACAAGTTAAATTATGATTGATTTTTTTCTTTTAATATTTCTTGCAAAATTTACCTAAGTTGACTGGATTTTTTTTATTGCGAACTATTATTTTATTCTTTCTTTTTTTTTCTTATTCTTCTTCTTTTCTTTTTTTTTTCTTTCGGTTAGCTACTACTGTAGCAGGCGAGACGCGTTCAAGCCATAGCTAGTCGCGTCCTCTTGCAATGATATTATTGGAAAAAATATATCAGCCCCATAAAGAAAACCCCGGTGTGGAAAGCTTTAAGCTGAAAATTGCTTTCAACCGAAAAAGTGGCTATGTCTTTTTTCTCTTCTTCTTCTTCTTCTTCTTCTTATTCTCTTTCTCTTTCCTTCGAACGGAGGCACGTTTTAATATTTTTTCCACCAGCTAAGACTATCGATTAGACTACCGGTGAATTCGATAATCGCGTAATGTGTTTCGTGCATTAACTTTTTATCTTTTCTTTGCATCATTCTCTCTCTTTCTATCTTTCTCTTTCTCTCTAGCTGGATATTAATCGTGTCTCGCTATTTTGCATTCTACGACACTTATTAGTTTTCCAGTCGTTCAACTCGTATTTTTGCCACCCTCAGCAATTTTACATTGGACGATCGTGTCCCTTCTTCGTGTTTAATATCAACGAACAAGACGTCATTTTAATGACTTACATTTCTCTATCGTATATTCATTTATTCGAATAAATTCATCCATCAAAAATCTCATATCCAACGATACAAATATTCCAATATTTTCTATATATTTGATTATTTTTATGACATTGCATTTATAATAAATATTCAAATATATCGTAAAAAAATAATAATATTACATCGTATAATATTGTATAATAAAAATGCATTGAAAGAAACGATAATAATTTAATCTTATCGTGGCAAAAAATGAGACCATACGACATACGAATGATAATCTGACAAGAAAATAAAGTAGTCAAGTGGGAATAATTTTTTTCTTTCAACACATACACATATACATATATGCATCAAGATTCGAAGAAATTGTCGAAACCGTTCCATGGAATTTCAACCACGTCGTAAGGACCTTAGTCGTGACTTCGTGACACCTGGCACAGGTTAGGCAAGCAGCAGGTACACTTTGGCGAATGTCTTATAAATTTTCAGGGTTGGCACGCCGCTACAAGCCGACCACCGACCACGATAAGTATTTCGAATGTCGACAAAGAGAGTAGAATGAGAAAGAGAAGGGAGAGAGAAAGAGAGAGACAGACAGAGAGTAAGAGAAAGAGAGAGAGAAACGAAGCCAGTGCTATTGTTGTCTCGATGATAAGATCTCGCGTTAAATCCAAGCCTTGCTCGGCACTACGAGGACAGTTTGAGTTATGCCGGTTGGTACCACAATGAAGGGAACACGATGAAGGGGAAAGGGGCGAAAGGAAGGATAGAGCAAGGGCAACGGAGTTCAGGATTTATAGGAACCAGAGTATCACGCGAAACAGAGTAAAAGAGAGATAGAGATAGAGAGAAAGAGAGAATTTTGCTTAAGCCTACCGAGAATTATTTCTGAAATGCGCTTCTCTTATCGCAATCACACATTTGTACAAATATCTGGCTCAGACTTGGTAATACCAGTCACTTATAGTTAATTCATTAAAATCTTTATTACTCTTTTTTTTCTTTCTTATTTTCTAATTGATCATAAGACCACAAAAAAAAAAAAGAAAAAAAAAGAGATAGAAATAAAATTTCAACGAGAACACGAAAAGACATTCGCTAGTATCTATCGCTACTACTTGGTTGATTAAAAAACGATTAGCAAACGAATCACGATGCTGGTAATTAGCGCCTAGCTAGCCGGTCGGAGTCTGATTAGCCACTTGGTAGAGCGTAAAGGGATTCGAAGTCATTTTTCCAGAAAGGGAGAAAAAAAGATCCCTTGAGTTAGTAGTTCCTGCAGTGGTAAATTCTCTTTACGTGCGCTAATGGCTAATCGATTAATTGAATCGGATGATACATTCCTATCTATATTTTCCTGAGATTACAATATTAATCATACGCTTATAATTCACATTAAGATAATAATAATAAAAATATTATTATTAATAATAATAGTAATAATAACGAACAAAGGGATATATGTTAAATATAAAATACAAAAGATAAATTAAATAATTTATCTCATAATTTACGATCATTATCAAATTTGTAATAATTATCTTAATATAATTTAAATGACTGTGATATTGGTTTACGATTTTTTATTTATTTTAATTTAAAAGTTATATTTATATTAATATTTATATTTATATTTTTTATATTAATTTAAAAAAAGGAAAAAACGGTAGAAAAAAATAATATATAAATTTGAATAATCAGAAGTAGATAATATTAGAGATAAGCTTAGAGAGGAGGTCTCATGCATTTGCCATACCCGGTTTGTAGGATTAGCCTGTTTAATGCAGAGGAAACTGCTCTATGCTGGTCGCTATGGGAAAGTTTATTCATTTGCTCGAAAATATGAAGTGGCTTTTGCTAGGAATGTATGTATGTATAAATATACGCGTGTACGGGAATCTTGTATTTATCCTGCGTTTCCCCTGGTATCCGTCGGTTAGTTTGTAAAAGCAAAATCAAAGTGTTCACCATCGACACGGTACCGCGTCGGGACGTTCATTCTCTCACTCTTTCTCTCTCTAACCCTTCCTACCCTTCTCATACTCTTTCAATCCCCGTTGACCGCTCCCAGGCACGTTTGTTCGCCCGAAACCCCTCCCCAACTCACCCCCTACCCCCGAAAACGCACAATAATCGCGATAACGAGCGATCGAGTAACGACGATGCTGACATTTTTGATCCCATCCCCAATTGCTCGTTTTCTCTCTCACTCTCTCTCTTTCTCTGTTTCTCTCTCATTCTCGTTTTCGTTTTGCAGACAGACGGAAAATCGGACGGTCGATGACTTCTGCCGCGTTACGTTCATCGCAGTTAAATAATAAAAACGGCCGGCGGCGGGTTTTCCACCCCCTCAACTCTCCCCCTCCTCTCCTTCCCCGCGGATGGTTGCGCTGTAAATTCGCACGAAGTAATTTGTAATCGATAGCTCGAACAGTACGCACCTCGTTTTTCCATTTTACCAGACTCACGTAAACAGATCGTGCGTGATCCTCTGAAGCGGAAACACGTTCGATGATCCCACCTTTTTTATTTCCCCCCCCCCACTTATTCGTTTTCTTTTTCCGTTTGTTTATCTGTTTTTTGTTTTTTTTTTTAAACTCTCTCTCTCTCTCTCATTTTTTGTGCGTGCGTGATAGTGTGTGCGTTTGTATTTGTTTGTGTATCCATGCGTGATTCAGGGCAGAGTTTGTTTTATTTATTTTTATTTATCAACATCGATATATAGTTACTTTTATTCGACTAACGCCAAAGCTATTAATTAATTTAACGCTTAATTGTAATACCATTTACAACGTTCTCTCCTTCTTCATTTTGCCTCCCCTTTAGGCTTGACATAAATCGAGCGGAATAAAGGCAACCTTGAAAGCGAACCCAACTACGACCCTACGACGCTCGGGTTATATTGTGTGATCTTGAAAACGAAAACGAGAGTGAGAAAGAGGGATAGTGATTCTTCTATAGAGATACAAAATTGATATTAGATCGGCTAATTGTATTAAGGTTAATCCGACGAACGAAAATCATTTAGCTTGTTTCGAAATTGGTACTAATAAAAATTGTAGATAATCAAGTTGAACGATGAGAGAATTAATACGACGAATAGAATAAAATAAAATTTTGTTGTTTTCTCTTTCGAGATTGGATAGTTTTTAAATATTTGATTTTCATTTTTTTGATAAATATATTTTTTCTGTTCAGATAAATATCAGTAAATGCACTTTTATCTTGTTTGATAAGAAAATAGGAAAATTATACAAAAATAGTATCAATATTTCTCAAACCTAAATTTTTCCTAATAAAAATTTTATTGTATAAATACTTTTTTCTCATTTATAACACGTAATAATAATAATAATGATAATTATAATAATATTAATAATAATCTTTTTTTCTACTTATAAAATTAATTACTTATACCGTGACTTGATTAACTTGGAATACGAAGACCCCATAGTAGAACATTGTAGCAAAAAGTGCAACTTCCTGAATCGTTCGAGATGTGGCTCATTAAATCTTCCACGAGTGGAATGTTAACATACCGCTATCTCAATAACTACGAGCATCGACATCGTCATACCAGAGAATGAAAACAAGAAGGATAGATCTATATATGTATATGTATATACCATACTATCTACGTATAGGATAAGAGGAAGAGGAATAATTGACTTGTACTACTGTAACCCAGACGACGATATGTAAACGGCGTTGAACTCCGGTGAGAATGAATATGCAAGAAAATCTCCATGATGATAGAGTTACGTTTTACTTTACGAACGACTATCAGTGCCCATCGTATTCGTTCATGAATATTCGAGACGATACCGTTTGTGACGCGAAACACTTTCCTAGAAACGCGTTTTAACCTCTAGCTCATCTCCTTAACGTCCAAACACATTTTTGAAAAATATCTTCCTTTATTTTATTATTATTTTTATGTTAATAAAAAAAAAAAGAGAGAACTTGTCATACTTTTTTAGTCTTATATTAAATGATATGATTGATATAATTGGATAATTATTAAATTATTACAATACGATCGATACTTTGGTACGTCGATTAATTGGACACTTGAAGGAAAAAAAAGAAGGAAAAGGAAAGATTAAGGTCATAAGAAAATCATTTAAAAGCTAAAGAAAGGTAGAGAAAGAGGAAAATCAAATGTTTCAAAGTTTATCGACTTTTGAATCACGCCAAGTTTTCAACTTGGTAGAAAGTGCCAGTGGTAAAAGTAAGTATCTATACTTCGATTAGACTGTCGTCGTTTCTCTCTCTCTCTCTTTCTCTCTCTCTCTCTTTCTTTCTCTCTTACTTTTAGCTTTCTTCGATACTCGACACTCGACACATAGGAGAAGATTTAATCGGCAATGTTATGAGGTTAGAAGCAAGCAAGAACAAGGAAAGTAAGCAAGTATAAGAGAGAAAGAGAGGGTGAGAGAGGGTTAAAGAGAGAGAGAGAGAGAGAGAGAGAGAGAAAGAGGGAAAGTACAGAGTACAGAGTTCAGGGTATGGCGTGTCGAACCGTACCCGGCTTACTCTCTAATAAGTAACAATTAGCAAACCAGTAATTAATATGGGTCTACGACGAACGCCCACCAACCACGAAGAAATACGACCTTGCGCCATTACAGAGTTCGAACAATCACCGATATTTATCTTTCGAGTTTGTTACTATCTGGTATTTCCACGATATTGTTGTATACCACGTTAAAACCTTTGTAATAATAAACTTTGTGTAATGGCTAACGCCTGATTGAAATTTTATATCATCTAATTAAATTCTTTCATTTATATCCGATCATCAATTATATTAATTAAATAACTAAAGGATTATATCAAATTGGATTTATAAATTAAATAGTCAACAAATAAAAAGAATTTTATTCTCATTCATGTGTGGTATCAAAATGATAAATATATGATGTGTGACGATTCGACATTAAAAATATCATTTCGAAGAAAATATTTTCTTCGAAAAAATATATCCCAATATTGAAGAATAAAAATAAGAAAAGTTTTATTCCCATTCGAGATCCCTCTACTACTCTCCCCTCTCTCCTATTCGATAAAATCGTTGACCATTATCGAATATTAGTGTGACGATGTCTCCGTTTCATACCCAAGAGACCAAACAAAGATATCCATCGAAGTTTTCTATCTTTCTTTGGTCATTCTCTTTCTTTCTCTTTCTTTTTCTTTTATTCGAACGATCGATCTTTATACACATACTATTTTTTCGTTTAAGTGTAACGACCCCGTGCGCTCACAACCATTCGTTCGTTCGTTCGTTCGTTCGTTCGCGTCTAATACGACGATTATACTAATAAAATTTCCGTCCGCTTTAGCGAACGGGCGTTGCCAACGGCGAGACATTAGTCGGGTGGAAGCCGGGAAAGCCCAGAAGAAGGCAAACATTTGCCCGCCTTTCGACCCCTCCCACTTCACTTCCTTTTCCACCTTCTAACCCCCTTCGTCCCTTTTCCCTATCTTCTTCCCGCTCTTAACGTGTGCAAACAACCCAACGTGGTGATAGTGGTGGTGGTTCTGGGGGCTCTCTAGCTCGTCGGGTTCGTCCTTGTATTCAGGATAGTGGAAGAACTTACACTGTTCTACGGTTAGGTTGAGTTTCAGATAGAAGAAGAAGAAGAAGAAGAAGAAGAAGAAGAAGAAGAAGAAGAAGAAGGAAGAAGAAGTAACAACTTTCATTTCCAAACTACTTCTTAACAAATTGAGAATACTTTCTCGTCGAGATATATATTACAAAATATTATTTTTTTTTTATTTTTTTTTGTTTTATCTTGTTATTATTATATTATATTGTATCGACATAGTTGGAAAAATACAACGAACAAAAAAATTCGTTTTTAATTTTAATTCAAACCTTTTTGTATAAATACTAAAATTTGTTTTGATGGAAGATTGAAACGCAACGCATTTAAGTTATTTTTTTTGTTTATATATATATATTTATTTATTAAATTATATAAAGGTGTCATTCTATTCCACAAATTTTCTTCATCTTTATGGTTAACATCAAAATATTGTCCTTCCAAAACTTCTCAGGTTTTTCAAGCAAAAACAACTTTGTGCCACCTACCAAAAATCAGCACGAACGTTTCGGACAACCCAATACTTTGTTTATTTCTTTATTTATTTATTCTTATATGTTAAATTTAACTTACAAATCTGATTTGATGAGAAATCGTGAAAAATTTGATTTTTTTTTTGTAATAACGATAAAGTCTTTCGACTTACTCGTTAATTTGAACGCGTGACGATTGATAAGTTTCAAGGATCACCAAAGTAGAATTAAAGTGAACGGAATAAGTTTCTCGTCGTTCGAAGTTATTTCTCACAATTATCTACGTCGAGAGAGAGAGAGAGAGAGAGAGAGAGAGAGTTATTACTCGTACACAAAAGTCGTAGCTGCGTAAAGGAACGACGAGCAAAACACGAACGGTGAAATACTCTCGCGTGAATGCTCTCCCTCTCTCTCTCTCTCTCTCTCTTTTTCTCTCTTAACAAACTTTATCAAAATTACGGACGGCCACTTGAACTTACACCGAAGTTATATAGGAGGGTGTCATTAAACGACTCACCTTACTTACTTTACTAGTTTTAACATTTACCATATGATTTTAAGTTAATTTACCTAACTCACAAAACATAGACACATTGTTATTTTTATTTTTATTTTTACATAATGTGATATACTATCTAATTTTTTATTTTTACACTATAGTATGTTTTCTAAAAATGCAACAAATCATAAGTTATCAAAATGTTCTACTTAAAATTTAATTCAATCGTAGTTACATCAAAATTGTGTAAAAAACAAATAGTAGTAT
The DNA here is from genome assembly GCF_001465965.1 of Polistes dominula. The sequence goes on from NW_015149003.1 coordinate 1,515,029, forward strand.
TTATTATAATATTTTAGTTTATCAATTACAATTTATACCTAAATAAAAAAAATAAAAAAGTATTTACCTATTGAGTGATTGATCAATTTAGATTAAAAAAAAAAAAAGTATCATTTATATGGAATCAAGTATATTTAAATACGTAATTTTACGATAATCGTATTACCCTATCAAATACTTATTCTCACAATCTTCTTATCGAACGTAACCTTTCGGTAGTTTTCACAAGGGAATAAAGACATTATATTTTATATATTTTTTTTTCTAATTTCAAGATACGAAGGAATAGTTAAAATTTAAACACCCTAGACGATAACGTCCTTTTCTATGCGAAAGAAAGAAAGAGAGATAGTCTCCCGAGTGTGCAATGAATTTCTTTCTTTCTCTTTTCTCGCAAAATGATCGTTTAAGCTAAAACAAGAAGCACAGTATTACCCCCATAGACTTACATACATACAGACACATGTATATATATATATATATATATATATATA
>NW_015149003.1:1515549-1595137 GCF_001465965.1 Polistes dominula
TATATATATCTATATATATACTTACATAAGATTCTCTTTTCTTTCATAATACCGTGCTTCGAAAAATTGCGGTTTATGCTATATGCTTGCGTACCCAACTCTACGAGTAACAAACGTCGAGAGTGATACGAGCTCTTACGAAAATTCATATCTCGTCCTTCCACTATCCACTTTTACCACTACTATTATATACACGTAGCTTCTTCACCGACAACTTCACTTCTCTACGATTTCAACGACTACGAAGAAGACGACGACTACGACGAAGACGACGACGACGATGGGAATTTATGCGAAATCGAGTTACTACGCCGATTCCATCTACTCCGATTCCCTTTCGACGTAATAAAACTTCTCTCTACTTCCTCCTTTTTTTTCTCTTTCTATCTCTCTTTTTCTATCTTTTTCTTTCCGTTGAGAATATTTTTACAGAATCGTTCTTTATGACTAGCTCTTTTTAACATTCGATCGATGTCGTTTCAAACTTGATTTGTAATCTATGTATCAATGAGAAATCAAAAGTACAAATATATCATGAATAATGTTATATGTAAACTTTTGATTTTCTAATAATATCGTATAACCAAAATTTTTATAAAAAGATTTTTAATTCATTTAATTTTTTTTTTTATATCACTTTTGTGTCTGGTATTTATTTTGCGAAGATAAAAAAGAAAAATTATTTTTATATATAGTTATGATATATATATATATTTATTAAATTATATATAAACTAATTATTTATATAATTATTTTATATCATTCAAACGATAGTTTGTCTATCGCTTAAAAATATGACGAAGTATGAATCGTGTATAATTATTGGACACAAATTTGTCGAATGAAATTTCATTTCTCTTATGTAACTCACGTCGGAAAAGAAATTATTTATGATTACCGACGACTACTACAACTACGACGATGACTACTACAGTAATGCTGTTCGTGATTATTATTATTATTATTATTATTAATAATAACTTTAGCGATCATTTCATTAATCGATCGACTAGCAGATGTGTTAGCGACGAGTTATTATTAATTGATATTAATTATCGACTTCCATTATTCTATTACGTATGTGATTATCATTCTTTTGCTTCTTTTTTTCTTCCTTTTTATTTTACATTCTATAATTTCATCAGAAATATTAATCAAGGGGGGAGGAGGGAGAGGGGAGGGTATAAATTATATGGGTATTGAAATTCACGTTTTCTTTTTTACTAAATTTACTAAAGGATTTAGTTCTCGTTTTAATTAAAATATAAAGAAGGAAAAAGTGCAGAATTTATCTTAAAGAAAAAATTTGTATGCAATTTTATTTGCCTATATTAGAACATACATTACAAATAACATATGATAGTGTTTAATAAAGGAAAATTAAAATAAATAAAAAATAAAAAAAAAATAAAAAGAAAGATGAAATAAAAAAAGAAAAAAGAAAAACAAAAAAGCAATGAACGAAATGATGAAAAATTTCAAACGAAGTTGACCGTAAGCCTCTCTTTTATTATACGATAAAAACATACAACAATACGCGAAGGGTAGGGGTGAGGGGGAGGGGGAAGGGAAGGGTAGTGGTAGTCGAACGATAAAAAAGAATGCAGGGCCAAAAACGTTGCATTCAATGAAACTTTGCGCTTCGTAAAACAATACGGCTTATCGAGAATGCATTACAATAAATTCACATGTAAGCAGAGTGAAGCATGCACGGCCGATATAGCCGTGCAATGTGTCCCATAAAATTCGGATGATCCTGGACGGAAATGCAATGCATTCGATATTACAGAGGACGGAAGGACCGATTTTTATTCTAGACAAAATCCCGACCGGCGCGTTTATTTCGAATAACGTATCGCGTGAATACAACAACGGGGGTACGTATATACACAGATATAGACTGAACATAGTGTGGAAAATATATAGTGTTAACGCAAATCGATTCATACCCATAGCCAAAAAGTCACCGTAACTATGACCTTCTTCTTCTTTTTTTTATTCTTTTTTTTCTTTCTGTATTTTGTTTTCTCAAACTAACGGTGACGATCGATCGATGGGAAAAATTTCCGACTCGTGATCCGATTAACTCTTGAAGGGGTGGGTGAGGGTTGTTGTAGTAGAAGCAAAAGATAAAAAGTTATGACCTTTTTCCTGAATTTTCCTTTTTTTTCTTCTTCTTTCTTCTTTTTTCTTCCATTTTATCAAATTTTATCTACGTAAATATTTTTACATGATGAAGAAACTGATTTTCTTTTTTTATATTTATTTTTCCTTCTTCTCCTCTTGCTTTTATTCTTTGACAACTATCAAAAAAAAGAAAAAAAAAAGAAAGAATTCCAGCTATACAAAAGTGACAAATAATTCGTTCTTCTATTATTATTTCGCTCTTCCTACTTTTTATTCGTTTCGAAAAAATATTCCTACCTTTTTTTCGGAAGTTTTTACGAAATGCACGGAAATGGGATAAAGAGTAGGAGAGAGGGGAGAAAAAAGAACTGCAAACGAGTTGCAGTTACCACTATTACTGTATATTCCATTCTATGACAGAGTAGTGAGAAGTAGTAGTAGTGGGTGGAAGGGAGGGTGGTTGGGGGAGGTGAAATAACGCGAACCGATAACCGCACTTGTTAATACCCTCGCTCCCTATTATCGTAGAAGTGTTTACGACAGCAGTTAAACGCGAATCGAATGTACTATGTAAATCGTATGTGTATGTGTGCGCGCGCGCGCACGCGCTAGCACATCAAATGCTCGGGAAGAGAGTTGCGGGAGCGTACAAACGACTGTTTAGTCGGCGTCGCGATATACTCCAAACGGGGTTGAAGGGGGGTTGGGAGGTAGGGGGTATGTGTACCTAGAAATATAGAGAAACGAATATACGCCCGAGTATATTTGCAATGAATTTACGGGGGCGTTAATGCATAACCCCTACTCTACTATCCATTAGTTTAAACAGATTCCCCGCCGCGTTACCCCGTTGGTACCACCCAAGAGAGAAAGAGAACGCAGGATTCAACGCTTGGATAACCCCAACGAGCTGGCTGCTGATACGCTCTGTACAAATTAAACATTCGTTGTGGCTCGAAAGCCAAACGTCGTTTTCTAACGTTAAATTTCCATATTATACTATATTGTTGTCTTTTCCTCTGAGTAAGAATCATTTCAATTCAAAAGAAAATAAAGAGAAAAATCCAATTTAGAGATAAGCATATTAGTCGAATGATAAATTTGTTTCCTGTTAAAAACTTTGAAATAAATTTTATATATGTTATTATATATTAATATTCAAAACTCACCCGAATATGTTTCCGAAGGTATCTGATCGGTTGGTACGGTAAAATTTCCAACAGCATTTGGTGGACATCCGTTTCGTGTTTGTTGACTACGTAAGGTATGAGTTGCGTGTAAAGATGGACCACGTGGTGGTACTTCGGGTGGTGCAGGTTCAGGTGGTGAATCTCTTCCGGTGTCTGAAAAATAGTAATCGTTGTAATCGTAATCCATATCATTTCTTTAATCAATAACTAAAGACAGATAGAGAGAGATAGAAAACATTCGTTTGGTTAATTATAATAATTCGTGTATTATCGTTGTAATATAGAGAATTGGTAAATTATTGCAATAAAACATTGTAAATGGTGGTTCTATTAAATTTCACATTAATCGTTGTTGTTTTCACTCTCTCTCTCTCTCTCTCTTTCTCTCTTTATCTATCTCTTTCTATCCTGTTTATACATTCGCTCGCATTTTCACGTTCGCAATGTCCACTAATCCAGAATAATTAAACGAGACGTCGACAATCGAGAGCTTCGCAATTATTGCTGCTTTATGTAGTTCGAAGCGTAACAGGGGGGTGGGTGCTTAAGGGTGGCAGGGGGAGGGGTATCGATTAGACGTTATTAGAAGTGCGAGGGAGCATGAAGAATGCGCCAACGAGCGCTTTTGTAATTAGGAAATAGTCTAATTGGAGCATCGATCTCCACCCTCATCTCGTTTTAGAGCGAGGCCGCTATTATCCGAAAATAACGCGAGAGGTGAGTCCCTACGTTCATATATATGAGTATAATAATATATATATATAATACAATAATATATGTATTATATGGATATAAGTACTTATGACGTTGGTATGACGCACAATGTGTTATAACGTGTGAGAACAACAATCCTGCAACCGATGCAATCCCGAGCAACAATACCGATAAGGTTGTTAGGTATACGTATAAGCGTTTGTACATACAAACACACAAACACATACACCTATGTTAATCCCGTTTTATCGTTACATCTCGTGACGTAAGTAGTAATATCGATTCGTTTGCTGTATAGAACTAAAACGAGTCAGCGAATAATTAAGGATCTATTTATAATTAAACTGAACTTCTCTCTCTCTCTCTCTCTCTCTCTCTCTCTGTCTTTACTATTGTTAAATGTTTTAACATTAAAACGAGAGGTGGGACCTTGTTATGGGACTAGCGTAACTCGATATTTCAACTACTATATTTAGTCTTTGTTTTTGTATTCTTTTTTTCATTATTTTTTTCTTTTCATAATTTAGACAAGTATTTCCAATACGAAAAAAAAAGAAAAGAAAAATAAAATGAAAAAAAGATAGAGAGAAGGTAATCGTTTTTATCTTTTATCGTATCCTTTCAATCGGAATCCGTGCGATAAAAATCCACTGTGTATACACGAGTTTATATAAAAATAATATTATATACTTACATTGGTATTGGAAGATAGGTTAAATGAAAAAAAAAAAAAGGAAAAAATATAGAAAAAGAAAGAAAAAAAAAAAGGTTGATCCACGCGATATAAAAGATATAATAATAATAATTATTATACCTCGTTAAGGTGAGTTTGCGTAATAAAAACGTGACCGCGTCTTTTTTCATTTACCAAGCTTCGCGTATAAACAAATTAGAACGTTTAAAAAGTTTTCTAACGGAATACTAAAAATTTTCCAATTCTGACCTGTTCCCCTGTTCTTTCTTTTCCACTCTCTTTCTCTCTCACCGGCATGCTACTACTACTACTACTACTACTACTACTACTACCTTGCTGGCCCTCAGGGCTTTCCGTAGTCAAGTTACTTACAAAGTTGTTCAAACTCGTAAGGAACTCCTTCCAACGAATAATTAAAGTTACATAAACGCAAAGAGCGCAAAAGAACCCGGAGAAGCTGGGCTCCGTCTGTCCGTCCGTCCGTCCGTTTGTTCGTTCGTTCGCATTCGCGCGCGCTTTTAAAGACAAGGAAAGTATTTTCCTCGTGCTGGTTCCTCCTTTCCACTTTCCACGCGAAAATGCTTTTCTCTATAAACGAAGGAATGCGAAAAATTTCTAAACGAATTATCCCTGCTTTTTTTCTTATCCCCTTACGCGAATTATTCCTACACTATTTTTACTTCTTACGTGAATATAAATAAATAAATAAATAAATAAATAAATAAATAAATAAATAAATAAATAAATAAATAATAATATTAAGAAGGAGAATATATTAAAGTATAGAGAAATAAATAAAACATAAATTAAATTGGAATAATATCATGAGTTTCTTACATATGGGAACTTCCTGAACCCTTACGCAAGTAGAATTAGTCGTAACTGCATATACGCCAACGTTACAAACCGATGTCATATTAAATGCATTCGTGTGCATGTGTGTATCTATGTCACGTGTACATAAGCACGACAAAACCTATAGTATTGTATATATATATATAGATATATATATATATATATATCTATATATGCATACAATTGAAGCAATATGTAACCATTAGAGGTTGTTAATGTTACAGAGCGCATTATTGTAAATCAAGGTTAACTGCAATACAGTGGTCTATCGCGCTTTCGCGAAGCTATGTAACTTGCTTGCGGTAACTCTGATGCCGGATAATGGAATTTCGGTGCCGGGTCTTGCGGATTAAAATCCATTACGGTTATAACTTACGTGAGCGTTGTAATCTCTAAGAAAATTATTCAAGAAAGCTAGAGAGACATGTTATCGGCTTAATACATACGTACACTTCTACGTATTATTATTATTATTATTATTATCATTATATTAAAATAAGTTTAGTAGGGTTCTTCTTTCCCCCTTTTGGAAACTTCTTTACGGGTCATTACCAAGAGTGGGCTGAAGGAACCTCGTTTATGAGTTTGTTTACGTGTTCAGAAATTTACGCTTTATGAAAGGTTTTTTTTTTTTGACAAATATGTATTTGTATAAATAGTTTGAACATTTGTAAATTTTTTGTAAAAATTGTAAGGTAATGTTCAGCAGATATATATAGATTAATTTTTATTATTAAATTCCAATATTGTTTTGTATTTTATTTCAGATTTTTTTAATACTATTTGTGAATGATATTTTTATAATTACTATGGTATATTTTCAGTGATAAAGATTGTATATTTAGATACAAGTTTCTAATTTATTATTACTATTATAATATAATGCTCGGTTAAACGAGAAATGGTCAGAGTATACCGTTAATATTCTATCGGATGAAATTTCGATAAGGTTTTTAATATTGCTTAATGGATACGATTTGTTAATGAATATTCGATTTTGATATACTTCTCTCTCTCTCTCTCTCTCTCTCTCTCTCATTTCATCTTTATTTCTGTGTTAAATTACACAAAAGATAATATATAAAATATATAGCTGCATTAATTGTAAACGTAATAAACGTTTTAACGCATGATTCATTATTATTTGACGGAAATGTTAGTTGTTTAAAGAAAATATAAAAAAGGAAATCAATGTTACAGAATAATTATTTATTTCTCACTCTATCTTTCTATCTTTCAAGATAGTTTATAGAATTTTTATAAAATTCCCGACAAAGACAATGATGAAAAGACAAATTAAAAGGAACACAATAGAAGAGAAACGTGATAACGTGGCGTGTATACGCGTATCACCAATAGCAATTTACATACCTGTGAAGTAAATAGGCCTGGAGAGACCTGTGCAGATCCATGGGTGAATGTGCAGAGAGATAAAAGTGCATTAGTGCTGGTAGAAAATTCGATATTGTGCCTGCGTGCGTGTGATAATAGTTATGATCGATATGATGAATCCGATAATGATGATGGTGATGATGATGAAAGATCGTGCAAATATAGTGATAATGTTTTCTAAGTTTGATGTTCAATCAACGATCATGCAAAAAAATTCTTATTCTTTTCTATATCGATAGTTAAACGTTTGAAACATGATTGACAACATGATGAAAAATGACGAATGATGATCATGATACGAAATTTGTATTAAATTAAAATAAGAAACAACGAAAACAAATTATTGAAATTTTTGTCATGTTTGTATTTAACCGAATAAAACAAAACAAATAGCTGCTACGACGACGGAGATGACACAAAAGCGCAAGGTCGATACCTACTGCAATAAGCAGTAATAATTGCTTAATTAAAGCGTACCGTGAAATGCGCAATGCGTTTCTGTCAGGTACAGCCGGGACCATCGCGTTTCTCGGACAACTTTACTCTCTCTCTCTCTCTCTCTCTCTCTCTTTCACGAAATACATACGTACATTCGTTCTAGTTATTGAACAATTCTCTTCACCCCTTTCCAACCCACCCCCGTCCCTCTTTTCCCTTTTACCGACCTACCTAAACCATCCCCCCACTCTTCTTCTTCACCCATTCTCTATGTAGCCTCTTGGAACTCTGCAAACACCTGTAACGCTCAATTAGAAAATCGATAACCCATCTACGGGATACTCCGAGGACAATTTCTACCGGTTTATCGCGAGCTTCATCGTTCGAGAGTCGACGAACGATCCATTATTTTTATCCATTTCTCTTTCGAGAGTCGATTATCGGGAGCCAATCGTAACGAATTCCTTTGGATTGCTGGAGAGCCATTCGAGAAGCACTCGCTTATATACGACGCGTATAAATTCATTCTATGTATTTCTTTTTTTCTTTTTCTTTTTGTTTTATTCTTCTTCTTTTTTTCCTCTTCTTATTTATTTTTCCATGATTTTTATATACATATATATGTATTACATAATTTTCAATATCTATATCTTGATAAGAATGTATTTTTATAGAAAATGTTGGATACTAAAGTTTTAAAGTTTCAAGAAAGATACTTAAATATTTTATTTATCTTTTTTTTATTACTCTCGTTGGATTTATTTTCAGTTAAACTTTTGCTTTTCAAAAAAGAATTTATCATATCTTATATAGTTAACTAGTAAGATATAATACTTTTCTTTACATACGATAACATTTAGAGAGAGTTCTAGAGACTTCATTGAAATGTAATTTTAATTATTTTTTATTCGTGATATTAATATATATATATATATATATATATATATATATTGTATAATCGGTAAAATCAAGCACCAATGTTCATGTATAATCTTCAATAGATCAGTATATAACCGATATCAAATTACGTGGAAATGAGGTAATGAGATTCTATTGCAGTTGAAAGCTTCGTCAATCTGTAAGCGAAGTATCAATTAAGCGTTATATCGTCATATTCCTGTTATGTGTATACATTCGAACTATATAAATTTCTCATTAAACGCGAAGGGTGTATTATTCGCGTTAGAACGTCGATAGATCATTGAGTTCTACTAAATTACATTTTACCGACAATTACAAACCCAGATTCTCTCGTCCTAGAGATAATATTTAAATATCAACATTGCAAAAATTATATACTATAGATAAAAAAGGATTATTTCAATAAAATATTGACTATCTCTAATACGATTTATGATGCAAATTTCTAATCATAATAATCATGTGGTCGAACGTAAATACAAAGGGTATAACGTGGTATCGTTGAACTTTAACGTTGGTATTAAAATCGAAGTAATGTCGATGCATCATCGATCGTTCAGAGAGATTCGTTTCTCAAAATTTAATCAGAAACATCAAGGAGCATGAGATGACTCATAGAAAGGTAGATAGGTAGGAAGGAAGGAAGGAAGGAAGGAAGGTAGGTAGGTAGATAGGTAGGTAGGTAGATAGGTAGGTAGGTAGGTAGGAGAGAACCGTGGAAGCCAATTACAGATCGTACGTTGCGGCATATCACTGACATTTGATTCGAACGGGTGATACCACCTTCATCGGTTGGATGGTAATACTAGTAATGGTAGTAGTAGTAGTAGTAATGGTGATAGGTGATGGTGGTAGTATTTAGTAGGAAGGGTAGTAGTCAGACATTGCAAGGGAGTGCAAGGTGGCCGACAGTGACTTGATGCGGTTAGCGGATCGCCCCGTTAATTCGATTTGATGCTCTAACGCCTTCTCCACGTCGGGGAATACATATTCATGTAAATACGAATTATTTCGTACGATAGTCAGCCATTTTAGTTTTCTCTCACCATCCTTACTACTCTCGTTTCAGTATCTTTCTCTTTCTATTTCTATTTTCTATAAATGGATTTTCGTCGTTTCATCTAACTACGAAGAAATAATTAAATGTAGAAAGAGAAAGATAGAGAGAGAGAAATAGAAGAAAAGAAATGAAAATAATACTATTTCCGTCAAGATCCAATTGGTTGGTTAACTTTTTCAAAAGTGTGTCACTAGAGTTTGCTAAACGGTAAAAGAATTTTCTATAGAGCAATAAAATCTTCATAGATCCCACGGTTAGAATAGTGAAACCGGAAGAAGGGAACACTGGTAACGATAATGGCGAACACGGACTATTGGCATAGTTTCCGAGTGGTACTTAAAATTATTCCTACTCGGATCGGGCCTGGCACTAATCCAGCCAACCTACCCCCCCATTCCATTCTTGCTTCTCAACATTTTCGTCGAATACGCTAGCCGGTTAAAACGTTTCGCCTTGCTCAAAATTGATAACCGAGTTTTCTTCTTCTTCTTCTTCTTCTTCTTTTTCCTCTTCCTCTTCGTTTCTTAACTCTTACCTCGAAGAAAATGAGATTCGTTGTCGCTCGAAAGAAGAACGAAGTTGAGAATCTTTTGCCAAGATAGTGAAAAAAAAAGGAAAAAGTCCAAAAAAATTGGTCTAGAAAACCGATTAACTAACGTGACTTACTTCTACGCTAGAACGTGAGAAAATGAATAAGATTCCTACCATAATAATATTTCACGAAGAAAAAAAAGAATTTCGTCTATCTTCTTTCCCCTCATTTATCTTTCATATTTAACGAAACAACGTAATAAAAAAAAAAAACAAACACTTATAACCATAATATAATCGATTCAAAGTTAACATTACGAGAGATATAAATTAACATCGTAAATTTTCCAAATGAGAAATTAATTTGATTTAATCATTTAAAATCCTGGACAGGTTAAACAAATTTTTTCTAACGTAGTATAATAATATAATGGTAGTAGTTGAAACCAGTGGTACGTAATACGCATGGTTCACGTCCACACGTATTACTCAGCTATACGTTACTGGCCGAACAGATTTACGGTGACAAATTACCGCAACTGTGCCGAGTTCCTGGTGAGAGAACACGCGCACACAAACGCCTGTTGTATCTGTGTACGTATGTATGTATGTGTGTGCATGGGTTCATGAGCACGCGCGCACACTCGCTAGCTCTGCAATTCAATAACGTGCTACTCGACTGGCCTACATTAGACTCCGACGGTCTAATGTAATATCAATCGTCTTTCTGCTGGCGGTGTACAAGAGGTTAACGTGGGTAAGCCCTGACCGTTGGGAGCCATTTGCTAATAGATGCCGCGACATGCCTCCATTAGACCGCAGGGACATTCCTCCGAGCAATATCCCCCCATTGGAGATTCAGACTCGAATTACTGCTTACGATATACCGGTAATCACGACTAAGAAACTTATAATAACATCACCTTACGTGCAGTTAAGTAGAGTATCCTTAAAATCAGTCAGACATTAATGTAGTAATATACCCTTACTTCAACGTATATTTTCTATTATCATTTAATAGATTTATTATAACACGTTAGTAAATGTTTAATCGATATTTTAGTAAGAAATATGATTTTCTTTTTTTTTCTCATCGAAGGAATAAAATAAGATGTTTAATAATTATTAAATATATTCTTTATATAAATAGAATCATTTAGGAAAATGTTGCCAATGTAACGTTTGATATTACGTGTAATACCATTGTATATGAAATCTGACATGTGTATGGTTACATTTATAATATACGAATGTACGATTGAGATCCTTTTTCCAACAGGATAATATACGATTTTACGACGCCGTTGAGAGTTAATAACAAAAGCGACGAATTTATCGGCATACATACGGCGGCGTCGCCGTCACTCGTGTCAACCGTTGTAACAACGTTTCCGCGCACGCGATACCAGTTGTAAGATTCACGGTAACATCGTTTGGTTCCCATGTTACTGATACATCAACGTCCGAAACTTCGATGCCCGCTGTCGATTCCTAGCTTTCCAAAAGTGTCACGTGTTATTCGAAAATAGTTACGAGAATTCTCATCAACCTTTAGTTAACTGTTTTGTGACTTAAATATTCTTTTTATAATATCGGTAATAAGTATAATATGTAGGAAACATTCGATCTGTTATCACTTTAATTATCTCAAAAGAATTTCCTAACAACGTTAGAAACCTAGACGAGCTTTTCCTTTTCCCTTTCTCTCTCTCTTTAGAGGAAGAGCCATCCTCGAAAACGAGATGCCCGCGAAATTTCGTTTAAAAGTTAAGTTAGGTAATAGTAGTAGTAGTAGTAGGTAGCTGAGTGAAGTAGGTGGGGTGAGGGATAAGGAAGGATGAGGGGTGAAGTGTAGTAGGTGGCCATTGCCGTGGTGGTCACTACTCGACAGTGGGTTCAAAGCCGCAAAGCTACTTTCTCATCTCTCTATATCTCACACACGTACATTACACATACATATATACTTTAGTAGCAAGCTTTACTGTTAAAACTGTTTTACACTAACATACATATATATACGGGATATAATGGTGTGTGAGTCAGTTGCTAGCACCAAGGTGGGCTAGGCCTAAATCCTCCTGGCATTCCAAAACAATATAGTAGACGAAGCCACGTTAACTTGGCTAGTGAGCTATGCTCTAACTAGCCAGCTCTCTCTCTCTCTCTCTCTCTCTCTCTCTGTTAACTGCTAACTCGGTTACCTCTTCTCGAAACCTACTCTCTCCTCTCTCTTTCTCTCTCAACACACTAGCAGAGAAACGCTCATTCTCTCTCACTTTGTCCTTTCTATACCCCACTCAAATGTTCTCTCTATCTCTTTCTCTTTATCTTCTCTCTCTCTTTCTCTTTCTATGTAAGCAAAGAGCTTGGCTACCGTTAGTTACCAGGGAATAGTACCGGTGACTTCTCTGAAACAACAACGGAGCCAACTTCGAAACGGAAAGTCCCTTAGTTATTTAATGAGCCAACGTATGTAGTAGTTCGTCGATTAGCGCATTGTGTGTTGGTAGACCTAGAAAGCAACCCCATTCCTCCTTCCCTAGTCTATTTCTAGAGTCCAAGATTCGAATCATGAAGTTTCTTGAAATTTCCTACCCTCATTGTGTTCCTCCTCCTTAAATTTCTAATAAATCACACAAGCTTCGAAGTTTCTTGTATTAAAGAATATTTGAAATGGTATTGTTTATATAATGTAATTATATACATCAAATGTATATCTAGGACAATTATATTTAATATCTGATTTGTATAAACTTTTGCTAAAATACAATAAAATATAAATAAATCAATACACGTAATTTATTTTGTTAAGGATATTGAAATCATTCATTTTTAATACCAATTGCTTTATATACAATATGAGATTGTAAATAATCGATTAATTATTAATCATTATTCTATTTGTTTAACAATAATCTCTTTATTTTCTCTCTTCCTCTTTCTTTTCTTTATCTTTGTAAATCTCATCGAAGTATCACACATCAAAGATACCAAAATCGATCGTATCTTTACGTTTCGCTACACGGAAGACTATTAATATTAAGCCTTTAACGAGAAACACGTTTACGCGAAACCCGATTTAACTTCGACCAGGGGCTCGATACCAGCCGATAATAACGTTAGCACCGTAATCGCGTTTGAGGCATGGATCGTTAACTTATCGCGCCAAGTTTTACGTTGCGATTCCTTCAACTGGCCTGTGCATTCCTCTTTCACTTTCATATTCATCTAAATCGATAAACTCCCCTTATATACCATCGATAATTTTTATTATTATCGTCATAGTTGGTAAACTGTTTTCACTTTTATATAATTAAACTCGATTTTGATTGATTATTCGAAATAAATATTAATAAAAAGTACGAATAATTGTGTGAATATATAATAATAACTAATAATAATAAATAATAGGATTTTTGAACAGGTTTCAAATGCATGATGATAATATAATAATAATGTACGAATGATGAGGATCGATACATGCGTGAAAGTAGTATTAAACGATCACAATCGAATATATACATAAATAAATTCTCTTCGAATTATAGTATTTTATTTATCATTATTTATGGCTCACCATTGCCAAGATGTATACGTGAATGTTCGTCAGGAAAAACGACGGTCTCTGAACGGTCGCTTGCAGTTGAGCTACTACTCAAGGCGCTTGCGTGACCTCGACGTGTTCTTCGACCTAAGGTACCACCACCACCACCACCACCTCCTCCACCTCCACCTCCTCCTCCTCCTCCGGTATTCGTCTTTTTGCTTGGTGCCGCATACACCGTTTCACCTGCACGATACCAAGATTCTCGATCAGACGCTATCGCTTCTTAACCTCGAAACGTTTCGAATTCTCAACCAGGCCATTGCCTTTTTCTACTATAGCCTATCGAGATCGATTTCGAATAGTTTCATGGTTAGACAAAAAAAAAAAATAAGAAAAAAAGACATTCTTAGCTAGCAAATTTTTTCAAACACGATTTTAAGTAAAATTCATATATTAAGGTATTTGGTATTGTATAATGAATTAAGTGTATTATTTGATATATGTTATACTTGATAATTGTATTATTTTCTACAGATTATTTAATATGTGGAAAATTAATCGTTCATTAATTTTTAGAATTATTCATTGAACTCCATTAATTATTTGAATTCTTAGAAAAATAAAATTAAAAGAAATTTCAAAACGTAAACTTTATTATTCATTCACTGTAATAAATGATTTAAAATTATACAAAGTCATCGTATAGATTGGTTAATATAATTCGTTGAACGTGTTAAATATGTTAATAAAAGTCAGAAAATAAAAAGAAAAAGCAAGTATTACATTAGTGATCCCGTAATTATAGTTTCGCGTGCATGTGAAACGTCATTCGTTGAATCTAATTAACTCCCTACCGTTTCCATTGCGAGATCTGTCCGAGGATACGCTCCCGTTGTAATGATGCCGCCGAGAGTTGGTGCTTTCGAGAGGAAACGGTGAAGCTTGTCGATGATTTGGCGTCAACGTGGGTGGTGGTGTTGGAAACGGCGTCGTAGGGTTGTCCGTCGTTGCAGCACCCTCCGTGTCCGAACCGGTACGATAAGAACGATCACCGGCACCTGAAATGTACCGTTTAACGTTCAAACATTATTATATATTTAATTTATATTTTTATTATTTATAAAGAGTTATATATAAAATGTTAATAATGTAATTATACTTTTTTGATTATCCTTTAACTTTTGTAAATATTTTACGATAAAATTCTATGGAATATATAATAAAATTTTATTAAACATACAAATGTATTTGAATAAATTCTAAAATAAACTTATTCACCAGTATGTATTCTAAAGAATACATATACATAATATTCAGAAGTCATATGGAGATAATAAAAGAAAGCTGTCGCGCATCTAGGCGATCATCTCGTCATCTTATTTTATTGTCTCCCGAGAAGTATTTTACGAAGTCCTTGTGAAAATCTGCTTTTGAAATGGTACTGGTGTGTCTCTCTCATTCTATATTTTTCCCTGTTTGACCCAAGCTGGTATTTGCTTAAACGAGACTTCCACGCAGTATATCCTTGAGTTATGGTATATAGAGAATCCTTTGAGAAAAGTATGATAACTTGACTTTTTCTTTCTTTTTCTCTTTCTATTTTCTATCACCTTAGAAGATAATCCTCTTTGGAGTAAAATGAAAATCTAATAAAAAAAAAAAGTGAGAATAATAATAGAACGATTTTCTTTCAACTTTATCGAAAGTGTGACTCAGCTTGCCAAGGGGTGTACTGGTTATGTTTGTTCTGTTAATTGGTTGCTAATTATGCTTCCCAAGATGGCTTTTTGCCTTTTCCCTCTAATCTTCTATTAAAGTTTCTACCTCGACGCGTGAGAACAAAATGAGAGAATGAGAGAAAATACATGAATAAGAAAAAGACACATTATCGTTCACTCTCTCTCTCTCTCTCTCTATCTCTTTCTTTCTTTCTTTCTATCTTTTAAGAATATCGATGGTCTAAGAAAAAGAAAGAAAGGTAAAAAAAAAGAAACAAGCAATAGGATGGTAGTAGAAGTAGAAGAGGATCGAACGTTGTCGGTAATTAATGAGGAAAGTTTTACAAATAGCCGAAGGCATAGTCACTAAACGCCTTAGCAAGCCCGTGAAATTCATCCGCAAGCGAAATATCCTTGCGCAGTACTAACTTTTTAATTGATTATTATCCTTTCCCCTCTTTTTCTGTTTTTTTTTTCTTTTCTCTTCGTTACTTTCCTCTCGCGTAGAGAAGACGGTAATCGACGATCGGTCTTCGAATTTCCGTCTTTTCTTTTCTATCGTACCTTTCTTTTTTTTTTTTTTTGTTCAAACGACAATGATTATAATCGATCACGTTGTGCTACGCGAATACCATCATAACACGAGTTCAAAGTTTCGAGTTGAGAAAAATAAAAGGACAGAAGAAAAAGTTCTCGTTTCTTTGGAAGTAAAAAAAAGGATTAAATTTTTTAATTTTAAAAAAATTTTTTTTTTTCGTTATTTTAATGTACAATATGTATATTCAAAATTTTTCTTATTATGAGTGTTATATGTACAGTGAATTACTAAAATATTCGTAATTATTTTTACTATAAATTTTAAATAATCGATATTTATTAGTAATTACTACAAACTTTTACAAATTTCTATACACATTAACCTATTATAAAATTTAATTATAATAATTTTACATAAATGATAAAGAGAAATCGGTTTGGCAAGAATACAAAATATATAAAAATAAAATAATTATTTAGTGTAACTAATACTTGATTAATCCATCCTTTCATTTTATAACCATTACTCTTTAGACCTATTTTTATTATATCATTTATTTCAAAAATTATAATTCTTTTAAAATAAAATATTCTTCAGCAATAAAAGCCATATCAATTTAACCAATATAATAATCCTTTTCTCAATAAAAAAGAAAAAAAGGGAAACTAGAAAAAAATTTCGTTACAAGTATTACATCAATCGTATAAAATTGACAGTAATTGGTAAGAACATTCTAGTAACTCGATGCGTATGTGTTGAACTATCTCCAACCACCAATAATCAGAAGAAATCGAAGTATGGCATTTCTTCTCCGCTACTTTTAGTTCTAACATGATAAAAGATCAAAGATCATCTCAAAGTGAGGAACGTTCGTAGGAGAGAAAGAGAAAGAGAGATGAAGGAAAGCAAGATGTGCAGGCTTGATAGTCGAGACGTCTGAGAGTGAGTAGCCGAGAGCCGGGCCAGTGGCGCTGATATTGCTCGCATTAAACTTTCATATTCAATCTTGGCACCCACCACCGTTGAGGGGCGGCCCCCACGTTTTCCTCCCGATCCTCCCCATTCCCTCTTACCACCACCCCTCACGACCATCCACGGTATGCTCTCTCGTTGCTGAGAGCCAAGAGCCCTAGCATCAACCCCACATGTAATTGTGTTATGCCCTCCTCTTCTCTCTCTTCCCCTTACCCTATTCTGACTGACTCTTCCTCCTTCTTCCTCTCTTCCTCTTTCCCCTTCATCTGTCTGTCTATCTGTCTTTCTCTTTCTCTTTCTCTTTTCCTATTTCTTTCTTCCTCACTCTTTCTCTCTCTCTCTCTCTAAAATCCCTTCCTCTTCTCGGAGCCTTCAGAATCTTCTTTTCCTGCCACATAGACTATCCTACCTCTCACTCTTTCATCGTTTTATCATCCTCTATTGAATTTTCTAATCCATATGGATTTGAATTTAAGAGGATCTAACCTTTTTTTTTCTTTTCTTTTCACTTTTTTTTTCTTTTACATTAGACGAGTATACAAAAGTATTATTTGTATTAACGTGAACAAATAATAAAAATATATTAGACATATATAATATAATATTATAAAAACTCGTGTTAGGATAAAAAAAAGTAACGAAACGAACTAACAAAATATTATATTCTAGTTTTATCAAGAATATTCGAAACCGAGAGAGAGAGAGAGAGAGAGAGAGAATACTCGGAAATTCGATGATGTCGTCGAACCATTCGTCATGTGGCTAGTGATAAGCGAATAATCGATCGTTGGATTAGTAGTCGGCCGCGAAGCCGAATGAACAGTCAATGGTTATCTTTAATCGGTGTATGCTAGAGTGAAACACCGAGACAGAAATAAAGAGAGAGAGAGAGAAAGAGAAATAGAGTGAAAGAGAGTTAATCACAACAGTCGATCGCGTGCTCGACCACGTCGTCGTTGCTTTCGACGCTTTAGTTCCACGTACGTGTTAGCGCAACCAAAACGATTTATCTTTACCATTGAAATAGAAGTAATAGTACTAGGCAAAGCCAAAGCCTAGTAGTGGACTGAAATAGAAATAGAGAATAACAGAGAAAGAGAGTGAGTGAAAATGAATGAGATAGAAAACAACATCATGAGACAATTTACAACGTCGTGTCTTCTCTTACATGAACGTTAGTTCTGTTACGTTTCTTCGGAACTAACCGACAAGGATCGACAAGGACGTTTCGTTTCCGTAATTTGGTTTAAACGCGTGCTACTGGCTAGCCTGATTCAAAGGGGAGAGACGAAAGAATTAAATAGAAAGAGACGTGAAACAAGAGGGAGTAGGGTTGGGGAGGGGGTTGGTTGTTTTGTTGGTATAAAGAGGGGTAGAGGAGTGAAACGGGCCGCATACTCTCTGTAGTATAGGACGCGTTTTGTTTGTAGGGGATGGTTACCATAGCAACAAAACCAAAGCGGCTCGGCCATCGAATGTGTTTCGTTCTATATCCGTTGTCCTCTTGGTCGTAGTCCTCTTGGTCGTCGTCGTCGTCCTCTCCGTCGAGTAGTACGACGATGTTGGTCCGAAACTTGTAGAAGAAGAGTACGCCTCCGGCCCTTTTCCAATGCTTATATGCCGTGTAACGTTTATACCGAGGGGCCAAGGGCAGGAATCAGGGGGGACCAAGGTGGGGGAAACGAGGTAGAAAACTCTCTCTCTCTTTCTCGCACGCGAAACGTTTTCGATTACTATTAGATACAAATTTCCGAAACGGGAAATTTACTTTTCCGTGTGATTCGATGGACTAACATTTTCACTACCAGTGTTAGTTTCCTTCGGGGAATATATATATTTTTTTTCTTTTATATTTGATCTATTAAATATATTTTATACAGGTTGATTTACCATCGTTATTTTTTATATATATAGGGTAGTACTACTATTTCCGTGAAATTATGCTTTTTATTTTACAGAGAGAAACACGTATTTCAATTTATCTTATATATTAGTGTAAATATTAAATGAAATATGTTTTTTTTTCTTTAAACACTTGGAATATTATCAAACGTGAGATCAAATATGTATGAATTATTTATATGAATTATTATTATTTTTATTATTTATCATTTTCTTTTTTCATTTCCATGAAAGGAAAATGTTAATCGATTTAAAAATGTACCGTTAACATACGTAGAGAGAGAGAGAGAGAGAGATACGAGATAAGTTAGATCGCGTGGCAATTTGTAATTTGTAAGCGTTTACACCTATTACATAAGCTCGGTATAACTTTTTGATATTTTATAATACTTTCGTGATTATTCAAACGCAGCAAGACGGAATTTAGTTTGTTCGTTACTTCGAAAAAGATCCACGCAATGATCGTAAGTCCAACGTGCAGTGATTTAAAACTCTTACACGAGAGACATTTGAAGAAAACCATGACACTATCTCTCTTGTTTTTATTACTAGTGAAAATTCGTTATACGTTATTGTAATCGTATTTTTCTTCGAATTTTCAACGAATAGTAGTATGTAGAGTGAACTAACGTGCTACGATTCACCTAATTTCCATTCGACAAAAGCTTTGAAAATACATCAGTTTTGTTGAAAAGATACGTAAAATTTTATTCGTGGAATGAGCAAGAGAAATCGTATACCACGTTGACATACTTTATACGGTGCAATGCTTTTAAATAGATCAATATTTAAAATAGGATATAATAATATATCGATTTTATCGAACAAATAAATCAAATTAATCGTATATCTATTTTTCATCGATATATATATGTGTACACATATGTACAATGCAAAGCATTTAAAACAGGTCACGCGAAAAACTGGATTGATATAAAAAAAAAATCTCTGTCGGACGAAAACTCATTTATATATTCGAGGGTCGCATAATTCCACGTTAATACTTTTTTTTTTTTTTTCATATTCCTATAACAAAAAATATTTTTATATATACTATCTAATTTTTAATAGGCGTACAATGTAGCTTACGATTTTTAGGATCACTCAAAGTTTTATTTCGCAATGTAGAAAAAATATTATATTAAGATATTATATATATTTATAAAACGTTTGATTATGTCACCTTAGAAACCAAGTGCGTTTTATTTGACACATTTCTTTTTATCACCAATATCGTGGTCTTTTTTTAAATGCCCTCACTTGATATTGGCTATACACGTGCGTATATAACAACGGAAAGAGAAAGTTTCGAACGATATATATATAATAAGAAAAATCGATTTTGATATAAAAAAAAAAAAAAGAAAAAGATAAAGAGAGATAAAGATAGGACTTGTTTTTACGGTTCCTCCGTTTTTTATGACAAGTATGCATTAGAAAAATTTAAATATTTCCAATATCCCTGGAGTTTGGAATCTCGCGTTCTTCGATGCCTAAATCAATATGAACTCCGCACCCCTTGAAGCAACTACTATCGCAAGGGGTAGGAGTATATGGTGGGGAGGAAGAGAGTAAAGGAGCACATATCCATAGAAACGAACTCATCGGACCTGCCGGATTTTGCAATTTCGTATAATCGAAATTCGTATTTAATACGTCGTACCAAAGCGTCGCGGTTGAAAATGTGAAAGGGTGGTTAACAAAAAAAAAAAAAAAGAAAAAACCCAATAAAATTAGCATACGTATTTATTTATATCTTAAATTCGACGAAGAAATAATACGGGAGGGAATATAACGTCGTTGTTCATATCCTCGTTGAATATTCCACGAGAGAGAATATGAATATCGGTTAGATATATAAGTAGAGAGGTGTATTTGTTAATTAAGATTGAAGATTAAAGCTAAATATCATTTTTAAATATATACGAATATAATTTGAAATCCAGTTATATGGAATATTTATCATGCGATTGATGTTAATTGTTTTTCATATTCAACACTCTCTACCCACGTACGTACGTACGTACGTTTCACATTAATCTTATAATTTATTACCAAACAACTTGACCATTTTTTCAAGCAGAACAGAATAAAATCATATATATATATATATATATATTATATTTCAATTTATATATTATAATTATATTATTAAGAATATTATAATTTATTTATAATTTTATATTTTTTTTTTTTTTTATAATACACCCCTTCTATCGAGATACATTGATTATTTAATATTTGTATTATTGTTCCATTCATTTGATAAATCTTTTGGCTAATTACAAAAACAAAAGAAACAACAAGGATAATACAAAAAAGTTTCTTTCTTCATGGAAAATGATTAAAATGCGTAAAAAACTACAAAATGATTTCCCCAAAGACATCAAAAATCAGTTTGGCAGGAATCGGAGACACGCGTTACCCGAGCAAAGAAGAAAGCAAGGAGAGTAGCAGAAAGATGTCGGAAAAGGGTGCGGATAGGAGTTTGCATTTTTCCTAACATGTGTCATACGCACGAGGAACAAAAGAGAGACTCTGTGCTGGCTGTTGCGTGGCGTGCCGCTGAACATCGTCCGCGTTCGAAAAGCAATTTCCGATACGTCGTCCAGGCTAAAATGCGTACGAGATATTCGGTGACACATTTCTGATAACTTTGAGAGTGTATGTGTGTAAGAGAAAGAGAAAGAGAAAGAGAAAAAGAAAAAGAAAGAGAAAGAGAAAGAGAGAGAGAGAGAGTGAAGAGTGTACAGTGGCCTTGAGTGCTCCGACGAGATACTTGGAAAGAACAAGAGAGAGAGAAAGAGAGAGAATGAGGGGGAAAACCTTCAAGAAGTTATACCTTCAACAGGTGCAAAGTGGCTTCCCGTTGAAAGCACGACCGTCTCTTCTCTTCTCTCCTCTTTTATTTTCTTTTCTTCTTTTCTCTTTCTACCCTTTAACTCTTCTATCTTTCGTTCTCTTTCTTTCACGTGCATCACTTCTGTCTCTTCTTCTGCCTCTTAAACGACGACCGAGTTCTTTGATAAAGCGAGCCTATAATACCGCGTGTGTACCTTCGGGGAAAACGAGCCACCTAACAACTAGTCTTCATGCTCTTTTCCTATAAAATATTATACTTACAAGAGAGAAAGAGAAAGAGAGATAGTAAAAAGATGATAAATATATATTACTTTCAATTAATTAGTTTTTTTAGTAAAATAATACAGTTTATTTTTATTTATTCTTTAATTATTATAACTTTATTAGATTATTATTATAATTATTACAACTACTCTCATGTTCTTTTTCTATAATATTTCTGTAATAATTTATTTAATTTTCTATAATATTAATTATTATTATATTATATATCTAAACACATTGAACTTCTGACATTTAAATGAATTTTTTCACAATAATTATTGATCTTATTTTTCAAAAAACATTATCTATATATATATATTAGAAGTTGGACAAATGTAGTAAAAAATAAACAACGACAAATATTTAGAATATATCATCCCCTACAATAAACAAGTTTATATATTATAACATTTAATAAAAAGTATCCTCCAATATTGCTGTCCACGAACCCAGCGTTCAATGCGTTAAGTTTATTTTTATTTATTTTTTAATTATGACGAACAGATAATTCGTTTAAACAAAAAAAGAAAATATATATTCAACTAGTTCTACATGGTAGTACTCTATCCGCTTATTTTCTCTCGTAATCGTTTCGTGGCGAATCGATACCTTAACGAACGTGTACAGGTAAAATAGATTACAAAATTTGTACTCGACGAATAGAGAGAGAGAGAGCGCGCGCGCGCGAGAGAGAGAGAGAGAGAGAGAGAAAAAAAATAAAGAGGGTATAGGACAAACGCAATGTATTTTTCTCTCTCTCTTTCTCTTTTTCTATCGCGCGCGCGCACAAGCTTTTTTTTAGCACGAAGTTCGTAAACGTGGAGAAAAAAATTTAATCCATTCACGCGCATTGCCAAATATTTGCGAGATTTTACGCTCGCCCTCGCGCACAGAGAGAATCGAACTGGAAAAAAAAAGAGAAAAGAAAAAAAAAAAGAAAAATACGATGAAGCAAGTAACATTCCCGATACCTGGCTTTGGCTAGAATTGTCTCGACATTTTGTTTAGCTAGTACAAACGTATATGAGTTGTGTGTGTGTGTGTGTGTGTGTGTGTGTGTGTATGGTACGCTAAAGCAACACATTCGGATTAGTTTTCTTTTTCTTTATTTGCATGTTTCTTTTATTTTTCTTTTTTTTTTTTTCTTTTTGAAAATGTACCATTCAATTATCACACCTATTTCGTCGATCATACGTAAGGTGGAGAAAAGAATAATTATAAGAAAATCTTGATAGAACGAATGGAAAATTATTTTAAGGAAATAACATTTAATAATAATAAACGAAAACGCAAAATAAGAAGAATTTCTAGAAGGAAGAGGAATTTCGTAAAACGGTGTATTCAAGACTCACGTATTTCGTTTACATGGTTTAAACTTAATATTCCAAGCACTTACGAAAGTAATAATAAGAAGCACACTGTGTATGCTATTTAGATCGCGCATGTTCAATCGTTATATTTAGAATGGAAATTATTCAAAAATATTTATTCTATTTTTTTAAAGAATTGAATTATGATTATTTTCATTATGATTAATATTTTAATAATATTATCTTTGTTTTATTTATAATTATTTTTAAATTTATATATATATATATATATATATATATATATAAATTAATTTATTTTTTTCTTGAAGATATTTATTACAGAAAGGTAGACAAATAAATCGTTTTCAGTATGATGTCTTTCTTGATAGAGGGTGGATAATAGCAAGGCAAATTAAAACGTCGGATCGGAAGCGCAGCTGCTGCTACTGACACAACACAACGTCGCCATCGGAGGTAGAAAGCCTGGAGGGATAAGAAGAAGCCGAGAGATTACCATTTTGAGCCCCAGGAGGGTTTAAGGAAACGTTATTGCGATTTGCTTTATGGGGAGGAGACACGAAGTATCACAAAATGATCGCGTAATTGCTACCCTCTTCGTGAATGCGTAGATAGCTATCAAATCTATGTATGTATTTCGTGGAAAGGATTATACTATGATTTTATATAAATTATATATATAAGGATGAATTTTATATATCAAAAAAAAAAAAAATCTAGAAATATTTCGTCTATAAATATTTATTTAGGATTTAAAATAAATTTGAAAAAAATCGTATCTCTTATGGTGAAATAAAATCAATAAAAATGATGTTTAATTTTTGTAATACATTTGTGATTTATATTGGATGATTTAAAAAAAAAATAACACATCTTGATATTATAAGGGATTTCATATTACTCAACGAAACGAGTAAGAAATTTCTGATTAACGTTGCAACTAAAATCACCCCTTTCGATGTAAATTAACTTTTATTATTTATGAGCGATTCGATATCACAAGTAAGTCTCTTAGTAATATATTGAATGTACATAGAGAAATTTGTTTAGAAATACATTAGTTCGTAAGGTTTTTAAAATAATTTTGTTATAAAAAAAAAAAAATTAATAAAAATGATTATACTGATATTCAGAAAAAACATTTCGTAGAAAATTATATAAATCTTTAGTAGATATTTATTTATTATACTAATTAATAATAGTAATAATTAATTTAAATTGAAAATTATGATTTTATATAGTACCCATGTTAATTAAAAAATTTTACTTTTATCCTCGTGTATATACACAATGATATTATTAAAAAGATTAATTATAAATATCGTTTTTTTTCTCTAAAAGAATTAAAGCGCATAAAAATAATATTTTTTTATAACTATTCAAATTTGCGCTAAAGAGAGAGAGAGAGAGAGAAAATGATTGCGAGAAAAATTGTGTGCAAACTGTTGGAAAAAAAAAGGAAAATAAAAATGTAAAAAAAAAAAAAACAGAAAAACTGGAAGGGAATAAAAATTGTTGGTAATATTTATCCCCACTTTAACGCGTCCCAATCTCGATTGGAATGAAAAACGATGTAAGTTACCGTAGTTTGCTAATGATATTTTTCTCTCTCTTTTTTTTTTTTCAGCGTCAATCATAGTCCTCGTCGTTGTCGTCGTCGTCGTCGTCGTCTTCGTCGTCGTCGTCGTCGTTGTCGTCGTTCAAAAGCAACCCTTCCGTTCGTGCATGCTTTGCTTTCTTTCTTTCTCATTAACATGACAATGTTAATTACATTACTCGCACTCGCCGCCATCCTCCCCGTGTTTTTAGTTAGCGCTTTTTCATGTGTTAATATTTTATAATTGGTTCTTCTCTCATACATAAAACCGACACGGTTTAATACATAAATCGTTAAAAACTAACACCACAGTGATATATTCTTTTTACGCTTTCATATATATAATATTTAAAATAATATCATTTACACACTCCGAATGTATTTAATAAACTTTTTTTTATATGTATGTATCACTTACGTATAGAAAATATTATTAAAAAAATCTTTTTATCGATTTATTTACGCAAAAAAATATTATTTTTCAAAACAAATATTTAATACTACTAGCTGTTTGGCTGATATGAGCCAAAATATGACGTTGTCGTATAAATAAAGTTTAGTGTTATGTTCAAATGTTCCGTGCACTCACTTAAATCTATGGCCAACAGATGGTCCTGTATTTACTTGTATCATTTTTCTTATTTTTTTTTTTAAATTAATTGATTATCTTATAAATATATTAAGATATCTTTCGAGATTAATACTAATCAATAAATTAGAATATTAACTGTATATTTAACATATTACTTATCATATTCAAAATTATGAAGTACATATTTATCAATGTATTTGGGTAGTATATATAGATTTTAATTATAAAAACCAGTCTATTTTATTCTTAATATCTTTTTTTAGATACTCTTTCTCTCTCTCTCTCTCTCACTCTCATGTCATTGAACGATATCCGTTGTATCGAACGAGAAATTCTTCAGGCATTAAATCGTATAAACTCGTATGAACGAAACCGATTAAGCTCGTCGAACTGTTTAATTATTTCGAAGCGATTCGTTATCGCGATTTATATAAAAGCGAGACCAGAGAGGAAGTACGTATC
The DNA here is from genome assembly GCF_001465965.1 of Polistes dominula. Next base: position 1,541,257 of record NW_015149003.1, read on the forward strand.
GTTTTTCACCGACGTGTGGATAAATCGATCTTTCCAAGCGACGAACAAAAATACATGAAATATGAGTCGACAGAGGTGGAAGATTAGACGACTTCAATCATAGCGTTTGTTGCTAATGAAAAGCCAATCAGTCGTCGTTTCTTTTCCATAGCATACGACGACGAATTCGACAATGATTTATTTGATACACGTGTACTGTAAATTATATTCCTAAAAGGTTCTGCGAGGGTATAAGGGGTGAGTGTGTGGGGGGGGGATTTACACGAAAAATGTATTTACTTCCTTCCATTTGTATTGCCCTTAAATACTATTTCGTTTATTATTTTTTTTTTTTTGGGGTGAAGGAAGTCCAATTCGTTTTATCAAATTTCTGGAAACAAGCTTCATTAATTTTTTTAGCAAAAAGAAAAACAATGAATAATTAAACAAGGATAATAGAGAATACTGCAGTTTGTGATTTATGTGTCTCTACGAAACAATCGTTGGACTACTAGCTCTAGTAATGTGTCAAATAGATTAGAAGATCTAAGGGGGTCCCTTTATGGTAACACTTCAGGAAACGGCTAGCTCGTAACGTATTTCAACGGGTTATCGTTCATGCTAAAACAACGCTGCGATAGGCTAGATGCCGACAGTTAATAGCAAACGGGATCTCGGTAAATTCATTATGCCGCAAATGTAAGGAGGGAGGGAGAAGAAAAGAAAGAAAATGCTAAAATGAAATACGATTGATTTTACTTCAACGAAAGAAAAAGAAAAAGAAAAAGAAAAAGAGAAAAGAAAGAATAAAAGTTCCAGAAAGAAAAAGAATATCACGATAAAAAAAACTTCAATGAATTATTAAACAATTCTGAAGGAATAGGAGACAGTGAATTTTTCCAAAGTGACGGAATTATAGTCGACGAACAATTTTGGGAAAGAGAAAAAAGAAATGAAAAAAAGAAAAGAAAACCACCCCTAAAGATCGTGAAAATTTCATTTTCTTCTCGCGTCGACATATTGTAAGAGCTATTAGTTGAAAAAGTCGTATTAAAAATTTCTATCCAGACCAGTTCGAGTTAGGGATTTCGACGACGTAAATTCAAAATTCGAACGGAAGAAGAAGAAGACCAAGAAGAACAAGAAGAACAAGAACAAGGGAGAGGGGAAGGGTGGGAGAGTTAAAATCGTTAAGTCTAAAGTTTCGTTAATGACTTTTTCAACGATTCGTTTTAGATAATCCGACCCGCATTTTCGTAGTAGGTTACCAGCAAATTAACAGGTTCGAAATTAACTACTATTCTATCTATGCCCTTTAAACAAAAAGTTTGATTTTAAAAATAACATTAAACTAAAAACAAAAAAATCCCTATATCACATTGATAAGCATTAATTTCAATTGTTTCTATTTTTGCATATTTCGGAATATATCATTTCTATTTCTCATAAAGGTCGCGTGAAAATCGTTGCCAAACTTCCGGGAATCACGAAGCGTGAATAATTCCGTTTACGCGGGCACGTTCGTTCGTTCGTTCGTTCCTTCGTTCATTCGTTGGTCCCAACGTAAATTATTGCAAGGAGTACATTAATTTCCTTTGCGAATAATTAACAAGGAGAACCGGACACAACGAAAGCTCGAAAGCGGCCGAGCAAGGTTTCGCAATGGTCAGTAGTAGCCCTTCCGTGTAACTTGTTCCTTTTGGAGGTACCCGAGCACCATACCTTTTCACTGTAACTGGCCTTCCCCCATCTCTGTCTTTAACCCTCCTACTCCTACTCTATGATTCCCCCTTTCTCGGCGCCCTTTTCTTCTTCCTTACTCGCCCAACCAACCAACCGACCGACCTCCTACGCTCGACATCTAAAATATTAATCACGACTTACACACGCAGTTTCGAGACTAGGAGTATTCTCCGTCTTTGCATTATTAAATGGTTAGAACTCGCGAGAACACGAGTTACGTTAGATAGGCTCGCTCCTTCTTATCCCGCAAAACGAATATGGATGTGCGGCTTGTAGGGTACCATTATTATTTCGATATGAAGGGAATCGTAACAATACTTACTAGCTTTCTTCCTTCCTATCTATCTATCTTCGTGTATAACAAAACTCGAAAGTTCGATCTTTCAACGATTTTCTTAAATTACGTTTAATATTCAATATAAAAGGGATAGAGAGAAGAGAGAGAGAGGAGAATAAAAGAGAAAAGAGAAAAGGTTGAGAAAATAATACGATGGTAATTAAGAATTTTCGTTAGATAAAGCTCGTTAACAATCTTAATTATTTCTAACGACCTCTATATAACCGTCCTCTAATTGGAACTTTTAGAAAAACCTCCCTTTTTCCTAGAGTATACGTTACAATGAATTAGAAAAGATGAATATAATTAATATATAACAGTAGATTATTTTGTTATTTATTTTTTTTTTTTTTTTATATAATTAACGACTAATATGATATTTGGTAAAAAAAATTCCCTAAAGATTTCTTAACAGTTTATCCAGAACAAACTAATTCCAACGATACTTGGGTTTTAATACGGAGGCTCGGTGGTATGAAAGTTTTAGCGAACGATAGTTAACCTAACCGTACGAGGATGCTTTAGAGCGTGCAACCGTATTGGTGGTATAGCAGCTTTCTGTGATTCACTCTCTCTTTCTCTCTCTCTCTCTCTCTCTCTCTTTATCTTTATACACATCTACATATATATAGTTACGTATATTCACAACGTATTCGTTTAATTACATTCCCAACGTTAAATCCACCTAACCGGTGAAACTAAGTTACACCTGAGCAACACCGGTTACGTCTCTCTACGATAGTTAGTACATGCATGTGAACGTATAGATAGAGATGAGTACACTCCCGCTCTCCTCTTCTGCTCCCATAGGTAAGTAAGTGTATAGGTTATAAGGTATAGGCAAAGAGAAGGTCGTAGGTGGCTCACAATCGATCCAGACGACAGACGACGGCGAACTGCTAATAGGGGAGGAGTTTTAAATGCGCGTAACGTAATAATGCGTGCATTAGGCAAGTACTATGGCGTCGGTGGCGTCTGCGGCGACGACACAACGATAGTAGTGGACCCATTCTCCGTAAGGGGTAGTTTGCCTGACAACTCGATTATACGATACTGTAGGGCTGAGTGGCAAGTGGTGATATATGGTGTGCATATACGCGACGCTCTACCACTTCCGAAGTCACTTAAAATAATGAGAAACCCCTATCGACTTGCTTCCCTATTTTCCTCTACCTTTTTCTCTCTCTCTATCTCATCTTCCTTTTATTTTTTTTTCTTCTTCTTCTTTTTTTCCTTCCTATCTCTTTTACTTTCTTATGGCAACACTTGCGTTAGGATCTCATACACAGAGAAGAGAACAACAACAACAACAACATCAACAGTAGCTACGTTGCCAACAACGTCGAAGTAGACGACGAGTTACTCACCGATCCGCTAAAACTTTTTCCTCTCTTTCTCTTCTCTCCTCTTCTCTTCTCTTCTCTTCTCGTAGTAATTCTACGAGAGAGCTTGGTGTTCTTTCGCAATTACGGCCACCTCTAGGATGAATTTAATTTCAGAACACGGTGGTGTGGTAGATGAGTGTATATAAACGGACCACCTCCTCATCCTCCACCCCATTTTCCTACCACTTCCCCGTTCTTTCATAGCGATGCCTTGAAAACTTTGCTAATTTATCGAGCTGGTCATTTTGTAAGGAAAAATGTTATTTTAACGTAGACAATAGATACACAAGTAATCGTGTAAGTGCTAGGCTAGAAGGAGTATATCGACAGTAAGTTCTCTATTATCGTCTTGACAAATTCGCGAAACTATAACAGCTATGTTCCATTATCAAAATTATTAAACTCGAAGAAAGAAGATGACGACCAAGACGACGACGACGAAGACAAGGATGAGAAGTGTTTTCTTAACTTTAGAAAATATCGAAGAATGTGTACCGAGGCGTGGCGTGTTTTGATTCGTCAAAAAGAAGTAACGTTGGGTTTAATTACAAAGCCAGTAATAACGAGTCTAGAGAAACATCATTTCAAGGGGATCAAGGGCCAAGAGACCTAACAACTTTCTCTCTCTTTCTCGTTAGGGTAACCATACCCCTTGGCTATTTATTTTCCCGATGAAAAGCTATATCTGTGTTAAACGAGAGTGATATTTATAGAAGAGAGAGTGCAAGGGAGTGCAAGAAGGTTACTCAACAGAATCCTCCTCTATGATCATTCGACTTTCCATACAAGTTTACATCAGTCTCTCTGTATAAAAGTTAATCAACGATGTAATCAAGGATGATGATAAAAGGATGAAGTAAAATTGATGCTTTGACAAAAGGTGAAACTCGATGAAAATGAATTTTTATGTATAAAATTTTATTTTACAATTAACCAAAATAGAGATATATTCTATTTCATTTTTTATAATAATTAACGTCATAAGGGTAAGGTTTAGGTAGAGAAAACGTACCCTCTCGAAAACCGGTATCAAGAGACATTAAGAAAGGGGTCGGGGGAGAGTAGAATATGAGGTGAGGGAGGTGAGAAGGGGTTGGGATTTGTCGTGAAAATTTATAGACGATGCACAGAGGTACATATGTACTGGCATACTGCACTGGACCATGTTGCGGTGTTGGCCCCCGGTGTGCAACATAGGCTGCTCTGCTGCTCTCGCTTGCTAGAAACGAGCTTGCTGTCTAGCATCGTGTCTCTAACGATACTTACGGGGTGTTATGTAGGCCTAACTCTGTAGCACCAACCAACCCAGCCCCCCGTTCATCCAAACCTCGTGCTCATTTGCATTCCTCAACCCTCTAGGAATATCATCCGGTGTTTTAGAATCGCTATTACGTCCAACGAAATTATCCCACAGGAACGCTACATATACGTTGGTGCGTTTGATCTCGTAAACTAAACTACTCAAGTTTAATAATTACATTTTACTAATGTTCAAGTTAATACAACGATTCTCCTAATAAAACTATAATTAAAATGAAATATTTTCTATCCTATAATAGATCATTCTTTTCATATTTATTTTCTTTGATATCAGCCAATTCAGATTAATCAACGATCGAATATTTTCTCGATTTGAAACTATAAAATATATATTTTATATTATTAATTATTAACAAATGAAAATGGTTACGCGTGAATGACATCGGAGGATGAAGACAACGGGGGTTTAAATGAAGCTATATGATAAGAAATATTCCGGAAGAAGATATAATCGAGTTAACCGTCGGTAGAAGATTCATCGATATTTTCCTATTACGTAACGCGATAGTCGCGATAGGAAAGCCGGTACGGTGAATTTTAATGAAGCATTTGTCGGCAATGGAGTGATTTAAATGGATCGACTGTCTGTAACGCAATTATTCGAGTGATCGTACAAGGAGATCCCTTCCGATAATTTGACGTTCAAAGTGATTCCCAGACGTACGTAGATTCTCGATCGTACGATTCGACATCTCTTTAAATTATTCAGTTTTTTTTTCTTTTCTCTCTATTCTAGAGGAAAGATATAACGATCGGTTAAAGATATATTCATTTGATTATTATTATTATTATTTTAAATAATGTTCATATATTAATCGTATAAAAATATCAACTAACACATAATTTATTTAAATCGTATATATCTGTTACATTTTTTTTTCTTCCTTATTATAAAACTTTCGCACAGATATATACAAAATACGATATAATCTATAAGGATACCAAAAGCAATTTGAAGATATCATGCGGAATCGATAACAACGATATATAATATATACGATATATACATTTGTGAGATATGCAAGAGGTCAATATTTTCTATCCAAGAGGGGTAGTAAAACGTGATAGGAAGCCGCGTCAACCGGTGTAATGAGCTGACAATATAATGTCACGTATGTTATATATATATATATACAATTGGATCGTCCAACCAAGAGACAGGGCTACTTTCAACGAGAAACATCAACGTATTGATGACCGAACCGACGGAGATTAAGAGCCGCCATTTATGTTGCTATGTGAAAATGTTGGTTCGGGTTAGTACACACGTGTCAAGGTAGTAATAGTATTCTCCTAGAGAACAACCACCTTCTCTTATAGGTAATGTGACACATTGGATACCATTGTTAGAAATAGGAGGTGGTGGAGGAAGAGGAGAAGGGAAAAGGGAGGCTTGCTTGCTCGGAAAACCGTAAAAGATATGTCGTTCGAGAAAGGAAAGAGGATACCTTATAGCGGAAATTTCACGGACTAGCTAGCAGGAGTGAGAGCGAGTGAACATAACCGGCCGGTAGGGATCGATGGTAACAAGATATATCGTGCATACACTAACGAGCAATACGAGTAGGCGGAAGAAGACGATAACAGCTACGATAACGGAACAATACGACTGAGTCTAGGACAAGAGGGTGTACTAACACGTTGCTATACTTGGATAAGATCCAAAACGACATCGTGAAAAATAATCATCTATATAGTTTTTTTCTTTTCAATACGATATATGTTATATGTACATGTTACGGTGAAAGATTGAAATTGGATAATGCAAAGATATACGTAGTTGATTGATGTGTGTCAGAAATATTAATGTATAAGAATAAGACTCAAATATTCGATCTTTGAAGTATATTTGGTATGTTTTAATAAATGACCATGTGAATCTTGAGACTGTCCAATTTCTATCTTTCACGGTAACATATGTTGTATCAAATTTCATGTCAATTTATCTTTGATGATTCATAAGTTCTTATAATTAATTCGATAATAATCCTGTTCATTTGTAAATGTAAGAAAATAACACTCATTCATGATTTTGAAGATAGAAAAAAGGTTTAAACACATTTCTTATTCCATCGAGAGACGTACATAGATCTTCTTGCTTTCTTGATTCATCCACAGCCTTCTGATTCGGCAATTTTAACACTGATTATCTCGCTTGGGAACGGTGCGAAATCGATGCGGAGAGATAATTAACAAGTCGATTTTAAGGCGGTGGCAACGTCTGCATTGCGGCAATCGCGACTCCGTGCTGTATTACCTCTCTTTCTCTTTTCCCCTATCTTCTTTTGAGATTCAAGAAAATAGAAAAGTGGAAATAAAGTTTTATACTAACAGTGGCCCGTGCCTTGTGAACTTTGTTTAAACGTAAAAACTACGATATTAGAACCAAACTCAACACTGTATAAATAATAATATAAAAAATAAAAACTAACAGAACGTGCTTTAAGGATTATATTAAAGTTAACATTTATTTAATTAGTTTTACGAAATTAAATAAATTAGATATGTATAAAGAAGAAAATTAAGGTGAATTTGAAAAGTTTGTGCTGTTTTTAAATTAATATTTCACTTGCATAGAAAGTCATTTTATTGACTTCCAAAAATTACACTATCTAAAACAATACAATATACATATACATATATATACAATACAAAGGTTGAAATTTTTAATGACATTTGAGATATTGATTTGCGGTTAGACCAAGGAATCGATCGAACTCGGAAGTAAAATGGAAAGAAAATGAAGGGGAAGAAGACGGGACGCGTCGTCTGTGTCGTTGTCTCTTTCGATAAACTTCTCTGTGCGGTTACGTGACGCTATATCGTCGTCCAATGACGAAAGAGAAGAGCAAGAGCAAGAGAAGAGAAGGAAGAAGCAAAAGCAAGAGAAAGAGAAGAAGGAAATGGGAGAATAGGGATGAAAATGGGGAAGGTTGATACGAAAAAGGATAGAAAGAGAGAAAGAAAGAGAAATGAAGAGGATGAGAGGGTTTGACAGGGAGAAGGGGGTGGATTTGGAACGGGAGGGAGTGAGGCAGCGGTAATCGGCGGCCAGTGAATTGGAACAAATGCAGACAGACGTGAGGTGAGCTGTTGCAGTTCGCTTGATACCGCAACCAAGAAATATAGTATAAACGGAGGACTGCTATTAATTGAGTTCCTCCCTTTTTCTCGTTCATGCACCGCGTTCCCCCGTTTGGTCCCTTTTTCAAGATGAATCGATGAAATGGCCTTCACGAAGCGAAGAAATGGAAAGAGAGAGAGGAGCAAAGGGAAGGAAAAACAAAAAGTACAAAAATAAAGTATTCGAAAGAGAAAAAGAGAGAGAGAGAGAGAGCGAGAAAACATTTTGCTACATACACGGTTTACAATCTATTACGTTTTTCATTAAATGCTTCGTAGATCATCCCCATTTCGTATTTTGCAGATTTGTAATATAGACGACGAGAGTGCTCTTGTGGTTCCAATATTTCGTATTAATTTTTTATTTAGCGAAATATTCAACTCATCCAGAAATATTCGAGGAATAATAATAATGGGGAAAAAAAGGTACAAACAATGACTACTTTTTTAGCTACCTTCCTATCTACTTTCCTTTTTTTTCTTTCTTTACGATTTGATCGTAATATCGATTCTTATCTCGAGAGGATGATCAAGATAACAAAAAAATTGTACAACACAATGTCTGTCAAGGAAAGATTCAGATAGTCATCTTGATTTCGTCTGGAAAGTTAATTTCAAATATATATATATACATGTATCTATATATAGTAAGTAAGTAAAACTAATTTCGTAAATCCTTTAATCTACACGTTTGCTTGGAAGCTGGGGAAGAGATTAAGGGTAGCGAAGTGAATGGGCAACCTTCCGAGTGTTTGATGGAATATGATGAACGAGGCACGCAAAACTCGCTTATTGCTGTACGAGATCAATGCGAAGGAGGCAAAAGCACGGCTCTGATGTATACCATTAAAAGCTTTCGAAAGTTGAGTGACAGAGCGAAACTTAACGAGCGAAGCTCGCTTATAATCGTTGTTTCGCGTATTTAATTTCAAGTAGATATCCATAATATACATAATTTCCTTTAAACGTATCGATCAAGATGTATAAACTACTTTGATAATATCGAAGTTTCAACTGTTTTTCAATGCAGACTCTTCTATCTTTTAAAAAACATTTAAACTATGATTGGTGTATATTAAAAAATATATATTTCAATGAGAAATCATAGATATTTTTAAATTATTTAACCGATTCACTGTCAACCAAGGTACAAGTATATATCAATTGCAATTTGTTACACAATAAATTTATATCCATTTGAGTTAGGAATTATAAGAATGCATGAATGAAAATTTTATATAGTATTATATGTAAAAAAATTTAGAATAATTTATAATTAGAAATATTATAAATAAATTTTAACACCATAGAATCATGAATATTTAAATTTGTTTGCAAGTGAATAGGTTAATTAATTGTAATTGTAATTAAACTTACCACCATAATGTTGTGCAAGTATAGAGGCGAAAACTTGTCCAGGACTTCGAGCTCCCCTATTGGTAGATGAAGTCGTCGATGGGCCAACGACGCGATGAGCTTTTTCTTCTTCGTCACTGCTTGATTGAGCACTATGACCATAACCGCGCCGTTCTCGCCATTCAAGGGACCGTTGACGGCGCAAACCACGGCCCCCGTTCGAATGACCGCGGCCCAACGTGCCTTCGCCCTCCATCACTGCAGCATCTAAAATCAAATATTCAAACATAAATTGTTAATAATATTGTAAACTAAATAGACAAGAATTTAAAATAATCATTAATAATCTGGTCACACCATAGTTATTACACTGAAAAAAATTTTTGAGAATTTTTGAGAATTACTGTCAAACATAGTGGTCAACTTTAATTATAATTATTATAAAATTAAATAAAAATAATGTTTAAAAATGTGTTTTAACAAGATTTTCTTATAATATAACGTCTTTTATTTTTATGAATTTAATAAGATATTTGTATATGTCCATAGGTGTTAGGTAATCGAATGGTGTTGGATGCTCATCAAAATTCCCATAGAATCGTCGGTCGGTAGCAAGTCCCTTGATTGTAAAGCTCGTTGATTGATGCTCTAAGGGATCTCGTTCCTACTAGTTTGAGATCACTCACTGTTCCTTGGACTATGAAATTTCAGTTTGGAATTGCCACCACGAATAAGGGGCAAAGGGTCTAGTTTGGTCTTCCTATCTAACCTCGGGTCCTAATCTTTGTTTTCTTTCTTTTAGATTTGTTTCTTTCTTTACTTTAACCAAATTGAATTCGTTTTGAAAGATAGATAAAAATATTATTTTGTCATTCTCTTAAGAAAAAAAAATGAAAAAAAATGAAAGTCCTCGAAATCACGAGATATCTTTATTACATACTAAAATTCTGCACTAAGAAAGATATGAAATACCTTTCTTTTCTTTCAACCTGACTTTGTCTTTGTCTTTCTTTCTTTTCCTATTTTTCTCTTTATCTTTCTCTTTTTCATCGATACTCACTCTCTTTCTACGCAGAAAATAAAATTATTTTCGAACGAGCGCTTCGTTTCTTCCCTTTCAACGAATGAACGAACGAACGAACGAACGAACGACGCGAAAAGGAAAAGCAAGAGATCCGATAAGTAATAAGAACATTCCATTCCTTTTTGCAGTGATCCTTCCTCGAATTACATTCGAGTGCGTTCCACCCTAAGGAACGTAAGAAAAGAGTCCGGAGAATAAAGCACGAGCCCTTGTAAAAAATAACTCAACAAAACAAACGACTATTTAATTAAAGAAAACAAACACCGTCGTCTTACCGTTGTTGATAGTAAGATATACGAGAAAAAGAGAGATAGAAACATTTTTCTCTTACTATTTCTCCCTCTACTAACCTAACCACCCCCTCCCTCTTTCTTCCTATTTCTCTTTCTCTTTTTCTTTTTCATTTTCTTTCACTTTCTACCTTACGAACGGGAATTGATCCGGGAATTTTCTCGGCAAATACAACGTGAAAATTTAATGAAACGAAAGCAAGGTACCAACAGCAAAGTACCACCACTACGCGTGGATACAGCCAACAATAGGAAATACAACAAGCGTTCGACGAGTTCTACGTCTTCGCAACATCCAATTGCTTACCTTAGCTTTGTATTTTTCCACTTTATAATATCGGCGAAAGTATGGTTTTTATTTTTTTTTTTCTTTACTTTTTAGATCCTCGTTATATTGGCTTATTTCTATAGCTATATATAAAGAAAGCGAAAATGTGTATATAAAATGTATTTATGACTAAAAATGGTTCATTAAAAAAATACAAAAGTATATATATATATATATATATATATATATATATATATAAATGTATTTAAATTATAAATAACAATTAAGTTTTGAATGATAATAATTTAAGAAACATTGTTTTAATGATAAAGTAGGGTCTAATTAAAAAAAGAATAACTTGATACTTAAAATAATTAATTAAGGTATAACACGGTGATATTAAGACTATAATAAACGTTAATAAAGGATGAATAGAATGAAGGAAAGACCGAGGGATAAATAAGGTTTCTCTTCTGAAAATGAACCCTTTTGCATACGTAGACACCTCTTGTAGCCACTTTTCTCAAAGCTCAATAGTGACTAATAGGTCACATCGAGTCTCTTCTCGTTGCTCATGCAAGGGTGCTTTAACGGTGTTATGTTTTGCCGTCCCTTCGTATTCTCTTCTCTTTCTATCCTCTTTACGTACTAATTACCAACACCTCTACCTCTATTTCTGTTTTCGTGTAAATTCGTCGTGAGAATATCGATGTGAATATTTTATTCGAAAATTCTTATATAAATGAATCAAAACGTGTTTTGTAAAATAAAATAAATATTTAAATTATAAACTTTAAGTGTCTTACATAAGTCTGATTATTTGTTTAATTATTGTACGAATACTTAACTGCTATCTCTTCTTTATGTGGTTAATCAACGTAACATATTTCTCGTTATAATAAAGTACTTTTACAACAAGTAATAATCGTAGATTATCAACAAAATAGGGACACCGATGTTTGGGATACCTGACGTAAGTCGTAACTTTGAAATAATTTTTTTTTTCGTTTCAAACTTGATATAACGTACCGTGTTGATCGTTCCTCGTAGAGTTTCGTAGGATATAAAAATATTCCGAAAAAAAAATACGGGAGACGAACAGAAATAAAACGTGCCAAGGGCAAAGTAAGTTTTTTTTATATGTTAAATTACATATGTATAGGTTATACAAGTATATAAATATATGCAATGTCGAGATCTACGTGTTTCTCTCTGGTTGTACAAGATCATCGCTCAACATCAAATTTTCATTATTCAACTTATGCTGGCACCACCACGATGCTCTTTAATCCTGTGCTTTAACCTAAGGGTAAGCAAATAAAGATCGTCGACGTAAATTACAAGCAAACGAGGGAAGATAGTAACTACCGAGAAGAGTAGATTTTGTGGTTTTACGTTCGATAGGGAGAAAAGGGAAGAATGATGATGAAGAAGAAGAAGAAGAAGAAGATGACTAGAGTATAAATATAAAAAGTTATTATATCGTCGTCGTCGATGGATAAAACACATGTGTAAATAAGAAAATTGTATCTCTTTTTCTCTATGATAGAAATAACATTAAATCAAAACGTGAAATTTTTCCTTGATACTATTTCCTCTTAACGACAATTTCTAGCTTTTCGCAAAGTATAGAAACAAATAAATGCATTGCGTGTAACCTCTCGAGTCACTTTATTTCACAGCAATCGTTCATGAAAGTCAATACATACGAGCAATCGTGGTAGCATCGACAACGAAGACAAGTACTTTCTATCAAAACGGAAACTGTATATAACTGTATATACATATATATATATATATATATATACATCAAGAGTACTACCTGGTTTCGCGAAATTGAGGTAGAAAAAGATTTAATGCGATTCCTTGAACGGCGTGTGCTCGTCGTGGAATAAGTTTTGCACGATCGGTAAGCGCTTTTACGAAAATACCAAGAACGAAGAAGTTTTCTAAGAAGGACGGGGATAGAAAAGGGAATGTTAAACGGTCGACGAATTCCATCGCGTTCGCGTTTCCACCACGTCGTTTTCGTTTCCACTCCTACCTCCATCTACTCGCGACTCGAAGTTGCTTGGACACATAAATCAGGCGTGAGAGAACGCGTCCTTCTCGTATTCTTACGAAAGGAGGTTAAAAATCTCAAAGCGTACGTATATATCCATACATATATACATACATGAATGAATACTTACATACATACATATATATATATTATATATACATATACTTTAAGCAGGAAAAGTCGTTGGTACCCTTAACACTCCTCACACGAATGCTCGCAGTGAAAAGAGCAAGAAATGGGAAAGGGAAGGTTACCGATCCGACTTTCGGTCGTTAAAGAAGCCGTACTATAAAAGGGCTTTAAGAGTTTCCTCGTGTTCGCGCTAGATTCAAGGAAGGGATTTGCATAGGACTCGTGGTGTCCTCGTTGCTAAGAAATTTCCACGAGAAATGTGGCCTGCCTTTTTAAACGGCATTTAATGAAGAAGAAGAAGGAGAAGAAGAAGAAGAAGAAGAAGCTAACACTTAGGACGACATTGTTAGAGTCATCCACTTTTCTCTTTATACTTTTCTTCTTCGTCTATTTCGTAGGTAACGTAAGAAGGGCATCTGAATGCATGAAACATAGAGAAAGTGAGGATTCTAGCCTGCGTATCCAGATATCCTTCGAGAAAGACTTTTGCATATTCATCGAGTACCTTATTATCTCTTTCTCTTTCCCTAGAACACCCTTTTTCAACCTATTCTTCCCTTTTTCATCGTCTTAGGTAGTCTTCTTCTTCTTCTTTTTCTTTTTTTCTCATCAAACGAATGAGCAAGAAGATGCGATTCAGGAGTTAGGTGGTAGACCAACCAACCAACCAACCAACGAACGAACCAACCTTTCTTCCTTCCCATTGTATTCTCTATCTTGTACCACCCCTCGATTCTAGTGGTATCACGTGACCCTGAGATAATTATACGGCTTTAATCTCGATAACGTTTTCGAAAATGCGGGCCTCCTTTTGCGCCATTTTGCCCCTTTATGTGAAAGCCTTGATGTTTCCCGAGGGTTGCTTCGTCTAATTATTTACTTCTTCTTCTTCTTCTTCTTCTTCTTCTTCTTCTTCTTCTTCTTCTTCTTCTTCTTAAGAGAGAAAGTGATTATTTCTAAACTATATATATATATATATATATGCATTTATGTATTATACATATATTTCAAGAACTCTTGTTATCTTAATCGATCGTTTTTAATTATTAATTATAATGAAATCTCTTTTTCTCAGAAAAGTTTATCGAAGGAAAAAGGAAGGAATGACAATATCTTCTTATTCAATTATTCTTAATACTCATATTAACACTTTCAACATCTTCTGTCTGTCCACAGACAGAAAAAAAAAACGAAAACTTTTTACAATTATGAGCTTTAAAATAAAATTCCAATTCTATTACATTTAGTAGTAGGAAGGAATCAGAATGAATAGAAGAAAAAGAATAAAAAAAAGAGAAGGCACGAGTGAGGGAACGATAATAATAATAATAATAAAATAATAAGTATTATAATAAAAATAATAATAGTAATAATAATAGTAATAATTCTTTCAGAATCTAGACATCTCTTTGCTCTCGGTTTACGCTTTTATGTAATTTCATCTCAACAAAAAATTATTTCCATTGCGATGCAATTTAAATGGCTATGTAGTGAAAAAGCAAGGGAAAAAGGAAAATAGAAAGAGAGTGAGTGAGATAGATAGAGAAAGAGGTGGGTGGTTAGGGAAAAGGATATAGGAAGGGAGAGAATGCACGAAGTTATACGATAAATTACGAGTGTGTACAATGTATTAATAATACGGTAAACCGCTACCGATCGTACTTCCAATCACGTTTGCAAATTAATTCGAGTACATTACTAATAGTACCAAGGGGTGAACGCGTTAATCATGTTACATGATATCGGTAACAACTAACGTGAACAAAATAAAACAAAAAAGAAAAACTATTTAAAAGAATAACCAACTACTACACTTTATTTTTTTTTTCCTTTCAAGACTAACTCGAAAGAAAATCTCTGCACGATGAACTATAAAATTAACGAACGAATTTTAGGAAAATACGAAACGGGAGAAAAGCAATCTCTCTCTCTTTTTTCTCGTTAAGAACACAGAGTATATTGCACCCGTTGAAGCAAAAGTAGATAAAAAAAAGATAGCAAAGAAGAAGAAGAAGAAGAAGAAGAAGGATGGGTAGGGTGGGATGTTGTAGTCAGTTTAGATGGGTAAAGGGGAGAGGGATTGGGGGTGTTGAGGAGAGGTGCAGGCACCGGCATTTTGTGGTGCAGAATGTCAATTAAACGACGTGGCCGATTAACCATAACCGAAACCTCGACAAAGGCCGTAGAGCCTGCACGGTTTCGCACTCTGCCGGGTTCATCGCGCGATAATTTATATGGTAATTCCAGGGACGTAATAAGTCCCCCTCAACAAACTCTGGCTGCCACTATACACGCGTTCCGGCACACACCGTAGAAATGGTTTATGAAAGAGAAAGAGAGATAGATAGGTAGGTAGATAGATAGATAGATAGATGGATAGATAGATAGATAGATAGATAGATAGATAGATAGATAGATAGATAGATAGATAGATAGATAGATAGATAGATAGATATATGAAGAGTATAAGAGAGAGAGGGAGAGAAGCGTCCTGGCGTTGACCCCGGCTTCCATCGACGAAGTGGACGGGCCTCCTGCCATGTACACATCATTACTAAAAGCGGTCATCGATTCATCGGAGTTTGACCAACCATAACCACCACCCTCGTTCATTCCGTACGTATCTCTCGGTGCACCTACGTTACGTTACGTCCGGTTGGTTTTCTCTCTCTCCCTCTCTCTCTCTCTCTTACTCATTCGCCCTCTCACATTCTCTCTCTCTTTCTCTTTCTCTCACTTGCTCTTTATATCTCACTCTGTTTTTATACCTTTCTCTCTCTCTCTCTCTCTCTCTCTCTCTTTCGATCTATCTGTCTATCTATCTATCTATCACCTCCGTATATACGTCTCGTACTATGTTACGTAGGTAGTTACGTGCTAACGCACAACGAAACGAGCGTAACTCGCACGAACGCGCATATGAGCGAGCGAGCGAACGAACGAGCCATTGTCAAATTTTCCCACCAGCGATTGTCCGCCCGGAATTTAATTAACTTCCATCTCGTTAACTTTTGTCACCGCGTATACCCCGTACTTTCAGTTCTACCCCTCATAGTATACACGTGGTCTCTTTTTCTCTTTCATTCTTTTTCTTGCATTTATAACACTATCTATCTTTTACTTTAAAGTTTTTCTTTTTAAAATTGTTATAACATAACTCTGGGTTTAACGTAATGGTCTTCTTCAAATTAAGATATTGTATATGAGTGTAATAACGAAACCATTTGATTCTGATTTCTTGTTTTTTAAAGTAATTAACTTACTCGACGTTATATTGGGTTGTCTGGAAAATTTGTGACGATTTTCGGTAGGTGGCATAAAGTTCTTTTGCTAAAAAAACCTGAGAAGTTCTGGAAGGAGGAAATTTTGAAGTATGGAGAAAGGTTGTGGAACAGAATGGCACTTATATATAATTGTTATAAATTTATACCAAATAAAAAAGCTTAAATGCGTTGCATTTTAATCTTCCAAACTTTTCGGACAACCCAATAGACATTTTTTTAAGGAAAAATAAATGAATTATATATCTTTTCATGGGATGATATTTTAATATAGACGTGTGCGATTGACGTACGATGCCACTGCTGAAAAAAAGATAAAATAAAGGAATGGTTGAACAAAGAAGAAAGTTAAATGAAAATTGAAAAAGAAGACAAAAAGAGAGAGAGAGAGAGAGAGAGAGAGAGAGAGAGAGTGAGAGAGAAAATGGAAAGAGGTAGAAACGATTATCGCTTAATTTACTACAAAAGGTAATATCGGTAGACGAAACTGTTCAAAGAGGGCATGCCCTATTGAAAATATACTCTCCGATTGCCGGGTCTTCCTCCACCCTTCGAGGTAGAAAAAGAAAAAGAAGGTTTAGCCGGAAGGTAAACGAACATCGGACGATGGTTGCCTTTTGTCGCGAACAGCTACTACGCGAACTTGTCACACTGTAGATCTCATCTCGTGCTTTGCGGTTTTTCACATTTCTCTAAAAACTATACCTATGCATTATTATTGATTTATACTACTTTACCAAACGAATTTTTCTAATTATTTCCGTCTTGCAAGCTTTTGATTATCAACCTAACTTAAAATTCTCATTCGTCAGATTATTTTATTATCTATATATATATATATATATGTACGACAACTTTTATCTAATCATTTAAGATAAATTATATGTAAGATAGTAAGATAAAGTTGAAATTCAATATTCTTTTTTTTTAATTGATAGAAAAAGTTTAATTAAATGAACGTTTAACTCGACGCTCGATTTCTCCAACCCAATAGCGACACTTTCGAGTCTATTAACCAGGATCATTTGACAATTAGAGTCAAGACTAAAGAGAGAGAGAAAGATAAAAAGAAAGAGAGAGTTAGAGAGAGAGAGAAATAGAGTAAGGTAGTGAAATGAAGAGATTCAGATTGTATCACGATCGGTATCTGTAACGATTGGAGATTGCCGTGAACGCGGATGCTTGAAGGATTCCCTTTCTGTAATCTACGAGGCAGTTTCATCTTCATTTGCCAAATGGACGGTAAATCCGTTCAACGTCGGCATCGTCACCGACTGTAGAAAGACGGTTTAACGCCACTAACGCTACCGTTGGTTTACTATATATCTATCTCTATTTCTATCTCTCTTTCTCTTTCTCTTTCTCTCACATATATATGTGTAAACCTTCTATGAGTTACCCTCTATCGTCGTACCAACTCATCGTACAGACGTTACGACGAAACTTAACTGCGATGTAAACCCACTTTGGTTCCCGTTCACGAATTCCCATTCTCTATGCTTCTAACTAACGCTAAGTCACACGAGCCATTTAACGATTCTCTTGGTTGGATTACGCACCGGTACGATCAACCTGGCTTATCTGTTTTCTGCGGTCTCACGGATATTTATCTGATACAAGAATTTATCCTTCAATTACGAAAAATCTTGACTATTTTTAACTATATTTAACCAAGTTTGACTGTGAGTACTTGTTAATTAGTAGCACTTATTAGATTACATGTTACTACATTGAATTACACTAAATTACACTTCATTAATTATTGTTTAAATAATCACAGATTGTAACAACAATAAGAATATTCGTGTCACGTTTCTAGCGTGTTTAAAGATGTTCAATCAATTTTTTACCGTGTAACATGTTGCTTCGTTAAATATACAAAATAAAATTAATTTAATTCTACTGAAAAATATATAAAATATTTTTTTCTTTCTTTTTGGGGGTAGATGGAGTGTGGAGAATTTTCATAAACTTCGTAAGAACCGGATAAATTCTCTCTCTATATATAATAATATATATTAAATAATAGATATTTATGGAAATTGAAATCCCAAACTCTTCTCCCTTCCCATCATCCCTCATGGTATAATGGAAACAATTAAATTTCGGACGAGCGAATGCGTAAGAGCATTTATTATTTAATTAAATCTCGATTTAATCCTAAAAAGGTGTGTAATAATTGTCAGATGGAAACAACGATGTTAAGTTGGAAATGGGGGTTGAGTAAGGGAGTAGGAGAGAGGGGGAATTCTCCCTGATAGATCTGATAATTCCACCTCTATGAGTTATAATTAATTTTTCCGATCGTAAACGATCGTAATCGAAAAGTCCCTGGCAATGTATCGTTATTACTCGATACGAAGTGTGAAGTCCGATAATAAGCAACATTAATTTACCTTAATTCGTTATTGCTTATTAATCCGTCGAGGATGAATTATGGAAAAATCCTTCCTAAAAAAAAAAACAAATTACCTGAGAAAAAAAAAGTAGAAAAAGTATAATAATAAAATATAATAAAATTCGTGTGTAGAATTGACAAAATGATTCGAGTTTTAAAAGCAACATTGTTCGAATCTCTAGAACGGATATCTTCGAAGCGTAAAACTGGTTTTCAGAAATTAGATTGTCCTACGTTGCTACTCCCAGGAGCGTCGTGCGTAGAAACGGAAAATGATTCACTTCGGCTGGACGTTCACGGACGTTGGGCTTTGGAAAAGACGTTTCTTTCTGGATTCTCGAAAAAAAAAAGAAGAAAAAAAGTTTGTCGAGAACGGGGCGGAGGGGGGGGGGGTAGAAGACTTACAAGAACGATATACGTGCTTAGAATTTAAAATTTGATTTCAAGTGAAATACGTTATCTTATCTTATCGACAAATTTCTTACACACGGGAAACGTTTATTTATCTTTACGATATATATATATATATATATACTATGTGTTGTCACATATTTTTAATATAGATACACGAGAGAGTTTGACTCGTTTATTATATAAATAATATAGAAACAATTTGAAAAAAGAGATAAAATACGTATTTTATTGAACGATTTTCTATAGAAAGTAGTATTGAAGAAAGGATAGTACATATATATCTATATATATATATATATACGTGTTTAAAAGCAAAGTACTTTAACTTAAGTGAAACTTTGATCTTATCTTCGTTCAAAGTAGAAACGAATGTTTACCGTTACTTACAGTTCATTCTATAAAACAACTTAAGTCTTGTGACTGTGTCCTTTTCATACATGTTTATTTACTACACTGGTATTATTTATTTAGCTACTATAGAATTCTAAACGAAAATCTAAAACGAATGTATCAATGTCATAATATTTATTAAAAAAACTTATCTCAATTTTTTCTTACTAGCAAAACAAAAAATATTAGCATAATTATCTTTGCTAAATTAATTATTAACGTTATAAATTATAAAAGAATTCGCGATTACACTACATGGAATAAAAAAATAAAAACAGGTGTCGTCATAGTTGGCAATAAGCTCGCGATACTTATAAACGAAGAAACGTAAAAGCAAAAAGAATAAAAGAGAGTGAGAAAGAGAGTGAGAGAAAGCTTCGAAGGAACGTTGGTTGTACTCTGAAAGCCTCTTATATACCTTCGAAGTAAATTCTAAGTTTCTTATAAGCGAACGGTCAACGCGCCAGAGCCCAACACTCGCATTTTCGTTTGGAATCCCACAAAAACATGGTTTTATGCGTAAGGAGATTAAAGTCGTTATTCCGTCTCGGTGTCGCCGGACAAAAGTGAAAATTCCGAAGGAAAGTCGCGACCCGTAGAAATACCATCACCCCTATTTCCCAACCCCCTTCCCTTATGTCCCCCTCACTTTACCACCAACCAGTATTCTCTTATACTCTTCTCGTTTAAATGTTTCGTTCTTAAAACCGCAACTAGACTCTAGCAAAGTGACGGGAAACCGTTCTCGTCTCTCTCTCTCTCTCTCTCTCTCTCTCTTTCTCT
The DNA here is from genome assembly GCF_001465965.1 of Polistes dominula. The sequence goes on from NW_015149003.1 coordinate 1,561,602, forward strand.
CTGATTCTCTTTTTTTTCTTTATTTATTATCCTCTTTTTCTCTCAGACTACAAAAGAATCAAGCTTGGAAGATTTTTAAGTAAAGCTCGCAAGGACTCTATCCTTGCATTTCAAGGATCGCGAGAGACTTCATCTTTTCCGACAATTCTTTAATACAGAAGTGTGGGGACAAAAAATGGCCGCAAAGTGTTCGTAAAAGGAAAGAAAGAGGGACGTGGGTAGAAGGGGGAAAAGGGCTAAAGGATAGGGAAAGAAGAAGGGGGAGGATGGGGTTGGGCGTGCAGAAAGAAGATAAAGAGCCATTAGAAGATTTTTCTAACGCTCGAAGGTAAGAAAAAAGTTGAAGGAGAGAGAGAGAGAGAGAGAGAGATTTTGATGAGAGTTAAACGTTACGACGACATACATAATGGGTACTTACAGTGACGCGTCAGACTGGTGGTCAGAATTTGCTTGTTAGCGTCCACGTATTCGACGGAGCTGAAAGCAGAAAAAAATTTGACCATTTAAACGTTTCATCTTTTGTTATATTATATTCAAATATTTAATATATTATTATTGATATTTTTCCCTTACAATTAAATATAATTAATTATATGTTCGACACGAAATATTGATAAATCAGAATAATGATGAAAACCATTTATAAATACGTATTTGTATAATAATTTATTGGATTTGATCGTATGATGTTTATTGGAAACTATTTAAGCAGAATTATTGTATATTTTTGGAAAACAATAAAAATAAAAAATTGATTTAATCAGTTATTTCATATCACATTATTTCAAATTAATTTAATTCGATATTGTCAAAAATGAATCGTTAAATAATATTTGTTAAATCAACATTATATTAAAATCATTTAGAGTTCAAATGTAATCCCTTAACCTTTTCAAAAAAATGCGCATATTTGCACGTCCCTCCTAATCTTTGATATCCTCATTTAAATTTTTTAAGCGTCACTTTATTGATTTATATTAACATTTAAAATATATTATGTATCTTCAAAGAAAAATATATAATTTCAATAGAATTAATTCAATAAATTTCAATAGAAAACCAAAGATACTATCTAAAGATAAAGTAGATAATATTCTTGCCAAATTATACACACTAATACACACAGTATCTCATTGATGCCGACTATAGTCGACGCTCGTAAAGAAAGTAGGTTAAATATCTCGAAAACAAGAGATACGTATATGATATGATTTAAACATATTTAATAAATCATGTGTACATAATATAATAATGATAAAACTTAGTGGAACGGACGTAAATGTGTTTGCATTATGTAGAAGAGAGTTTAGGAAAAGCTCATAGAAATTCAAGAGAAAGACATACAGAGAGAAATAGAGATAGAAACGATGGACGATCGACGAAATAATTCGGTCGTGGCGGCGATGTAGTAACGTCCGATGCCGGAAACGCTTCGTGCCTCGAGACCAGCATCCTCTCGCTGCGGTTTCCGCAACCTCCGTAGGGTCATTAGCCAACCATTCATTATGCAACTGCGAGGCAGTATTGCGTCAATATGGGGGCGGTAGATTGTTGGCCCAATCGATAACAATGCGCCGTGTTTGCCGCTCGGATAATCAACAGACGCAGCTTCTGCTGCCTCTATCTCCACCCCCTTCACCCTCTCACCCTCTCTTTCTCTCTTACCCTCTCTCTCTTGCTCGTTCTCTGTTACCTCCGAAGACCAAGCAAGTGGGAATTACAGTCTGCCTCGCACGAAACGATATTGCGTCCCGGAAGTGTTGCCGTTAGGTTCCTCTCACCCCTCCCTCATCCCTCCCTCCTCATACACATACACAAACGTATACATACATGAGTCCTCCTTCCTTTACCAACGAGACTTTCTCTATACAGCAAAGCTTCCTCCTCCTATAGCGTTGCTTCCCGCTCGTTTGAACGGCCGTATCCAGCCGGAAAAGAACGCTTCGGAGAGAGGTACTTTCGTTAACCGATTCGCGGCACAGATCCCGGAAATCCAAGCGTATTTCCGCAAATTCGAGCTCTCGCGTAAATAACTGTGAGAAAGGTGGCTTTAGTATCTCGTATTTCACATTCTCTCTTTCTCTCTATTTCAATTAGTGATTGGTTGTTGGTAGTTCATCTGAGTAACAAATGCTTACGTTTAAGACGAAAAATAAATAAATTAAATACGGTCTAAATTCAAAAACGTGATTTTTAAGCAAAGATAATATAACAAATTCCTAAAAAGATCAATGAATGTAAGAATAATTCATAAAAATATAAAAAGGCGTTTAAAAATAAAACCAATCATAGGAAGTTCGTGTTACTAAAGGATTAAAAAGATTTTTGCATAGCTGAATAATATATCGTGTCAAATCCCCAATGATATTAGAAGGCAATGGAACAGAGAACAAGAGAGAGAAAGAGGGACAGATTAATCTCTCTCTCTCTCTCTCTCTCTCTCTCACTCACTCCTATTCGACCCTTCATGAAACGCGCGCGGTGTCCCCTTTGATCTAAGTTTCTGGGAATGCAAGAGTGGATGGTAGGGACCAAGGTACACCAACGTGTGCGTAGCCAGCGCCCAGGAAGTTGCGACTAATTTCCTTAGTTGGATTAGATTGTGAATTTTGCACTGCAATGTTTGAGCCGTCGTTTGTCGGCTGCTGCTGCTTCTGCTGCTGCTGCTGTTGCTGTGAACAACTCGCAAGGACCTTTACTCCCTTCCATCATGCCTTCCTTCCTTCCTTCCTTTCTCTCTCTCTCTCTCTCTCTCTCCCTCTCCCTCTCTTCATTTCTGCTAACACGCCAACGACAACGTTATAATTACCATCCGTTCCATCTCCTCAAAGTAGAGAGAGTGAGAGAGAAATGGAGAGTTTGACGATGTCGTTCTCTCATACTAGGAAATCTACGCTTTGATCCACACCAAGGCGTCCCGTATGATATCGACATGTCCTTCACGAAATCGTACGGCGACCGCCAAAGATGATAATACCGACTAGTGTGTTCCTGATTTCACAAAGTAACGTCCTTTGATCTGTACGCGAAGCGATTACAGAGATTGTTAGAGAGAATATCTAGCTAGTCGAATGAACTATAACGTTTATTCTCTATACTCCTACCCCTTTCCCACTTCACCACATATTGGAAAATCAAAAGTGAATTTTCTTTTAACGTTAAATAAAAAATGTTATTTGTTTCTATTTTACTTTGAATTTTTTATAAAAATTTGTTGTACATTTTATATATTCGTTTTATTCCTATTCAATAATAGATCAATTATACGCGTTATGATTGATGACTTATGCGAAGAATCTTAAATTAGACTTGAATAATAATTTAGATAATCTATCTCGAGGACAAACTAATTACCAAAGTGAGTTATATCTAATTAAGATGGAAAGGAAGGGGGAAATGGGGGCAGGGGGTGGAAGTGAAACAAAAAAGAAGAAAGAAAGAAAAAAAGAGAAAGAGAAAGAAACGTTCCATCGTCGTGTCCATCCTTACCATCTGCCGAAACTATCCATCATCAGGAGAACGGTAGTCGTAAAAACGAGAGAAAAAGCCGTTTTTCTCGAACGATAACGCCATTTTTCACAAACGAGCGATCTTAATTTCGTCGCTTGCGAATCCGTCGTCCGATCGATCTCAATAAAATCTGCTTTCGGCCGATCTAAATTCCATCATCGTCGAACCCTTCGTAAAGGTTCCGTGATTCGTGCGTCGATCGCGATATCAAGGATACATATCGATGTAGATACTTGCACGTATATATATATATATATATTCGTGGATGTATATGTAGTAGTGAGCTTGGCGAGCGAGGCGTGTACGCACGAGAATCGAATATAATCCTATCGAAACGGTGCTCGATATGCACGCACGCGCGAACATTCATATACCAATATATATATATATACATGTATATACATATAAATATATATATTCACATGTAATAACATACAGGGTGACCAATGAAAAATATTACAAACAATATTGATCTAAACAATTATTGTTATAAATAGATTACTATTTTAAAATAAATTACTTCCTTTTAAAGCCAAAAAAAAATGTAATAAACCAATGATGTTTTAATATAAAATTAAACAGAATTAAATTCAACGAAAATAACGAACAATATATAATGATAACAATGTTATATTTGTTATTTCGTTATTAAAAGTATAATAATAATAATATAATTAATTATAAATGAAAGTAAATGTTGGAAAGGTCGAAATAAAATTAGATAAAAAACAGAAAATATTTAGTAAGACTACTATATAGCAGTGCAACCACCCTGTATATGTTACAGAATAGAACGGGCAGCGAGTGGTTGCCTAACAGTATCGTGAATCCTATACAGGAGGCTTCAGGCACGAATGGAGGATCAATGTTTTATCGATATTGCAACAGACGCAGAACGGCGATACGTCTCGAGTCGATGGCGCATATATAGCGCGTGCTTTCTGCCGTTTGCAAACGGATTTGCGGATTAACGATCGTTTATTATCGCTCTATCGTACCTGCCCTTTCTATTTCTCAGAATAACGAGAAAGATCTAACATTTTACTATCATTTTTTTTTCTTTTCTTCTCTTTCTCATTCGGATTCTTTCTAATGATATTTTTTTCTTTTGAACTTGGATAAAAAACAGAAAGAAATAAAATAAGAAAGTAAAAGAGTATTATGTACTATTAAGAACCGAATATAAAAAGGAAACCGAAAATATATGTATAAATATGAAAAGGGTAGGTGGCGATGATAAAGGTTTTGCCTACCCTCCACCTTCCCGTCCTAGCCCTCTTTCTTCTCAACGTCGTGAAGTACGCTATTCGTAACACTATGCATGAACGCGTTGTTAGAATCCGCGACGTTGAGAAGAGAGAAAGAGGAAAAGACTAGAGAGGAGAAGTAAGAGGTGGTGGTAGAGGTTGGGGGTGGGGATGAGGGGTTGGACTAAAGGATGAGGAGAGAAAGCATAGAGGTTACCGCCGTCAGGAAACTTTTGTTTAAAATTGGAATTCCTTTGCGGCTCGTTGGGACTAGGAATGCAGATGGGCTTGTGTTAGTGGTGGTGGTGATGGTGGTGGCGGTGGTGGTGGTGACGACGAAAATCCTGAGTGGGTGAAACGTGAGAGAGAGAGAGAGAGAGTGTGTGCACCGAAAGGTTGCTGGTACTGTTGCTACTGTTTGCTTGAAAGATGCGAGCTTAAAGTGAAAGAGAAAGAAATGGGGGGTATACAGAAGGAGTGGTGGGCAGGGTAGAAAGGGGATGGGGTTAGAGAAAAAAGAGAAAGAAAAAAGAAAGAACGGCGGCCCGGAAAAAGGCAGAGCACGATATTGTTTCATCATAAGGGAAGCTCCTTACCGACGAGGGAAAACTTTTAAGAAAAGCCATACCAGGAAATGTAAGCGCTCTTCGTAATGGCCGACCGACTACCGTGTTCTCGATCGATATGTGTAGATACATCTTTTACTTTTTTCTCACTTTTGTATTTGTTCTTAGATTTCTTCTTAGTGAGAAATATCTATATAACATTATGGTGATAAAAGAAAAATAAAATAAATAATTGTATTAATCGGACACTTTTATTTTTTTCCTTTCCAGTTTATACTTTTATTAGTTTCTTTTTTTTATGATTTCTCATTGATGTGCAAATAAATCGACAAGAGGTTAAGACAATGTATATGTATGTATTTTCCGAATAATTAACAGTAAAATTATTCCAAATGACACGTGAGCCATAAAAAAAAAAAACTTTCGTCAAAAATATCTCTCTGTTTTTTTTTTTAATATTTTTATTTTTTATTCACTCAAGTACAAAAAACAAAATTCAAAAGAATAGAACGACATTAAAGATATTGACATTAAAGTTGTAGAGAATTTAGTATAACAGGGGAATAAGGTTGAATGGTACGAAGAACAAAGCAGAGGGAGAGAGAGAGAGAGAGATACGTTTCCGTGAGAGTTCTACTATAGCAATTGCTTAATTAATTTGCAGGTATCTCACGTATCTGTGGAATCATGCCGGCGCTACGTGTGCACCGCGGCTAAACGCATTAACCCGTAATTATCGAAATTACAGAGCCGGTCGGCAGCCATCCGGAGGAGTCTCCACCACCGCTTCCCAAGATTCTCTCCCCGCGATCGTGTGGCCTACTGCGGATACTTAGCTAAGTATCCCATCTCGCTAATTATTCGGATATAACCACCTACTATAGACTACTATCTCTCTTACACTCTCTTTCTCATTTTATCACTATCATCCTATCTCTCTTTCTCTTTCTTTCTCTTGGAGAAACGATACACCGACACACCACTGGTAGACTTTAGCGAACTTAAGAAAGCAGATTACCGGTGAAAGAAGCGACGTGCCGAAGCAACGTCGCCATCGTCGTTTTAAGAAATTGATTCGGGAGAGGTCCGGAGAGATTGAACCAAGAAACGAAACGATCCGAACTACCCGATAAGAACTTTGAGAAATTGCTTCTTTAATGTATGTATATAACCTTTTTTTTTTTTTACTTTTTTATTTTCTAACTGTTATCATCGTAAAAAGCTTTACGGATTATTGATGGAAAAAAAATCGTCAATTATTATATTATATTAGTTATATTTTAGTAATATTACGTTTTAATTCGTAATATTATTTAACGTTGAAATTGGTCATTCGCTTTTTATCGTAATCATTTTTTTCTTCTCTCTCTCTCTCTCTCTCTCTCTCTCTCTCTTTCGTTCCCTTTTTTTTCTCTCTGTACATTTTAAACTTAGTCACCTAAAACGAAGTTTTTCTATTACGCATTATCTAGATCCTAGAACACTACTTATTTCCGTCTAGAAAGTGTTTTATTTGTTAATTCTAGACTCTCTTATCGGAACTCATTATTATTCAAGAGTCACGTGAAGTACCACGTACACGCGATCTTTTACATACCGTAAAATGGTCCCCGCGAACTATGCTCTTTCTCTTTCTCACTCTTTCTCTCTTACCGTCTTTTCTATTTTAATGCGAAATACTTTTTCAAAATGCAACAATATATCTTACTTCTGCCAACGATAAGCTGAACTTTGACTCGAATGGAATTTCGAAACGTTTTGTTTTTTAATATTGCTATTAAGTTTTACTTTTATCACAAGTATAGAAAAATGAGTGAGAGAGAGAGAAGAAAGAGAGACTACAAAAAATTGCCGTTTATTTTAAGTAATATATTATTACACGAACGATAAAGGAATCAGAGTTCTAAACGTTTAAAACACCTTTCGTAGCCAGGTGCTCTCTCAACTAAAATAACTCGCTAGAAATGCACGATATTACACGACGTTAAAAATAATTTTCAACCGAATCATAAATGTTTCATAAGTACAACGAATATAACCTTAATCACGCGATATAATTCGAATGTTTCTGAATTAATTGACATTAAAGTTAGTAATTATGTACTTGACATTTCCTCCTGAGACTCGTTTAACTTTTTCGATTGACCAGAAACGGACAACACACATGAAACACGAACGTTTGAGCTTTATAACGTAATCGTAAAAGGACTACCACCGATAGTAGTTGTCTTCGTGGTTGAACGATGCCAAGGGTTTAGTTGCTGTCGGCGTAACAACTCATCCCCTAATTACATCTGTTCTTCTCGTTTCCGGATAGGAGAGAAGGTTTCCCACCTCGAGACAAAGAGAACGAGGGTACACACTAGCACTTAATTACTATTGCCAACCGGACGACTTGCGAGAAACGTTTAACTGCAATCGAGACGTTTAAACTATATTTCCGGCAGTGAGGACTATTACCTTTTGATTTACCGTTCAAGCTCAGGGTTTAGTTCGAATGTGAGCTTTTCTTCAATGCCTGACTACGAGACCAAACGATTATACCAACCAACCCTGAGACAAACTTTCTCTATTTTACTTTCTACCGCAGACACCACGTCGCGACGTGTTTCAAATTATTCGTCCAGATTTAATGGATTAATTTTGCGAAAGAAGATGAATACAAATCGAATTATTCCAATAAGATATTAACACAATAATTCAGTACTACAAATACAACTACAAATTTTAGTATGTGTTATTTATATTCATATATATAGTTTTTCATTACGAACAGTTTTTCTTTTTTCTTCTTATAAAAAAAAATAAAGAAAAGGAGAAAATCCATGAGAGAGAGAGTACTTTTGAATAATATTATCATCACCCTAAGGCCGAGTTAGCTTTAACTAATTTTCTCTAAAATTTAATTCTGACAAATTCACGCCGGCTAACGAGCAAGGGGTTGCTTGACAGCTTTGCTAGGAGGTCTATGTATATATTTATGCATTTGTGTCTATGTGTGTATGTGTGTTCGTTCTTAAGCGTATGGCGTATCAAGGAGTACCTACTCCGATTTCGCATATCATTTATAACTATGCATTAAAAGATCTTAACGCTCGCGTTGCGTAAAAAATGAACAGGCCGGTCACCTCCGGCCCATCGGCAATTCTGTACAGTCGGGACATTCTTTCTAATTACTGGAGATTTATTAACGGTGTCCCTACGTAATCCACTTCCTGCAAAAGGGGCTTCTTCCACTGGGTAAGACTTCCTACGGCGAATTCTCTTTCTACAACGTCCCTTTTTCGAGCAGCGAACGAACTCTACTCGAGGAGTCTGGAGGTACCGATAGTTTTTAAAGTAATTGCTTTTTCTTCTTAATTCCTGATTTTCCCAAGATCAAAATCGAAGAATCTATCTATACTCATGGAAAAAAAATGTTATTACCAGGTCCTATTTTTTTGTCTAATTCGCGTTATGTCTTTAATAAAAATAAAGAAGTTTAGGCTTTAAAATAATGGATCAATTAATTGTTAAATAATAAAGTGATATAGTTATTTTCAACACACACGTTCTATATCATACATAACAATAATCATATACATTATGTTCGTAACGCGTTTGTCACAATGATGCAAGGTTCTAGTCATGCCTAATAGTCAACCACTACTACAATGTACGTTGATGATGACATCCCCCTCATTCCATCAACGTGATTACTTGAAATTATAGACACATTCGACCGCTTATCCACATTACGCATTTACGCTTCCTACTTGTCACACATACAATATATCTATAGATATATAATATTAAATCCTGATATTTCTCATACAGGATTTTCCATTTTGATAATGTATCTGGTAAATAAGAATTTCGTCGAGTTAGCCGAACTACAATTCGTTTGAAATCATAGAGACAAAGTATCCCTCTCTTTCTCTCTTAATCCCTCATCCCCTTTTTACATTTTTTCTCTCTGTCCGATCAAACTGTAGAAAAATAAGTAGCTACCTAGCTAGCGGCTAAAGTAGGTTCGATTACTAAAAAATCACCTGTCAGTTTCACTCGCGCGATTCATTTCGCGTTACAACTTATTCCTCGTTTACCACCACCACTCTCTTCCCCTATGTTGTTAGAGGCCCTTCGTCTCCTTTTCGAGCCCGTCTCGTCCAACCGGCAGAGTCTGCCTATTTCACTCTTTCCATCTTTCCTTCTCTCTCTCTCTCTTTCTCTCTTACCTCTGTCTACCATAGGAAGTGACTGATTAAAGAAATCCACGTCAGATGTTCCTATCCGGGATAGAATACCTGCCAAAAGAGCGCGTTAATTGCGCCCATGTCTGATTGATTAACGTTCCCATTCTATTAACTTCAGAAAGAGGAAGAACAGTCGAGATACTAATCTCAATTAAAAAGCAAGAAAACAGACACCAAAATGAATGAATATATTTATACATTATGATTATATTATTAAGTATGATTTATTTTTGATTGTTAAGAAAAAGTATATTATATTTATTTAGTAAAAAATAAGAATTGTGCAATTGAAATCATTCGTAAAGAAAAAAAAAAAAAAAGAAAAGAAATAAGAGAAAAGTGTATCTTGAGAAAAAGAATAAAGAAAATATACGTTAAGGATAATTATACAGCTATCGTATAATGTATACAGTACGGTTTGGAACAGTCCAGTCATTACGCGCGACATATTTTGCATGAGAATACAATCAGCGCAATTCAAACGATGCAGTTGCCGGCGCCGAACGTGTGGATGCCAAGCGTATCGCTAGAAAATCTGCTTCGAACACGCATAAACGATAAGTCCTACGTAACGCAACGTATAAACTGTGTGTATTATAACTCAACATAGTATATTGTATGTATTGCATATTCATGTATTATACGTAGAACTGATCGAAAATAACCAAGGCCTTTTAGATCAAGGAGCGTTCTATGAATAGCATTAATTTATCCCTTTCCAGCCCCCACCTTCTGCGAATTGTTAAGGTTCTTGCTAATTATAGACACTCGCACTTGAACCTCTTCCATTAGACACGCGATCGCGTTTTTAAAATTACCGAAACGATTTTAGTTCCGCAAAATCTCATTCTTATTCATCGTAACCTTTTACTAATGAATTAAAAATAAAAAAAAAATAAATAAAAAGGTCGTAACCTTTTTACAGAATTCTTTTTTTTTTTTTTTTTATTAACGCATCTAATCAGAATCGTTTATTTTTCTTGTTTAATTTTAAATAATGTTCTTTTTTTATTATTAGATTTAAGAAAGAAATGTTAATTTAGCGTGTTGCATTTTACGTATGTGTTTAAAAATATGTACATTTATTTATATATTTGGATAATGAGTACGATGTTGTAGTTAATATAACGGCATCATTTATTCCATTGTTAAGTTATTCCTACGTTAAAAACCCACCCATGTTTTTGGCAAACTCGTCAATGATCGTGTAGATAGCCATTGTTAGGCTATAAGCTGAGCATTAACAGACAATGGCAATTAAAACTTGTTAGGTATGATTTCACTGACGTTTATCGATATGCATTTCGTTGGAACTTTATATTAAATATACATATATATATTTGCAGATAATAAGAGAGAGAAAGAGCGAGAGATTCGAATTTTCAGTTTTGTGAAAATTATGTGAATTGATACGGATAATTAAAACTTTTCTTGATTACGTCATGATCGTACTATAATAGTTTATTCTACCTGAATTACAAAAGATAATGTTTTTTAACTCTTAGCATTATTTTTCATAACATTCATCGAAAGAAAATTATTAGAAAAACGTAACATAAATTCTATGCATTATATTTTTTGTATAATCAAGATTAATAAAAAAAAAAAAACAACCTTTTAATATCTTTCACTTAAAACATTTAAAAATCACGAGATTATTTTCTCTGAGCTTAAAATGAATTTGAGCAAAGTCAGAGATTATGGTTGGACGTATTTAAGAAGATGGTAAATAATGCATCATGCAACGTTGCAACGTGATGAGGTAGCCGAAAAGACCGAGCCTATCACAAGTTCAATTATAGGCGAAACTGTTCCCGGTGACGTCACATCCATCCCTTGCCAACCCTTTCCGCCAGTCTATTGGATAACAATTACCCCCGCCTATGGCCATATCCACCCGTCGATATCTCAAACTCCGTTCTCTTTCAACCCCCCATATAACCAATAACCCCTTCGACAAGCAGCCAACACCCTCAGATCATTTTCCATCGTTTTGGACTTATAATACTTTACCCTTCAGCCTTATCATCCATTTCGTGGTATTTTTTTCTTTCTATATCTCGTTAATAAAATTTTACTACGAAATTTGTATCGAAGCTTATTTTATTTTTTTGGCAATACTCCTAGTCTCTAACATAAAAAAAAGAAATTATGAAATCGTAATAACATCCAGAAATTTTTATTTTAACGAATGAAAAGAAAAAAAAAAGAAAAAACAAATGATTAAAAGGTTCGCATGCACACATAACGATCAGTATGATTATAATGATCGGTGCATTTATAATGATCTGCCTATTAAAAAATATTTCGTACATATTATTATTTTTTTTTTTTAGAACGTATATATATATATATATAGCTTGGAAAATGAAAAGGTGAAAATACATCAGAGTAAAAAAAAAAACACTTCACTCTTCTTTCTCTCTCAGTTACATGAAAAAGTTGAAAAGAGAGGATTAAAAATGAGAGAAAGGGGGTGTATAGGTATAGAACTACTCGTTAATATACCGTGATAAAGATGAAATTTCGAATCATTGAATTTTTGACAATACTTCAGCAGCCTGGCATCGACCATTCCCATTCCCCGACTACTGTCGAGTATCGAAAACAAAAAAGAGAGAGAGAGGGAAAGAGAAAAAAAAATTTCGCGGCGTCCGATAAACCACGAAACATCGCAAATTGGTATTAGCGGGCAATCGAGCACGAAATAAACAATCGCATTTAAACGTACATCTCTGCCACAAGCCGCCATCGTCCATTTGTCAGGGAATATCACATTTTTCCACTTGGCCGACTACACCATCCTGTTCCTTTCTCTCTTTCCCTCTCTCTCTCTCTCTTTTTTTCTCTCTTTCCACTTATTCATTCCTTTACTTTCTATCTCTCTCTTTCTTTCTTTTTTCATCTAATACGCTCACGCAACTGTGCAGACTATACTACGCACGCGTATACATATATCTTGAAATAAATCGCACAAAAATAAAAAATAAAAAAATAAAAGAAGCTCCATGATAGGACGATGTTTTTTTTTCTCATTCTCTCTCTTTCTGTTTCTTTCTTCATCTTGGTCCAACCGATCCCTTAGAAGCCACCTATTCCGTCGTAAGGTCCATGCCGTGTATTACGTAAAAGAAGAGAACAGAAGAGACAAGGAAGAATAAGAAAAAGAAAGCAAAAGAACAAGAAAGAAAAGTTGGGGGAAAAAAAGAGGGAGGAAAGATAAAGGAGAGTGAAAGAAGGCCACGTACCCTTTTTTTTTCTTTTCGAGCCCGTCGGTATTGTACTTGTCTTTCGGTATTTCTAATAACTTCTTCGTTTCTTCTTCTTCTTCATCTTCTGCATCTTCTCTCTTCTTCGTATGGCAAAGAAAGTAAAAAAAAAAAAAAGGTTGAGATAGAGAAAAACAGAGATAGAAAGATGCATAAAGCTCTCTTGCTTACTCCAACCTTCTTCGGCACCTTTTTTCTTCCTTTCTTCTCCCCCTCTACCAGCTCCACCTTTTCTCTTCTTATCATGTCCGTAAACTTCACAATAACGACAGTAATCCGACACTATCGGGCCACTGCTCCACCCACTGCTTTCTTCCACGTACAACTCACCCTCCCCTCAACCTCGTATCTTCAACCTTTTCCTCATTCCTACTAACTCTCTCTCTCTCTCTCTCTCTTTCTCTTTCTTTCTTTCTCTCTTTCTGTTTCTCTTTCCCGGTCGAACAACAATTACTCCGCCATATTGTCCGCTCTCCTATATCGTAAACGAAAGGGAGGATACGAACTCGGAAAGACGGCGGCGGCAGCGGCGGCGACTGTTGGATAGACGGATAAAGATGGAGGAAAGACGTACCAGGGGCAGGATCAAGTTTTTAATCACTCTCCAATGTCAGAGGAAAAAGAAGAAACGCGACGCGTGCCATACTCCCCCACCTATACCTTCCTACTACTACTAACTCGTCCTAACACCCCTCTTTTCTTTTTCTCTTTGTCGAACTGTCTGTCTGTCTGTCTGTCTCTCTTTCTCTCTCTCTCTCTCTCTCTCTCTCTCTCTCTCTCTCTTTCTNTCTCTCTCTCTCTCTCTCTCTCTCTCTCTCTCTCTCTTTCTCACGTTTTTATTTTTTTTTATTCTTGTTTTTTTTTACCCCTATATATAAACGAGACACGAACATCATCGCCGTTCACCCTTACCCTTTCCATTATCCAGTCTTTTTTTTTAACACTATCCCTTCTTTTCATATTTTCTATTGGAGACAAAAAAATGACACACGCAAATAATCTAAAGGGTGTTCTATATCAATTTAATCAAAATATCTCAACATACGTTATTAATATTTATTGTTATACGTATATTGTTATAACAATGATTATATCTGTCGTTTTTCTTTAATAAATAGAAATTTTTATCGTTAATAAGAACAAAATAGATCCGTTGATTGAGTGAAATTAAATAACTACCCTCTTTATCCTTTACCAAGAAGTAATGAAGAATTAGAGACTCGTTTATGTTATAATCATATAAAGTCGCTTAATTTACTATTATTCTTATAGACATTAGTCTATAACGATAAACCTGGTTATTGTTTTTTTTTTCAACACTCAACAATTCGTGATCACTTTAATCCTTATTCGATTAAAACGCGAAAATAAAATGCGTGACCTGAATATTTAACTTGACAATATATATACACGTACATAAAACACATACACATCAAATCTACATTTTACGAAAATACTCGTAGCAATGATAAAACGTCGGTACTATTCGATAGGGTTGCTGGAACGCAATATCTTATGACTATCGTTATCACCATATTCGCTTGATTAACTTTATACCTTTTTTCTTCTTCTTCTTCTTCTTCTTTCATCTTTTACTTTTTCTCTATTCATCCTTCTTCTTAGCATTATCCTTGATACGTGATGCCTCGTTCTTAGCGTTCCTCGATCGGAACGCATTCAGAAAACATAAAATATCCGAGAAAAAGTTCTCGTCTTTTATGCGTAATGTACCGAATTTTATTTCTAAATCTCACATATACTAATACACATTCAATAAATACATATACATCCATAGATTTTCAATGTTATAAAAATCCAATTGATATTTATGTGCGTGTGTGTCGATTATTATTTACATTGATATCCCAAATCAAGAGAATAATTCTGAACATTTAGCTTAACAAAAAATAAAACAAATAAACCATACAATGCTGAATTTTATTGACTCCATATTTTTTGAGGATTTAAGGTATTATGTTACTCTTTGAACACTTGTTAAAACTACAATTATGCATGGAAAATAAATTAGACGATTCCAATTAAAAAAAAACCTTAATAATCTTAAAAACAACAGAAAATAATATTAAGTTATATAATAATATTTAAAATTATTTAATAATATCCCTTATATTTAAATTCAACAACGATATTCAAGTGTCTTTATAACACATATATAAAAAAATTGATAATAATTCCGTAAGTATATCAATTTTAGATCCCATATTGGATTAAGATTGATAAAAAAGAAAGTAAACATATTCTTAAATATCAATGAAGATAAAAAGAGAGAGAGAGAGAGAGAGATTGACCAGGAAAACGTTTAGCAACACGTTCCCATCGTTGTCCTTGATATTCCTTCTCCCCTGTGTGCATTTCCAAGCGAAGACAATGCTATAATGATAACCTCAGGGTAAGACATAATGGAGACGTCTATAGCCCCGAGGTGTATCGTTGATGCGCGCGCATCCTTTTGAATC
Source organism: Polistes dominula (assembly GCF_001465965.1). Next base: position 1,576,906 of record NW_015149003.1, read on the forward strand.
GTCCTGGCTATTGCTGCCCTTTTGTCGCGTCTACCACCGACAAACTGCGAGAAAAGTGTCTCCCCCTTCTTCTTCTTCTTCTTTTTCCACCCCTTCCCTTCCCTTCCCTTTCCTCCACCCTTCTCTCTCGTTGCTTTTTCTTTCTTTTTTTTTCGTTTACTATGTCTGACCATATAACAGTTTATGCTACTAAAAAGAAATTAGTGGTACAGGTCAGCCACTTTTCCAACAGTCGACAAAAGTACACTTTAAAGATTTAGCACGCGATAATTGGCAGGTATATTATGTGCATACTCATCATCTTCAACTTTATTGGTTAGATATTTTTAAATAATACTATTCGTGATATTTTATAGCTAGTAATTTGATTCAAAATCAAGATGTCAGGTTGGAACATCATATGTTACTACATGAGTCACTTTTTCAAGAGAATATTTAGAATAATCTTATTATTTTATTAAATTAAAGTTTGAAATAAAAAAGAATCGATCTTAAAAAGAGAAATTTAAAGATTTTATCATTCAATCTAATAATCTAATTTTCAAAAGTACGAATAGTTTGTAATTATTATCTCTCAGATATTTGATTAAAAAATATTTTTAAATTAAATCGAAATCAAATTTAAAAATGTTTATTTTTATATAATAATATCTATCGTAGTTATTATTATCCTTAGTTAGCTACTAACCCCATCCCTTATTTTAAACAGGAGCGGATGTTCTTGGAAAAGCAGAATACTGGGAGAAACTCAATCGGCAATAAACCACCCTCGGTCTAGGATCCTTCCTACCTTACCGACCGTATTTTCAGTGGCAAAATTACATCCCTCTGTAATATCGACGAATGCAACAACCCCTTTGTGCGATGTGGGAGTATTCTACAAATTCAGAAACTGTTTTACCCATCCAGCAAATCGTTCTCATCCATGCCGATAGATTTTCAAGTATTTTCCAATGATGATAGTAAAAGGGGTTGTTGATTCATCGATTTAGAATATTTTTTAATTTTTTAATGTTTTTTCTGTTTCACCCCAATTGATCAAAGAACATGGACCATATTGAGCAAAATAATAAAAATAAACTAAAAAAAGTAACAATTCCTAAATCGATTTCTTATATATCGAATTATAAACTCAAGATGATATATCTTTCCCAACGGTCATCTCCTCGTTTCGTGGCGTTTCTCTAACTCGGATTATTTTAGTACGTGACTCGATTAAAAATTACCAAAAGTATTTTCAACTTTTCGGGTCAAGAAAAACTCAATGCCGCGTGGGAGAGAAGAAGGGCAATTCCGTTGCTGATGAGCCGCTACGTGAGAGGGGCTTCTAACATCGCGAATTCTACGAAACTTGTTTCGTAGATGTGCCTTTTGAAAAATTTATCTGAACTTTCGTCATTCCACGAACGATCCTCTCTCTCTCTCTCTCTCTCTCTCTCTCTCACCCACCCTTACTTACTATCTTTTTCTACTTTACCCTTCAACTCGATACGATTCGAACACCGATCTTTTTTACGTTTCGATACGCGAAAGAAATGTTTCAAACAAAAAATTAAACTATTTTGAACAGAAAAAATTAATAATAAAGTAATAGAAAACTATGAGAAATTATCTCACGATTTTTTTGTTTATTATTACCATAATATTTTCTCTTCCGATAAAAATAAGAACATAAACTAAGAAAACTAGAAATCAGAAAAATCTTCAAACTCCGAAAGTATTCAAAGTTCTTTCCTACGTTAGAAAGAAGAAGAAGAAGAAGAAGAAGAAGAAAAAGAAGAAGAAGAAGAAAACGATAACGACGAAAAGAAGAGTTTTCATACTACTACGAAAGTCATACGAGCAGCCATATCGCGACGAGACCATGCAAACCTTTGAAATTATTTTTAAATTTGAAAACGACTAGAAAAGAATAAGAATAAGATTTATATGACGTACGAGAAAAGAGAGTTTTTCTCTCGAGAGAGTGTATATTCCATTTTTTTTTCTCGCGGGAAATTCAAATCGGCTGAGGTGTTATAAGGCGCCGTTATCTATATGAAAAAAGGGCAAGTAGGTAATAAGGAGATCCCTGTGGTCGTGTAAGGTAAAAGTGCACTCGAAAATAAAGTATAGATCAGTTTGGAAGAGTCATCGTAGATGGTTGAAGGTAAACGAGAAAAACCGAACCTTTGAACGAGAAAAAATGTAAAAGAGAAAATTCACGAAGACAGAAAGAAAGAGAGAGAGAGAGAGAGAGAGAGAGAGACAGACAGAGAGAGTGTAGAGAGGCAGAAAACTATGTCGTAGAAACACAAACGGTAGTAGAACATTTAACAAACGAATGGCGAGTGACCACATGTTGGAATGCTAGATTAGAAGGGTCACTGTTTGCTGTATAAAGAGGATTTAAGGGGATAAAGGGGAAAACGAGGAAAAAGTGAAGCCGAGTACAAGCCGAAAGTATAACACAGAACGAGAGAAAGGGAAAGAGAGAGAAAGAGAGAGAAAGAGAGAGAAACCTTCTTCTCTCTATTAGCATTTCGACACAAGATATAACAGTGAATGTAACATTTAAACAAAGATACCGGAACCCCTTAAACTGCGATCGGAGATGGGGACACTGCTGTGTTCTAGCGAACAAAAATTCTGATTGCAATTCAGCACGATCTGTCAGTTGGAGTAGAAAAAAACTGTCTGAAAAGGGCCATACGTTCGGAATACCAGTGTGGTACGTTGTTGTACGGACATACGTACGTGTTAGAGAACGTCGAATTGCAAACGTTCCGGGAGAAAGAGAGAAAGAGAAAGAGAAAGAGAAAGAGAGAAGATAGGAAAAAAATTGTCCAGTCGCGTGTTTGGTATCGCGTAAAACTCTGTTGTTGTCCATTGTGGAGAAAAGTTTAGTCGACGGTTTGTTCTCTCTCTCTCTCTTTCTCTCTTTTATTTTTTCCTTTTTTCGAAGAGACAGAGACGCGATAAAAAAGCGTGTGGCTCCAGCACGCCATATTGAAATTTACATATGTATATATACTATACGTTGGATAAAGGAATGGGTAGGAGACCGAGAAGTCTGTCGTTTCTAGTATCTAAGGGTAGCAAGTAGACTTATTCGCTACGGTATCCGTATCGAGTCGAAGTGGTAAAGGTCTTAGGGTCTCTATTGGATTACAGTAGAAACGGGCGGCACTCGAGACTCCACCTTACCAACCCTCTCTTTCTTCTCCTTCTCCTCCTCCTCTTACTCCTTCTACCTTCTCTTTCTCTCTGTTACTCTCGCTTCGAGCAAAGTAGTTTAGCTTTCGAGTATAGACTTACCCATCTAGCTTTAGCTTGTTCGTTCATCCGTTACGTTATGTATCCTGAATCCATCCTTTAAACTTAACCTTCTCCTCCTCTTCCTCCTCCTCTTCCTCCTCCTCCTCCTCCTCCTCCTCCACCTCATCCAACACCCGGCCGCTTACTCTTATTTCTCTCTTTTACTTATATTATAAACTTGTTTTTCTTATCTTCTCTCTCTCTCTATCTACGTTCATCTTCATTATTTTCTCTTTTATCTCATATTTAATTTCCTCTCTTTTTCTTCTTCTACTATGTGTTACTTCCTCGAAACGTGACTATCAAAAAATAGGTAAAGAAAAATAAGAATGTTCACCTTTCATCCCACCTATCTGCATCCTTAAGATTCAAAAAGTGTATATATATATATATATACTTTACAGGTATGTTGGTAGAAGAAATAGAATATTCTAGCGAATTGTATAAGACATCTACCATCTTTGTATATGTTCGTACGTGTTTGTTTGCTGTCTCTATGTATGGCTTTCAATTTCTATCGAACACTCCACTCAGCTTTCTCACTAGGGGATATAGATACAACGAAGATATCTTTTGTATCTTTCCGATCGTAAAAGTATATATAGATATATTTCTTTTTTCTTTGATATATTCTTTAGAATCAATAATTAACTGAGTCGAGTATGATAAATCATTGAATGGCTGCTCTACTATCCCCCTTCTCGAGTACTTTTCAATTATTCGACAAATTTGAATGTGTAATCAAAACGATCATCTCTAATTTACTATCGAAATACGAATCCGAATCTATATTAAACAAAGTTAAATTCGATCGACGAGCATTAATTGTGACGTTACAGGAAGAGATCTCCTTTTCTCATTTCCCGTCAATAAACCCATCGTTTAAAAGAGAAAATTAAACGCAAATAATAGGGGGGTGTGGATTGGGTGAGGTGAGGGTGAGGTAGAGGCAAAGCACCAGACCGTGATATGCGAAAGTGCGCGTATCACGGTCCGTATACGTATACCGCGTATCGTGTGCAACGTGCAACGCATTCGTTTCGATAGATTGAAAGAATTTCGTGGAAATGATTCTCCATCCCTTTATTTCTCTCTTTTCCCTCTCTCATGCGTGCGTGAGCGTTTTAACATTTCGATGATTCAATGGGCTCACCGAGAATGATATTCCCGTGCATAAACACGTACCAACATTGGAATGCAAGCAATATAATATGTAACCATGTGTACATGTGCTTACATACGTAACACACAAACTCACATATATATTTCTAGATATATCTTTTAACAAATAGTCTTTTTTTGCTCATTGTTAGTATTAAGCACGAAAAAGCATTGACTAYTACTACTACTACTCGTTCATCCTACCAACATAATAGTAGGTATACATATTTCGTTTAAACGTCAAGCATTACATTTTTTTTTTGTTTGCTCTCAAATAATACAACTGACAACGGTGTTCTACATAAAGACGAGTTATGTATCAAACAAATTAAAACGGTTCAACGTTATCAAGGAAATAATACTTTAAAGGTTGTCCTCGTGCTTTAATAAAACACAACGGAAGGAAGGAAGGAAGGAAGCGAAAAAAGAATGAAAAAAAAAAAAGAAAAATAAAAAGGAAAAAAAAACTTTCGATTTTTCCTCCAAGCCTGCAAAATAGAGTACTCCTCTTGAAGTTTGTTGAGTTGACGGAAAGAGCAAAGAGAGAAACAAAAAGAGAGAGAGAACAACGAAAAAGGGTTTGACGCGTGAACGCACACGTAGACACTAGACGGCGTAACAATGGCTGCGAACAACGCAACGCAACAACTCGGGTCAAATGCTCGAAATCGTTTCGTTCCGCGACGAATGACGACTACGACTATGACGACGACTATGACTATGACTATGACTATGACTATGACTATAACTATGACGACAAGGACGACGTCGAGGTAGTACGAGAAACAAGTTTTGGCGTATATTCTATACATATATGAACACATTTCTCTCTCTATATATATGTATATATATATATATATATCACACACGTATGAACATAGCATACACGCGGGTGGTGGACCTAGGGGTGGTGGTGGTATATACCCAACTGCATCGCAGCACCACCTCCTGACCTCGTCTCTGTTCGCGCCCGCGAGCAATGTTATTAAAGTAGTAAATTTCATCCTACCAGGCAGGATATGGATTAGATTCCGCGTGTGTATATGCTCGGGCCGAAACGCGCGCACACCCGGTGGCTGCTAACGTCAGAAAACAAAGTAACGTCCCATTGTTCGAAAGAACAAGAGGCCACGTCGCGGCTGCCTCCGCCATCTCCATACCCCCCTTACCTACCACCCCTACTTTAATACTAACACTACTATAATATTCACAAACACTAATACTATCCTTCTTGTTGCACGGTTACGAGGTTTCGCATTATTATGCTTTAACGTATGTCTCTATGTGTAGGTAAGTTATATGTGTATATATTATAGTATGTACATGTTACCAGGTCAACGTAGAGACGTTTGGTGGTGGTCTTGGGACGTAGAGGAGAATGACGAAAAAAGAGAGATAGATAGAGTGTGTGTATGTGTGTGAGAAAGGGAGAGAAAATAGAAGAGGGTAGGAGAAAAGAGGAAAAAAAAGGTTGTTACTCTTGGGTAATCCATCATTGAAGTGGCGAATGAAAAGGAAAGGAACGTGTCGTTCCTCTTTTCCCACTCTTTTTCTCTCTCTCTCTCTCTCTCTATCTCTCTATTTTCCTTCTCCTACTACTCACACTACTGTGTGGTACCGTCGATTTTATCGCAGCTACCGTAATATCGCACTGCACCGAAATAACGCAGCTTTTCTATCCTTTTCTTTCTTTCTTTTTTATTTTTCTTACCTTGTTTTTTTATGATTTCCCTTATTTCGTTGAAAAAGAAAAAACGAAAATACCTCTGCGCAATATTTCGTTCTCGATCGTTTCTCGAATCGAATGAAACCTCTGAAAGTAAGGAAACGAAGGATTCTCTCTCTCTCTTTCTGTCTCTCGTGAAACTCGAATTACTTTCTCAATCCTTTTCGTCTCATCTCTCTCTTTCGCTAACCTTTCTGGATCGTAGAGCTGCTTTCAATTGCATCGTCGACATATTCAAAAAGATCTAGTACCGTTTGAAATTTTCCACGATAGATAGTACGACGTACGTGGACGTATGTAAATGGCGATATTTCAAAATGCTTTCAATTTCCGTCTATTCGTAAGGACGACTTTACAAAGTCACAGGACTCTCTGTTTCTTCTATCATCTATTCTCTTTCGTAATAACATTCACCCTATCATTTCTAGTACGTCTATTTTCTTTTTTTTTGGGGTTTTTCAAAATGAAAACTCACGAACATTTACATGTCAATAGCTACCAAAATTTTAATCTTAGATTATTCTCCAAGTCAAATTATTTCTTCATGATTAATATTTTGACTTTTTTACATTAATTACAATGATATTTTCCTACAGTTCGTTCAGGTATATACAAAATAGTGTGAATATATTCTCATAAAAAACATAATGTACTTAGTACATTATATAAAATCGAAAATTTTATAAAAAACGAAGAAAGTGTTCTAACCATAAATTTTATTCCAAAAAAGAAAAGAAAAATCAGAAGAATATTTTTGATAATACAATTTGTTTTCGGTCAATTGACAAGAGTCAGTGAGGGTCAAGGTTAAAACTTTTTTATCTTTACCTTTTGACTATCATTTTTCTCACAAGACGAATATCTTTTCTGGTGAATAAGATTCTGGCTAGGTGCCAGCTCATTAGAAGCAACGTCCTTTTTCATTCTGGACAAACTAACCAGCCAACCAACCAACGAACAAACCAACCAACCCCAACTTTCAACTATCTCTTTCCTTTTCCCTACCTCGTTCCAACGAGACGCGTCGCGAGAAGTGGCTATTTCGCTCGGTGTTGTAGGAGAGGAAGGTAGGTAGGAAGGAAGATAGGTAGGTAGGTTGGTAGGTAGTACTACGTGCAGGGATACGAACCGTAGGCCGCATAATCCTACCTACCGGCCATAATCGTCTCGATGGCTACCGACCGCTTTGAAACTAGACGCCACGGCACGCCAGGTTGCTGGCAAGTAGCGTCTAGCCGAGGGGGGTAGAGACTACTACTAGCCGAACTTTAATCTCAACTAGCAACGGGGATCTATATACTCTCTCGAAACTGGCTCGTTCCTACTTTTACGAAGGTTAGTGGAAATGAGAGAAAACGAGAGAGAGAGAAAGAGAAGGATAATATCGTAAAACGGTAACTCTTGTCCGATCCTCAAACTCATCATCCTTTATATTATCTACCTAGGATTTTTTTTCTTTCTTTTATTACACTTTTTTTCCAATTCACGTTAACGCGTTTTTACACGATTTTGATTTAACACGATCGATCCTAAATTCTTAAAAGAAGAATTAAARTAAATTCGATTAAATTCGATGTTGAGAAAGAATTAAATGTATAATTAAAATTTAAAAATAATACAAGTATGTTCTACTAATCTAAAAAATATTCTACGAATATTTATTTTAATTTTACATATTTCGATTTATAAAAATACGTATATGAGATTTATTTTATTTATATTTAGGAGATATAAATTCATCGAAAAATTTTTCTCTCTCTTTTAGAAAAGGTTCGAAAGGACTGAGACTACGCAGACGACGACGAAGACTACGACGTCGACGACGATATTTTCGCGCCCTTTGTTTGCCACCGGTCGACGCTTGACCCATCCTAGGGGTCGACAGGAAGATACACCCGACGTACGTCTGCCTGGGGCTACGCTTTTCTCTCTTATCTACGATGGAGAAAAAGACAAAAAAAAGAGAGATAGTTATAGTAGCTGCAGTAACAACAGTAGCAGCAGGAGAAGCAATATAGTAGTAGTAGTAAAAGTAATAGTAGTAGTAGTAGTAGTAGTGTAGTAGGTGGTAGCAAGAAGAGCCAGAATTCGACCAAAATAGAGAAGGGTGAGTTAGAAGAGGATTTTCAGAGTAAAATCAAATGATATACGCGATCAATTGCTATCAAGTACTATCGTGGATGAACAAACACAACATTTTCCACCCCCTCCCACCCTTGATAAGTAATAAGATACAATACTCTATCACTTCTCTTTCGAACTTATTTTTGTTTTATCTTTCGAAGATTATTTTTAATGGGTAATATAATAAAAATTTCTACATAAAGAATAAAAATAGAAATTAATTAAAACGAATGGAAGATGTGAACATTTAAAGAATAGATTGCTATTTATCTTTGGATATTTTCAAAAGAGATATAAATACGCACATATACAGACACATATACATACGCACAATATAGTTGGAGAGATATAAATTGAAAAATGAGTGGTAAACGAGTGCGGCTAACCGAAAGAGCAGCTGCGCTCGAACGATGCAAGGATCATCAAAAATTCAAACAGCCAACTCGAATATCTCGAACGTTATTATCGCTATGATGGAAATTCATTAATTTCTCGTATATCTGAGTATTATATATATGTATGTATATATAGGTATATTTAGATATTAATTGTGTGGTTATGTAGATAGAAGATAATAACAAAAACTATATGAGAAAATGATTTTGTTAAAAAGAATAAAATGAAATCGTATGCTAAGAGGTTTCTCTGAAACATTCTTTGCAAATTATGTGAAAAAATTAATCGAATGATGAACATCTCGTTTAAGCTCGAATTTGCCATTGAATATTTTTATCAATAAATATTTAAATTTCGTTTTAAAAAGACAAATGAAGCACACGACTCGATAATTTGTCGCGCATTATCGTAAAAACTTCGATACTACTAATATATCGTGTGGTTACATATGTTACTTTCCATACGGTGTCCATTAAAGAAAGAGAGAATGAGAGAAGAGAGAAACAATGAGACGGGGGAAACGAGAAATCTAAGGGATGAGGAAGAATTCGTAAAAATGGGGAGGAAAACGACCGATTGGTATAAGTAGATCGAAAAGTTTCGTCAATAAATCATAGGTAATGCTCGCGATACGTTACGTCTACGGCATTCATACGCCAACATTATCGTCCATCTTTTCCCCTTAACGATATCTCGTTGGCAGTCTCAACGCGTAAGCTATACCTCTCTCTCTCTCTCTTTCTCTCACTCTCTTTCTTTATATCCTTCTCTCTAACTCCAAACGAACGTCCATTTCTACGGATCGAACAAGCCCGATCTGTTTCAGATAACAACGACAGAAACTACGTTCTACGTCTCTATTTCTTTCTCATTTTAACTCAGTCAGCATGATCCCTTTCTCCCTTAAACCCACTCCCACACCCAACACTTTCTTCTAAAGGGACAATGAAAGTGACTCATTGTTGAACTCATTGTAGGACAAGTCAGATATTATTGTACTATTACCTATACTGCGATGAACAAAAGGAAAATCAGGACACTTGGACAATATTTTTTTTAACTTTCCACCCCCTCCTTTTACTCCCTGCTTGCTGGCCTTTTTTATATTTTTCTTGTATTTCTCTCTTTTTCTTTTTTTTTTCGTAACACCCACGTATTTTCTATATTAAGTAAAGCAAGTAAAAGGTAAGGGAATCTCATTTTCAATTATTTTCGATTTTGATCTAAAAATTTATCGGTGATTTTCGATAAACTTACTCGAGAAAACGTTAAACGTTTCTCACGGTAGCAGTTAGCTAGCTAGCTATCGGGACGACATTCTCTTATCGTCGAATTTTCAGTCGACCGTCGTTAAATCGTACGGATCGTATGTCATGCGGTTAAAAGAAAATAAAATGTTAACGGAAGTATTCGTTAAAGAAAGGATACTAGGTGGAAGGAGAAGAAGAAGGTAGTTTTTACGATCATAAACTTGATTTTGTTTTTTTGCTTTTGTTTTTTTTTTTTATTCTTTTCAATTCACTTGGTAGAGAAGATTCCATTTAAGGGTATACTTATGAAATAAAAATTAAATGAAATATAATTGTTATGATGCGTACGTAAATCGATAGATTATTAAAATCTTGTTAAAATTTTTGAATATATTTCTCTAAAGAAAATAAAGAAAAAAAGAATAGTACACTAACCAAAAGTAAAATCAACTTCTGGTAAAATACATGAAACTCGCATTCCCTTTTTCTCGATCACGGGGATTCGACAGTCGAAAGCTTTGTCCTCGAAAAAGGACTTTGCGAAAAAGTTGCAAGCGAGAGAACGAACGAACGAATGAACGAACGAACGATTCGTTCCATGCCCGACGGATTTACCACGAGATAATAAATTGTACCCCTTCGCTCCGTTTGCCTCTATTGCTTTTACTGGGACGAAGGTGAGTGAGAAAGAACGAACAAGAGAAACAGAAAGAGAAAGAGAAAGAGAGAGAGAGAGAGATAGAGAGAAAAATAAGAGATGGAAAGAGAAAAACTGTGCATGGCTTTCTACGAATGTATCTATCTTTTTATCTTACGAGTTAGAATCGAAAGAATGAGAGAGGGTAGAGGGTAGTAGTGGGTAGTCGAAAAAAAAGTACGTCGTCTCTTTTTAAAATATATGGGTTAGCCGTCGACGACTATACACGAAAGAACGAACGTACGAACCAGAACCATAGGTGAGAATATTTTCTCGATAATTTAAATTTCATTTTTTCGAAAATATTCGCGTTACTCGTTCGTCTTGCAGCTTGTTTGAAGTCGGTTCATTTAATTCTGCATTATCGTCCTAGATATTTTTATCTTGAAATAATACAAAAACAAGAAAATAAATAAAAAGAACAACCGACGAGGTGCGTAAACTAATACAGAAAAATAAATAAAGAAAAAAAAATAAAACAAGAAGAAGAAGAATGAAAATTAGATTATAATTATAAAGAAGTAAGAACGAGCAATTGTTCACGAAGAGTTGATCGTTAATTTCAAAACTTAATCTCTTTTTCTTCCTCCTCCTTCTTTCTTCTTCTTCTTCTTCTTCTTCTTTTACCTAAGAACTTGGCGAATCGTAAAATAAAAAAACAAATAAAAAAATGCACGATAACAAAAAGCAGACTGACATTTATATGTATATATATATATATATATTCGTATTTTTTTTTATAAAAGTTTCAGAAAACCGGAATTATACACTTCTTCTATTTTATTTTTTTTCCTATCTCTCTGAGAAATCGTGGAAGAACCGTCGTATGTCACGAAAGGATAGCCAAAACGTACTGTGAGAAGAATAGCAAGAGAGAAAGAGAGAGATGTATAGTGAGAGAGAAATACCTATACGCAAAAGCCGCGAGTTGGCGTTGAGCTTACTTTGTGCAAACCTCTGGAACGACTCTGTTGTTGCCATTGGTGGTTTCGTAGTATAGATCGTAGTAGGAAAAGCTCCACAGTTGTGTGGAAACTTTTTCCCACTCTTCTTTACGCCATCATCTATTTCGTTCTTTTTTCTTTTTTTTTTGCTACTTATTCCACCGGCTAGTTTTCGGATATATTACGACTCATGACGAAACAGATGATGCTGTTTGCTCGAACGTATCGTGCAAATAGTATATCACGGTTTAATGAATTTATATGTAGCTTATGTTTGAAACGGATGTCCCATAAAAATATACCATTCTGAAAATAGATAAATATTCACTTACTATTTCACGGATGTGAGTGTTCTGATTTTGTTTTTTCGAATAACACATACAAAAAAAAAAGAAAACTAAAACTAAAAAACAAAAAATCCAATATTGATTTTATCCTTTAACGTTGTTTCATCTTGTTTTTTATTTTTTAATTTATAAAATGAAAATGATAAATAAATAAAAAAATATGTGCATACTCTATTCGTCTATTTTTGTTTAAATAAAAAGATACCACACAGTGTGTACGAAATTTCAGTTATTATCGTTAGATTTTTTTTCTTACCAAGTAATTAAGGAGACTTTTTCCCATACCCATGAAAGACCCCATGGAAACGAGTCGATTGACTCGAAGGTAATAGCGCGGCATACCTGAAGTTCCTTAAACGAATTGCCGTCTCCTTAAATATTGACATTGTCCTTGGATGGCGCAGGCACGAGGATGGAACTACTAGTAGAGTAGTAGTCCGTCGTCATCCTCTTTACTTTTTCCTTCGCAGTTCGACCATTCTCTCTTACCTTTCATTTTTTTTTTCTTTCCTTATGCTCTCTTTCTTTTTTTTCTTAACTTTTTTCTATCTTTTCTTTTTTGACTACTTTATCGACTAGGTTTGCAAAGATAAGACCAAAAAAAAATTACTAACCCATTTTTCTGCTACTCCATCTACGTTAAGAAACACGTTATCCGTTTAATTTTATTTCATTCCGATTAATTACTTTTAAATGAATAAAAAACGTTAAAATATTATTAAACTAATCATGTATTGGATATTTCATTAGATAAAATTCGAACATGGATGATCAAATTCATACGAATATACTAAGGTAAACGTTTTATATTCCATTATAATAATAAAAATAATAATCCCTCCCTATTTTTATAATTTTTTCCATTTTTTAAGTTTCATTCGTTATTTCAAAAGAAAACTCTACGGTTGACACGGATATATTATTCGCAAAACAGAGAGAGACAGAAAGACGATTGACACTCGACGTTTTCAATTGGTTTTACTTTTTTTCTTCTCATACTCGCCCAATTAAATGCGAGGAGAAGGATGTCGAAGGGTCGTCGATAGGGAAATTTCGTCGAATTTATGCATCAAGACACGTTTTTCATTTGCCTTTGCTATTCGTGATGAGCGAATGATACGAGTACTCTTTTCTTTCTTTCTCTCTTCTTCGTTACCTCTTCGATTCAAGGTGGATGGGTGGATGGAAAAAGGGAGAAATTTATTCGTTCGCACTGCGAAAAAGCTCGATGAGGAGAAAAAACACTTGTCGTCAGATCTCGTCGTTTAAGTGCTCGAGGGACTTGTTTGCTTGCTTGCTTGCGGCTTTTTTTAAATATTGGAATATCTCGAAAATACAAGCAGGTTGCAGATTGTACTTTGATGATGTATATTATTATTATTATTATTATTATTATCGATATGTGGTGTCGTAATATAAACGATCCTTCTCGTTATTTGTTGTTTTTTGATCTCCTCCTCTTTAAATTCTTTCTTTTTATGATTACATTGAATATTAAAGAAACAAAGCGGTATCTGCTTTCTCGTATTTTTTCTTCGATGAGTTCTCATCCTCCAAACGAGAGGAAGAGAGTAAAAATGAAAAATACAGGAATATTTATCGTGGCTACATCGAGAAGGGACGTTTAATTAATACGTTACGATTTAATCACGAGTTTCGTTCACCTTGTTCCCTTGTGGGGAATACTACGAGTGGATATGAGAAATTCGAGGAAAACGATGAGAACGAGGAAAGATAGAACACGAGGGTAGAGGAAAAGAACGAACGAAGATACGTTTTGGTTAATGAACAGAGACGGGTAGGGTCAAGGATATTCGCTTATTCACTCACTTACTCTAACGAAATCCAAATTGAATCTTCCTTCCCTCTTCTTTGTCGATTATTAATTTTCTCCTTAATGCTAATCGATGAAAATAATTATACTCAGGTGCTTATACTTAAAATAAGATTATACTGGCTTATTTTTTTATGAAATACAATTAATAGATATAATCAATATAATTATATGAAAATATATGTATATATATAATTGAAAATAATTTGTTACATTTGTCAGAATTCAATTGAAAAAAACTTTAACAATTTGTTCGTTCGATTTACCAAAGAACAGTCACTGATCCGATTCCATTGAGTTATAGGATTAAGAAACAAATAGAGAGAGAAAGAGAGAGAGAGAAACGAAAAATCAAAAAAAAAAAGAAGAAGAATTAAAACGAGAGTAAGCTTATCGACCGATGGACAGAAAAAGTTTCGGTTTCGGCTTACAGCTTGCGCGAGCTTTTCCAAGCGGGTTGGTGTACTCTTGTGCTAACTACTCTACTACGGCCGTTTTTAAGCTCTCGCGCTTTCGCTACGATTTCAAAAGGGAAGGGGGAGGGGAAAAAAGTGATTCGAAAGTTGAAACGATAATTGCTCGAAAGTGAGAAAGAGAGAAAGCTCAGCTCAGCTCGTCGTCGAGCTTTTTTTCTTCCTCCCTTTTATCTCGAAATTTTAGTGTCGTGCGAAGAACGCGAAGTTGCACTATCTGCTTATCGCGACAACCAAAAAGGTACTTTACCCTTTTTTTCTTCGAACACCACTTTCTATTCCTTATCTTTATTCTTACTTATTCTTAAAAAGTACAAAAAAATAGATGGACACACACACACAAAAAGAGAAAGAGAGAGAGAGAGAGAGAGAGAGAGAAAGAGAAAGATGCCACATTCGTAGAAAAGAAAATAATGCGAATAGTTTTTCTACCCCTTCTTTCCAACTAACCCTCCCACCACCACCCATCCTCATCGTATAACGTTACAAGACCTAAAAGATAATGTTAATATCCGTCTCTCGGTTTTCTAATTGCCAATTATTTCAGCTTATTCCGGGTTCTTTGTTCTCCAGACTGGTTATCCAGGAAGAAAACGACGTTCTCTCTCTCTCTCTCTCGTGGATTTCTACGAAGAATCCTCTCGAGTGTCCTAACAGCTGTGTCCCCCTTTTATGCAATCGCCTTGGTCTAAACTTCTTTCTCTTTCTCTCTCTCTCTCTCATACTTGAACCTAAGCATCGTCGTCGTCGTCGTCGTTGTCGTCGTCTTATTTTCGCATCTTCCGTCCAACTTCTCTTAACGAAGGAACACTATCACAACCAGGTACCCACCTACCCATCCACCCACTGAGTTTTCTCTCTTCGTACCTCTCTCTCTCTCTCTCTCTCAAAATTTTCTACCATTTTCGTTGTCGGTCGAGGAAAATTGGGAGGACCGCATTATCATTCGATGACTTTTCTCCAGGGGCTATAAGATAGAGACCTTATTTCGAAAGCAACTATGTTTTCTATGTTTCTCTTACAGTTTGATTATTATTTCGTTAATGTACTTTTCCCACCAAGGACAAACTTAATTCGAGTATGATCGTATATAAATTACAATGCATCCCTATCGTGTAATTACAAAAAATATAAATTTTTTCTATATTATACATCACATATTTAAAAAGAAATACACACATAAAATAGTTCAACCACTAATTGCTATATCGATTTTGAATATACATACGCGTACCAACGTTAATACATTATTTCATTTTACAGATTTTATTTATCGTGTTATGCAAAAAAAGAAAGAAAAAAGAACAAAGAGATAAAGAGAGAGAGAGAAAGAAAAATATAATCTCGTGAATATTAGTTAGAAAATTAAGATACTTCGTTCAACCTAATAACGGTTAAGGAAAATTTGTCTCCCCCCCATATATATTTTTTTTTTTTACCGAGAAATGAATACGTAATCGTAATCCATCGGAGTGGCAGCGAGTTAGAGAGAGAGAGAGAGAGAGAGAGAGAGAGAGAGAGAGAGAGAGAGAGGAGGTCAGGGAGAACTGGCCCTTAAACTCCAACATTATTTTAAAAATATGCATAATCCGCTACAATATGCATAGAGCCCCGTTACATGCCGTAATATAATACGAAGAGAGAAGAGAAGAGAAGAGGTCGCGAACGCACGCGCATAACCTGTCCGACAGGTAGATAGACAGGGATAGACGTAAATTGGTAAAAGAGAGAGAACACACACATACACTCATCTATACATACACACAGAGATGAGATACGCGACGACGCTCATGGTGAATTTTAATTCCGAGCGCGTAATGCAAACATTTCGACGGGAAGGAGAGGAGTGTGTCCGGGGAATGATCGATTATCGATAGTAAAGAGGTATATCACACACACATATACATACTCTACCACATACAGTAACGTTTGTCTATAAAATCTCTAACGAATAATAATAATAATATTGTTTATTCAAAAGACTGCATATATATATGCATTATAAATCTTGTATAGTAACTAGCAGAGATAAGAATTAAAATCTTAGTTTTTTTTTTTTTAAAGATATAGATTGCGTTTGAAAACTATTAAAATAATATTAAACTTAAAGGAAAGAAATGACGAGATCCTTATCTTCAAAGCCGTACCAAAATGCCGGCCAACTGTGCAAACGTTATCGCACAAAGCCTATTCGACGTGATTCCACAATGGCTCCTCTTCCCTTCCCCCTCTTCCTCTTTGTACAACTCACTATCTCTCTCTATATCTCTCCCTCTCTCTCTCTATCTCTATCTCTCTTCGCTTTACGATCGATGGTGAGAATATTTGAGCCGTAAATCCCTCTCGGTCTTGCCTCTCAATGGATTCACAGACCGGAGCCAATTTTGAATCACCCGATTTCTCTCTCTCTCTCTCTCTCTCTATCTATCTCTCATTTGATCCTTGTAAGAATCTAATCACATAATCGCACAATTAGGATTATTAATGATAATGATAAATACGTTAATAGTATGGGTAAGTATTAATAGACTGTTATTGAGAGATAGATAAACTCGAATAAAACGAACAAAACAAAATTAAGTACATATTATTATTTAATAAAAGAAATGTGTAAAAGTTTAATGAAAATGATTGATACAATTTAAATACACGTAGTAAAGTTAAATAGATTTATTTTATCGATTAATTTGTCATAAAAACTTTATTACGATACCTAAATGACAATCTGTCGACTAAACAATAAAAAAGAATAATAATTCTAACGACAGTGTTCGCAAGAAGATAGTATAATAATAACGAGAACTTGAATCTCGTTGGGTGACCAGTCAAAAGGTCATTAACGTTGATTACTCTGGATTAAAACTGATAACACGTGAAACGAGAAATGTGATATCTTTTTTTGGCTCTTGGCAGAAACTGAAAGTATTAAGCGACCCTTTTGTTTTTTTTTTTATTTCCTGGAATCTCGTACCTTTCAGGCGTAATGTACTCAAACGAACATTACAAAATCGCGATGCAACCCTGACGCTCTTGAAAACAACAAGTGCAAAAATAAAAAATAAAAAAAACAGAAAATGAAACAACGTGCAAAGCCAGAATCACAAATTTTACAAAACACCGATATAAATCGTTTGATAACGCGTCTGCTGTTGGCCCCTGGGCCTCGATGTACAGCGTTGCTAGGAACCCATACATATATAAATATAGAGATATATATATAGAAAGGTACGACGAAAAGAGAAAGGGCTATAAAAAGAGAGAGAGAGAGGGGGTGGTGTCCCTTCGTAGAAGGGACGATGAAAATTTGGCGAAACGCCAAAGCACACTCTGTGTTCCTCTCCACCATACACCTAACCACCACCCCTATCCAACCTTTCCCCAACCTGCAACCCTGGAAGGTGTGCACAAACACCCACACATTGACTAAAGCTAACCGGTATGTCGTTCGCTCGGCAATCTATGGGGAAAGGGGAGAGGGGAGAGGGGGTGACATAGCCGATATCGCTAATTGCAAAAACCACCCTTTGCTAAAATCGCCCGTGGCAACGATACCGGGACTTTTTAACGCGAGTTTCAACGGAATATCGCGGATGTTGTTGTTTCGATAATCTCCATTCTCGTTCTTTCACGTATTCTTTCCATATCATTTTGTTCTTTTGCCAGATAACGTATACAAAGCGCAAGTACAAACCGATAAAGATCTTTGCTTTTTATTTCCCCCCCCCCACCCCTCCGCTTAACCATCCCTCCACGACTAAACTCATTTTTCCACGTATGTCCTAACATTTTTCTACTGGTACATAACACGTTAATACCCGTGCATTTTCCATCGAGGTCAACGTTTTCCTTTCCTGTCACTCCATTTTATTCGACTTTATCTTTTTATTCCCGAAATGTTTCTCTCTCTTTCTTTCTTTCTCTATTCGAAATGTATTCACTACGTTTTAATATTTGTGTATATACATATATATATATATATATAT
>NW_015149003.1:1597540-1625922 GCF_001465965.1 Polistes dominula
GTTTTATCGATTGATAAAACGTAAAGTATATGTGTATACGCTCACCTAAATTTAATTCGACGTGTACTAGTAGTACGAGAGAACTGAAAATGATGAAGAGACCCAAAAATTTCAATTAAATCAAATGTGCAAATATTTCCCTGGTCTACAACGAAATAAATCCCATCAAATAATTACAGAAATCCAATCTCCCTGTGTAAACAAAAAAAGAAAAAAATTATTGAATGTCTAATTTAATTTGTTCCACCCTACCCCTTGTATATTTTTGTCCTTCTTCCATCTGTGTTTTGTGTTATTCTCTCGTTTTTTCTTTTTTCTTCTCCTTCTTATTTTTGTTATCTCTTTTCTCTTTGTAGTCATTAGGACTCATCGGACGAGTTCTTAGTGTAACATTTATAAAGGTCAGTCAACAAAGGCCGACTCTTACGGTAATTAAGCATTTCGCCCGTACAGACTCCACAAACTGCAAGTAAAAACTAAATAAATACAGGTCTTTCTGTATCTTCCCTCTCTCTCTCTCTCTCTCTCTCTCTCTTTCTATATATCTATCTATCTATCTCTATCTATCTCTTTTTTTTATCTTTTTCTTTTTCCCTTACTGGATCCGAAGCACGAACGTGGAGATGTGGGTACGCGGCTATGTTGGATCTAAGCATGGGAGAGCTTGCGCAAATACAAAAGCTCACGGCTAAAGATAAACAGAAAGAGACTGTAAGCTGCAACGTAGCTTCCGGCAGGATGACTCGTCGTGAAAAGAAAGAAAGAGAAAGAGAAAGAGAAAGATAGACAAAAAGAGAAAGCAACGGAAGAAAGATAAAGATAGAAAGATAAAAAGAGAAAGAGAAAGAAAGAGAAACACTGCGTCTAAACGAAAAACGTTAGAAAGTAGTGAGAGTAAAAGATAGGGTGTGGGTGGTTGGGGGGAAGGTTGGTATGGCGATCTTTCGAGTACGGATATAGAAAGAGGGAATGGAAGGAAAGCAAGACGAACGACAAAGCTTCAACAAAAAAAGGCACCTATAAAGCTCTGACACCTATATATATATATATATAACTGCCAAAGGCTCTTGCCACTTTCGAAAAGGTCCTTCGTGAATCTACGGCCCTGAGCTCTCGCCCTATACTACTACCGAATAAACTTTCGTTCCGTGAAACTAAAGAAACAAAAAAAAACTAGAGAAAGAGAGAGAATGGGAGAGAAAGAAATAGAAAAGTGAAATAAAGAAAGAAAAAAATATATATATGTATATATAAATACCGAATCTTTAACCGTTATTTCCAAAGAATTACGAAGAGCTTTCAAATCGTTTCGAATTGAAAGGAATTGAAAATGCTTAGTAGTCGAAAAAGAAAAAAAAAAAGAAAGAAGAGAAAAGGTTAACGAGAGGGAAGAGTTTGCAACGTTTGAAATAATTTTGGTTTTATTTTGTTTTTCTATTCACGTTCGTGAATCTATTATTTATGGATGTATCAGAAATGTGTTTTTAAAGTAAAAACTTCTTTAGAACCAGGGTGATTTGGAAATTGATACGACGGAAAAATTAGCAATAGACAAAAATTAAGCTTATAACGTTCTGACTTTATCTTTTTTTTTTCATTCTAAAGTAATTATTTTATCACACCTGCGCAATGATTACTTTAAGAGTTAAATTTACATTTAATATAAGAAGAATGTATTAAAATATTAAAATAATTGTTAATTAATCGATACAAGTGTCTTGTTGTAAGTGTGTAATGATGTAATGTGTAATATTTAACTTCAGGTATCTTAGCTTGGTTTTTGGAAGATTTTACTTCTACCTTGTGTGATCTGAGCACACCTGTTTAAATAAACAACAAATATAAATAATAAACAACAAATAAATAAACAATAAACAATAAACAAATAAATAATAAACAAAAATAAATAAAAATAAAACAACAAATAAACTAAATAGTAGGAATGAACGATACAATGAAGAATGATGATTAATTAAGTTAAACGATGATTTGTTTCTTATATAAATTGATATACGATGGATCGTAGGAAATAATCAATTTATTTTCATATTATATGTTTTGTTTATTTACTCACCTATTGTGACCGATACCAGAAACGTCGGCGATCGTTCTGTAACAAAAATATGTATGAATATATATATATATATATATGATGAAAAGAAAAACTTTTTTAAGAAAAAAGATAATCTAAGATAATCTAAGATATAATTAGAAAATAAAAATTCAACGTTCTACATATATAGGTCGTTTCTAATACTTCATTCGATATTTCCTCTCACGTAGTTATTCGAGTTTCATGACGTTTTGCTCCATGAACGTCGATAAGAAAGGATTAGAATGGTTTAAGAGGTGACCGTGGATAATTTACGGCACCTAATCTAGCTAACTTAACTTGTAACGAGGTTAGTGGACTTTACCTCGTCAGCCATGAGACAAAGAGATTCCTACTTTCAGAACTACGTGACATAACTTATACCCGAGCGATTGTATTTCTTCGTTTAAAAGAATTAATTAATAAAAATTAATTTTCTACTATTTTTTTTCTTTTTTTTTTTTTGCTCGATTAAATCAATATTTTGATAGAATAACGAAGAGAAATTGTTTTTTTCTTACTTTTTTTTTTTATATTGAAAATACAATCATTTCTAGGAACACGAGAAATATTATCGTAAAAGATCGTGAATTAAAAGATAAAAAAGAAGAAAGAAAAATGAAAGAATTGTGATCGAGAAAAAATAAAATTGAAATACCCTAGAATAAAACAACACAACACGTGCATCGATTAGCGTTCTATTATTTTGCAATGGCTAGTAGATATATAGATAGTGTATTATCGTCGAGCTTTTCGTAGTATTCCTCACATTGTCGGAAGATAGGATCGATTGAAAAACGCATATTTATTCCTGCGGGCTACATTCGATATAACGTACACCGATTATCCGTCGAATTTATCGCAAGGAATCTCTTATCCATGGTTTTGCATCTACGTTTCCAAGTATATGTATATACATGAAACGTGTATATTCGTGAAACATAATTTATTATCACGTCGCGTTGCTAAAAATGTCTTACAGATTTTTATGTCCCCCTTTTTTCTCGGACAAGATAAATTATAAGATCGTATAATACGCTTTGCTTTCTTTAGAATCTACCTTGAAAAAGAACAAAAATAAAAGAAATACGAGAATTCTATGATAATAAAATAATAATAATAATAATAATAATAATAATAATAACGAAAAAATATATAAATACATATTACATCTATTATAAACGAATTTAATGAGATATATACATTCGCGTTGAATAGTTTGATATAATCCTGAAAAAAAAAAAAACAATTAAATGTAAATATAAATGTAAGAACATTTTTTAATAATCATCATCCAGAAATAAAAATTCATTAAAGTAATTTTGAATGTATTATATACGCATATACATCAATAACATAATATTAGTTCGTACAAATCGAGATGATCTATCCCCATGACAGCATCTTGATAGCTTCATGCAATTCTCTCCTACATCTTTTTCAGCTTACGTAGCACCTGCGATAAATCAGACGCTTCCGTTACCGAATTGGGTCAAAATCATTACGCGTCGCTTCTCTATATACGCGGCAGAGAGAGAGAGAGTAGAGGCTTAGAGATCTCGAGGTTGCTTGTTCAACTTGAATTACTAGCAGTAAATTGTTATCGTTGGCTAGGAACGTGTATCTCTATCGATATCATCACATTCCAATGTACACTGATGATAATACATAACGCGAATCGATTTGACCTCTATACGGGATATCTGCTTTAAAGACGCATGAACGAACGAGTTCCGATGGACCGTTTCTAATTCATCATTGTCCTCAAATCAAATTTGTGTCTCTAATCAAGATCAATCTGTGTGTATGTGTAGACCGAAATGTTAACACAAATAATGAATATATACATATATTGTATATATGCTCGGATTATATGCTTTGCTGTTGCTTTGTTATAAAATGTGTGTTGTTTTGTTTTAATATAATTTTAAACTATTTAGTAAATTATAACAACACACAAAATAATCCCACAATTAAAATGGAATACATAGTAATGTGTAATACATAATAATACTCGAAAAAAAAGCAATGTAGTCTTATCGAAATACTTAAATTGTAATAAAGCATCATCTAGTGAAAACTTACAGTACTTAGAGACCTACAAAATCTTCAAATAATAAATTTTAAAATTAGCAATAAAAAATAACATACTATCTTTTATATTACGTTGAAAAAAATTTACACAAAATAAAAAAACATTTCATTAAGATTAGTTCAGCAGTTTCGGAATTCATTGGAAATCAACACTGTGACACTGAATTTGTATATATGAAGATTGGAGGAAAACGATGACGTGTAAAGTGTATATACACTTTTATAGATAAAAATAATCAATAAAAATATATACTTTTTTCTCATATATTTTATCTCTTTATAAAACAATACTTTGGTTTCTGCGTTACGGTGTATTTTCGATACGATTGTCTACAAACGAAATCTGAACACGATAATAATCGTTCGATCATGGACAAAAGCTCTAAACGTATATTATACAAACGGTATCCATTTTCATGCATACTATCGAATATCGCAGAGTAAAGCACGCCTATACAATATATATATGTATACCATCTGAAAACTGGTAAATTTAATCAATGAAATTAGAGAATTACCAAGAAAAAAAAACCAAAAATAAGTATAGCTGAATGGTATAAACGTTGTATGCTTATATAAAAACCAAACGTTTCAATGATAAAGTGTGATACTTTTGAAAATCTATACCTTTCATGACGAACGTGTTAATTGATATTAATTAATACATTTAATTAAACCGAAGTATGAAATATAAGATGATACCAACACCATGAAATAATTCGTCAATGATCTATAATAATATCAATCATACATAATATAAAATTGAACAATTCTAACGTCAAAATACATATATAGAAATTAGAGATTAATTAATAAATTCTCACGCGAGAATATTTTATATTTTCCATTAAACAATATAGGTATTGAAATCTCTTTCATATTTTACTTTTATTTAAAACGAGGGAAAAATTAAATAAAAAGTAAAAAATAGAAAATAAATAAAGACAATAATTCACGTACCAAGATGAACAATAAAAATTTCTGTTAAATCGAATTCAATGAGTTATGTATGTAAAAAAGCACCATTGTTCGGCATGAGAGAAAATAGTTTTTTATAAAGACAAAGAAAAATATAAATGAGGAGAAAAATGATAAAAGAAAAAGAGAAAAATAGAAAGAGAGAGAGAGAGAGAGAGAGAGAGTGAGATTGAGGGGATACAGATTGAGCGGAACGTAACGTGTTAAGCGTAACAACAGTATGTGGCTCCTTGACTGAAGTTAAAGAGAAAGAGCAAGTATGTGAGGGTGTTTCGTTGGTCGTAGGGGATGGAAAAGGAAGGAATAAAGAGACGAGAAGTGGGGATTGGGGGTGGGAAAGGGTCGACCGGGTCTCGACAACTCCTACAACTTCACAATAGCTTCGTCCTATACGCCACAAGAGTGGAATAAACTTTCCTCGTGTAACTTTAAAATTGATGATCGCGCTGGTATAACGTAAGTATATCCGTAGTAACGTAATAAAGCACGTCACTGCCGAGGTTTATCGAAGCGAGAGCGTACCTATGTACGTGCTACGAGAAAAGGAAAGAATACTACGAGAACTAAGAAGAAGAAGAAGAAGAAGAAGAAGAAAGAAGAAGAAAGAAGAATCACGATTTTCGAAAAGCAAATTTTTATGGCACGTATCTTCTTTGAAAGTGAATAAATGTGTTTGTGTTTCTATGCGTTCGTTGACATGCTCTCGTGTGTATTTATATGTGTATATATGTTAGTGAATAAAACTCATTCGTGGATGATATAATATATATAATTAAATATATTGATATATAAATAGATATATAAATTGAAATGAAATGAAAACACGACTAAATAAAGTAAAGGGGTATATGTCTGATAAATAAATAAAATATAATTTTTAAACTTAAATAAGAATATAATACTGTAAATAATATTATTTAAAATGATTTACAATATATGTTTGAAAAATAAAATAAAATATAAAATAGGGATAATATATGAGAAAATGTGTGAGAGATAGAAAAAAGTGAAAATGTTTCATCGAAAAATCCGAGGACATACCACGAGCCAAGAGGGGTAGATCCTATGAAAATCTCCTTGAACCTAATAGAAGATACGATGTAAAATCCTCGCGCGTAAAGCTAGGCGTTCGAGAACTAAGTAAGCCGATTCGAAACATCTGCGTAGCTCGTAAAATGGGAATGTGGCGTAGGAAATCGCTGACACCTACCTAAAAGTAGAAAAATTCCTCGTGGTTTTATTTCATTTTTTCTTTTATTTCGTAAAAGAATTCAGAAATTAAAATATTTCCTAATCTTTATGATAACGTGTATATAGTCACGTATTATTTCTAATTCTGAATATCACGTTGAATGGAAAAAGCTAATCGAAAATAAATTCTATATTATATAAATAGATTTTATCGATAAAACACATTTGCGCTTATAACTATCTCATAAAACTGTAATGAAAAATGTTATCTCTGTAAAATAAACATTTAATCGAATTTCGTATAAATCCGAAAAGCAAAAGTATCTTTCAAATATAAAACGTTTCTATTTTGATAAAATGGCAACAAATATATAAATTTATTGCGTACACATAGAAATCCAGTTTTATATATATTGTGTATACATATATACTGTGGAGCATTTGGAAAAATGTCGAAACGACGGTTAAAAACTTCTAAACGAAATAGAAAAAATTTCATTTTCATCAAAAGTTACATGGAGTAAAATGTTACGCGCCCTAGTGATTTCACAAGCGTTCAGCAAAGCATCACGTAACAGCATCATGCTAGTGCTTGAAAAGTATAGGACGAAAAGTACGAAAAATTCAGGTCGAAGTCGAAAATTACCGTTGACGTGTATCCACGACGCTTGGGATCGATATTTGCCAACTATCGAAGGAAACTTTCGAAATCCTTTGAAAGGCTATTGGAAGTGGCTCGCGGCTGTAAAGCGACAGTACAGTGTCGATATATTTCGTTGGAGAGACTGCTTTAACGGCACGTCGGCCGATTGTCGAGGGAAATTCAATGCGAATTTCAAACCTGACTCCCGTATATTCCTTGCACATTAATGACAGAGTACGTCCATATCCACAATAGGTAATACCGATCAGAATTTCTCTGAACAATAATCATCAAATTTAATTACAAATATAATCAATCATTGCAAAAATAACAAATACTATATAATCAAATAATAACTATCAGAAATAAACATAAAAATTCATTAAAATATTATATATTGTGTCCTAAATAATAATATCGATTTTCAAAGGATTATCTTGGAAGATAAGATAAAACTCAATTTCTCGATCCTTCCCACCTCTCCTTACCTCCCTTCCTTAAGTCATGCTATCCCTGCGTGTCTAGTTAGGGTGACGGTAGAGTTAATTGTCAGTGAGTAACGCCTGGAACGCCTAAGTAAGATTTAACTTGCTTCAACGCAACGTGATTCGGTTATAACTCGATATTAACTGTAACGAAGCACGTCTTGCCTACTACGTTGAGCTCGAAGTACCATCGGGTTAGCCAAGGACCTTACGTTGCAAAGCTCTGGCAAGCATGTACAGGGGCTCAACGAACGGACAGGAAGGAGACATGCAAGAGAAGGAGATTGAGGAGAAGGAGTAGGAGGAGAGATTGCTATAGTCGAACCTAAGACATAGAGTCGAGTAACTGTTACGGCATATACTACCGTGTCACTATTGACAAACATCTTCATTAGCTGGCACAGCTACTCCTACTTACTATCACAACTACTAGGTAACAACAGCCATTGCTGCTGCTAGTGCTACTACTGCTACTGCTGTTGCTGCTGCTGTTGCTGCTCCTGATGCTGATGCTACTGCCACTTGTGTACGTTTACCTATACGCATTGTACAATCATCCTCTCTCCATCTCTCTCTATCCCTTTCTCATTCTATCTGTAACGATCTACATACGACTATCCTCCACACGTGCTTTCGTCATTGTGGACACAGACAGTGATTTCGTCCGGATTGCCACTCGATGCGAATTAAGCCGACACGTTTGCCGCGACGCGTTAACTCTTACGAGACGATTAGTCGAACTGGCTAATAAAGGAGATCGTTCTACATGACTTGTTGTCAACTTTCACGATAATCTAACAAACCTTTCTCTTTCTATCTCTACCTATATCTATATTTACTTTTTTTATAATAATAGAATAGATTAATACTAGGCACGTTGTAAATTTAAATGTTTAATATTCTTGAAAACAAAAAATAAAAGGTTAAAAAATGTTCTAAACGAATACATATATCGTGTTATTGCTGCTGCTGTTGCTACTGTTTGACGAGCTCTTATTGTTAGTTAAGAAACTTTGAAACTTCAATTATCCGATCTTTTTCTTTTATCACAAAAAGATACAAAATGAAGGAAAGACCAAGTCGAGCAAGTCAATATCCACGGACAAAGGAAAGTTGCAATACTGCAAAAACCTCTTTAAAATAGAACCCACACCGATTGTTAGATAGTAGTAGTGGCGTGTAGTAAAGATAGTAAACCGGGACTGGTCTGATTTTGATCCTAATCCATCTTCACTGAGGCTCGAGCAAATTCGAGTGAGTTTTCAAAAGAACATAAAGTTCTTACGGAAGGTTAATTGGTGCTTTGTGTAAAATACATCTTTTAGTACGTCCTGTTATCTACTTGTCGTAGTTACCTTTTGTATCAGTAACGTAGAACTTGCCAAGAGAGGAAAAGTAATACGCAACTAAGTATATACGCAAAAAAAAAATATATGTATATATACAAGAAAATTACCTCTAACTATTATTATTTCTTTAGTCCCTTTCTTCTTTTCGTTTAAATGTATAATTTTCTTACGCTAACAACCGTCGTCGTCGTCGTCGTCGTCGTCTCTTATACTTTCTCCTTATTTCTTCCAACTAACAACAAATCCACGCTTAATTAACAAAAAGAATCTGTTTTTGACGCTCGTTTCGTTGGAAGATGATAAACCGCGTCCAAAAGGGAAGAGAAATTTTATCAAAGTAAATCTTTTTTCTCTTTATTACCATTGTAATATTCATTTTTTTCGCGCCAACGATTGCGAATAAAAAAGTTTCTCAGTGTTTTTCTTTTTTTCCTTTTTTTTTTCTTTCTACTCCGTCAAAATAAAAAAAAAGGAAATAGCAAAAAAAAAAAACAAAAATGAAAAAAGGAAAAGAAAGAAGATAGAAAGAGAAAAAAAGGGTCGAAAGAGGAAATCCGATCAGAACTAGCGACGCGGGGTAATAAATTCTGATTCATCGGCATTTATGAATTTATTACTTCGAGAAAGAACGAGAAAGAACGAGAAAGAGATTACGAGTCTGCACATCTCACGCGCTTCGTAAATTTTGTACCTTAGAAGAAATGCATCTCCGTTACTCTCTTTCTTTCTCTCTCACGGCTTATCGGACCTCTCCAAGCTTTTTTTTCTATTTTTCTCTCTTCGATGGAAGAAAAAGCTTTGGGTGGAAGATATAGCTTTTCTCTCGCTGATTTCTTCTTCTTCTTCTGCTTCTTCTTCTCCTTGGAAACGATAAACTAATTCGTCGAAACTACCTGCTTTTCTTCGGTGGAATCGATAAGTAGATTCTGGAAAATTCGTGGGGATTGCACTTTGCGGTGAAATAAGATAAGAGATTTGAGGAATAGAAACAAAAATATTTATACTACTTCTTTTTTTTTTGTATAAAAAAAGAAAACAAACAATTTTAATACAAATAAATATCATAAGAACATTTCTTTTTTGCAATTTTTTTTTTCAATTTTTACTCAATGATTTAGAAATATATCAAATATGTAATCAACATCGTTAATATAATATAAACTATTTTATCAACTGAATATTAAATTAATTAAATATATAATTAAAAGAAAAGAATAAATAAAAATAACATTTATTAACAAAATAATTATATAAGTTTAATACATAAAACTTATATTTACTGTATTACATGACAAAAGTAAAGAATTCTTATCCTTCAGCTTCTAAAGTTACTACCGGTTGCATTATGAACGAAGTTGCATAGGTGTTGGAAAAAGTGGCGTATTTTAACAACGCGCTAATTTCAGACTCTTCGCGTTAATCTACTGCAGCAGAAGCAGAAGCAGAACCAGAAGCAGAAGCAGCAGCAGTAGCAGCAGTAATAGTAGTAGTAGTAGCATAACGTTTCCGCAGTTTCTAAATGCCATTAACGTTAGCTTGCACTAACGAAATTCCTTTTTAGCTCATCCAAAGAGAATTTGCCGCAACAAAATTTTCTTTCGTTTGAATAACAAATAAAATAAAAAGAGAAATAAAAAAAAAATTCTTTACTAAGAATAATAATGTTTTTTCTTTTTTCCCCATCGTAAAACGTCTTGCAACGATAATGAATAAAATTTAAGAATGAAGAACAACACACACACACACAAAATAATAATAAAAAATAAAAATGAAATTAGCCAGATAAGAGAGAAAGAAACACGGAAAGAAGGGGAGTACCAATTAATCATTCGTTGAGTAAGTAAAACAATAAATTTAATGACACCGACGACCCTCTAACACATAGAAACTAACGATCGGCAGTTTTATTAGTGTTGCGTGATAGTAGTTGTGAAGTGAAGAAGGGGGATGGAAGCGTTGGTGAGGTGTGTGGGGTGGGCGTTGCAAACCGTATATACACCGCGGCGGCTTTAACTCGCGACAATTTAACGGGGATTAATTATCGCACGTGCACCTGCACGTTTCCCTACTCTCTCTCTCTCTTTTTTTATTTTTCTCTCACTCATACTCTGCGTCCACCAGGCTGCTCGTGTACAATGCCACGCTTGAAAGTGGGTCGATGGACGAAGCTTTTATTTTCTCTCTCTTTCTCTCTCTCTTTTTCCCCCTCTCTTTTCTCCTCCCACAACGCACACTTCGCGTAATTGGAACCTTTATTTCGCAAAATTGTTTCGTTGCAGGAATAGAAAGAAAGGTAGAAAGAAAAGAAGAATGCGCATGGGTGGGTTGCAATACGTATAAGACACGAAAAAGGAAGGGGTGTTGAGGGTTGAAGGGGGTTGGGTGGATAAAGGGAAGAAGAAGGAAAAGAAGAAAGTTGAAATTACTGGATTTTGGACTTCCTCTCACAATCCTTTGCCCGTATTCCGTGTGGTGCAATATGAGGTGGAATCGGGGGTTGGGGTTAGTGGTGGTGTTGCTGGAGGAGGGCTGGGGGCTGGGTAATGCAGCAAGAGGGTAGGTAGGGGAGTTCGATGCCATTACCAGGAACCTGACGAGTGGCCGATGCTACTAGAAAGCCGTCGCTGGCTCTTCGCTAGTTTGCGATGCAAGGAAGTAATGGTCATAATCCTGTTACCAATTCCATTTGTCGAAACAAACGAATTCCTGCCGGTACGTGCCGCCGTTACGCGTATCCACTCCATTGTCACTAATACAGTTTCTCTATCATCCCTCTCTTTCTCTCTCTCTATATTCGTTTCTCTTCCACCCATCTGCCCCTCTTCTCTTTCCCATTCTATATATATATATATATATTTCTCTTATTCATCGCCACCTTTGCATCGTTTCTCTTAGGGTTGCACCAAGCATAGCACCGAGACTCGGTTTTCAAACTGTAAATGCGTTGCTCGTGTATTCCTATCAGATTTTCTCTATATCTTTCTCACCGATCTTATTCGATCTTTCCTATTGAATATGCACATTGCATAGTACAAAATAATCGGTAATAACTTAGTAGAATACACAAATACTGTGCTAAAGATATATATTATAATATTCTTAACATATCATCGATATTTTCGTTAAAGTTCAATGAATAATATTATATTATTTATTATTAGGATAAAATTTGAACTTTTTCGCAATAAAATCATCTAAGTAATTAATTTAAACTCCATATCTTATATGTAATAATTAATATTTTATCCCACATAAAATTACATAAAGTATATTCAAGAAATTAAGTAGATCCTATTATATTTTACGAATATTTTTAATACCAAAATAATTATAAGTGCCGATCACAAAACATAAAAATATAAAGCCCTGGTTGTTTTTGAATCGAGTATACCTATTTCACATTAGATGCGTAAAATGGATGCACGAGTTGGTGCTATTATTTCCTAGAATACAATCATTTTCAATGCTATTATCCTGAGTATACCCGCAGTGCAGTCCAACGGATAGACACAATGGCGATGTTTGCACTATCGAAGCTTAGACCCCGCACCCATTCAATCTACCCCCCTCCCACTCTCTCTCTCTCTCTCTCTCTCTCTCTCTCTCTCTCTCTAACGTGTATATATAGACGGCTGAGTAGATTAGTCTGATAGTCGGTGAGGTGGTGGTGGTGGTAACGGTGGTACAGGGTAGGGCTGCCGAGACACGATATGCTCACCAGATTGATAATACCGGTTACATCAGGTTCGAACGGCCCAACAGATAAGTAGAACCGGCTGCAGATGACGCTCTACTCGAGCATGTACGCCACTGTGCTTAATTGCTTGTAACTGACGGATCACGATGTCGAGTCGAAAGGTCAAGTGACTCCCCTCTATCCCCCACCCCATTCCATTCTACCTCTCTGTTTCCTAACGACGACTGGGATGAGATGGGGGTGTGCAACGATTTCTAAATACACGCGTATCTTCTCTGTTTATGCTTATATATATCCCCCTATATACTTTACTCTTACTGTAAAGTAGTATTTAGCGTAGAACCTAGGCTATTCAACCTATTCCTTGCTCCCCCACCCATTTTCCATTTCCCATTTACCAATTCTCACTCCCACTTCTATCGGTCATCGTATCCTAATCCACCCCAACCCGATTTCTCCCCATTTATCTAGTTCTCAAATACACCGATCGACCGCAGGGGGATAAGGGGGAAAGAGGATTGTTCTACTATTCTCATCTTATTCTGATTCTTCTTTCTATTCTTCTTTCTTTCTCTAACAATTGTCCTATCGGAACGGAGTCGTCGTCGTCGTCGTCGTCGTCGTTTCGGATTTTAATGTAGGTCAGTGGACCCAGATCGATGGAAAAGTCGGCACCTTACGCTAGTTCGAGAAATCGTTGGGAAAAGCTTTGAGATGATGATAACAATAAGAAGACGTGGAAAGTAGAATAGGAAAAAAAAAAAGAAAAAAAGAAAATGGAAAGAACACGAAGGAAGAAGATGAGAGACGAATTTTTTACTCTTTTTTTTTCCTTCTTTCCTTTTTCTTTTTCTTTTTTATTTCTTTTCTCCAACTACTTTGTTATAAATTATATAAATTTTCGATGGAACTTCGTTGAAGTTGGGCAAAATTATTTTCTTTTTTTTCCTGGATTTGTTTTTTCTTTTTTTTTCTTTCTTCCTTTCTTTCTTTCTTTCTTTTTCATCCACCCTCTCATCGAGAAAATCTAATATCTTGCTTTTGACGGTTTTCCTTTCTCTCTCTCTCTCTCTCTCTCTCTCTCTCGGTTTTGATAGTTGGAAAATAATAAAAAGGAAGATAGAAAAAAGTGCGAGAGAAACGAAAGAAAAGATTATTGAAGATCGGGCGTTTAAAAATTATTTGTACAAAGTACCGAATCTAGAAAAGAAAGAACTGTGAATAATACCACGGTGTTTGTATTGAACTCGAGAAAAAATAAAAACAAAAATAAAGAACAATAAAAAAAAGGAGAGAGCAAAAAGCTTTCAAGCATCAACGCGAAATGGCAAGACAAAGTTTCAAGTCGAAGGGGTGGAAAAGGTGGGACCGACGTTTTAAATGTTTTTCCTTCGTTATGTCGAGAAATCAATAAAATAGAGAAAAAAAGAGAGAGATA
This sequence comes from Polistes dominula, assembly GCF_001465965.1. The sequence continues at coordinate 1,611,508 of NW_015149003.1, forward strand.
CGAGTTCTTGCAAACCTACTCTCTTTCTTTAGTAGTCAACAAACTTGTGTATATAAAAATAAATGAAAAACAAAAAAACTAAAACTCAAATCTGAAAAATCAAAAATCTTCGAAAATGTTTTTTTTTTTCTTTTTTTTCATTTTTTCGCACGTACAATTTTTGTGATTATTTTCTTTCTTCCTCTTCTGTTTAAAGCTAGAAAACTCAAGAACCGTAAATGAAAACTTTTCATCAATACGCCCACCTAACTCCTCCCCAACCTTTTCCCTCATTCCACAGCTTTATCGAAGTTAATTTACTCGAAGCGAATTCGCAAAAAGTCGTAAATTGCGGCAACGTAAATACGACGACGACGACGCCGACGAACGATACATCTTTCTTGACGGGAATTCAAAGTTTTATGGTTTAGGAGTGCAGAGGAATGCACTTGGCGAGTTGCATGAAGGGTTGAAAAGAGAAAGAGAGAGAGAGAACCACGGAAATATCGAGCACGCATTTTGAGGGCGCTTGACCGTGGATGACGCGATAAACTTTACGATCCTGAGAGCTACCGGCTCGTAATGGATTTGCAATATGTTTCAAACGTACTACACTAACTTTCCCAACATGTGTATGTGTATATACGTGTGTAAATATGTATACATTTATATCGAACGTACGAACGAACGAACGAACGAGACGAGACGAGACCGAGCTACCAGAAAACGTTAAAAAAAAGAACCAGAAGAAGATTTCTTCTCGTCCTTTGAAAGATTAACGACGTTGGAAAATCTTGCGTGAGCTTACGTGCACCTGACGCACCTCTACCTAACGAAAAATATTCATCCACATTTTTCTCCCAATATAATCGCGTACGGTTATAAGTAAATTGTTTGTATAAAAAATAAAAAATAAAATATATATATATATATATATATATATATATATATAAAACATTGTACCTATTATAAAGAAAATATATACTACGAGCGTCGTGAATAATTGCAAATTAATTTCAATAATTTTAATACTTCACGAATGTATATTTCAATATTTATAAACGTTGTTGTTATTCTTTTTTTTTTTTTTTTACATTTTTATTCTATTATTAATTCTTTTTATTAATAACTTCTCATAAAAATACCTGGACTAAAACCAATACGATTGACCTATAAAAATACGTGAAACAAAAAAACAAAGAAAAATATATTGAGCAATATCGACGAGTTATTTGCAAACAAGAAAAAATTTTGTTTTCGCAAAAGCGTAGTTTTTGATCTATATTTTTATCTTAAAAATACGATAACAAAGTGACCTATATAAGTATATACGTAGGGAGAGGACAGAAAAAAAAAAAGTTATGCAACGTCGAGACAGGTGACAAGAATCTTGTTTGTATACTTGCTGCTTCCCACCTGATGTATATTTCGTTCGTTGAAAATAGGTTAGCGTATCAACCTATATTATTTCCTAGAAAACCAATTTCCCTTGAAGCGTGCATAAATATTATAATAATATATACTCACGATGGAAAAATTGAATAAATTATTTTTTTTATGAGTAACATTCGAATGTTAAATGATTAAAAAAAGAAAAAAGAAACAATATGTAAAAAAGTAAAAAATTTGAAAAATTAAATTGCACTTTCGTTTGACTCCTTTGATTAAATTCATATAACATTTATTAATTAACATTTATTAATTTTTGAAGGACAAGTATCTCACCTAAATTCTAACATTGAAATAAATTAATAAAAAAAGATATATAAAAAAAATCAATTATATAAAACCACATAACATTTATCAAATAACATTTATTAATTTTAAAGGACAAGTATCTCACTTAAAGCCTAACATTAAAATAAATTAATATAAAAAGGTATATAACAAAAATAAATAATATAAAAACATCAATTAAAAATCACTTAATAACTAATAACCCATAATCAAAAATTCATTTTTCCAATCGTTGGTCATAAATCGAAGAAGAAACTCAATGCAATATCGATGACTCTTCTATTTTTGTTTTCAACAAACTTTTATAGATATCAAGTTAGACAGATTATTACGATATCATATAGGAAAAGTATGATTCTTTATTATCAATGTAGAAGAAAACTGGTGTTTTCTTTTGAAGACTACGACCGATGACGATCGACGTGAATTGATCGATCGGAAGATTATAAATAAGCCTTATATGTCCGTTAAGATCGGAAGGACCGTACGGTACGACCTGGCAATACCTTTATCGTGAATCGAATCCATCTATCAAGCGCAAAACCGTCATGATTGGTGCTTAGGGATGGTTTGTAGCTAGCCTTGGAAACAAGATATCTTGATTGAATAGCGAGTTGATATACGAGTATCGATAGCAAAAAAAAAAAAGAAAGTACGTACCTGAACATCCTACTTCTCTCTCTCTCTCTCTCTCACACACACATTCTTTCACTTTCTTTTTGTTTTGTTTTTCATGGGGGGTGGGGGGGGGGTATAAGCGACGTTCGAAGATAAATAAGCCTTAACGAATGTCACGATATAGAGTAAAAATAAGAGGTGATGATAAGTATCACGATGCAAGAAAACAAAAAATGAAAACTAAAAAATAGTACATTGGAACATGTTAGCAATGTTACGTACGAGAAAATAAGTTCGTTTTACTTTCTTTAATTTTTCTTTTGAAACGTGCTTATCGTCGTCGTCGTCGTCGTCGTCGTCGTCGCCGTCGTCGTCGTCGTCGTCGTCGTCGTCGTCGTCGTCGTCGTCGTCGTCGTCGTCGTCGCCGTCGTCGTCGTAGCTCGACGAGATATTCTTTCCCCGAGGGTAAAGAGTAGTTCGTATAGAATAATAAAAAAACAAGAGGAAAAAAAAATAGAGGAAAAAATGAAGAAGAAATAGAAAAGGTATGTCTCTTTTTAATGCAAGAGATCGTTACGTATAGGCGAATGAAAAATGGAAAGAATGGGAACATTTTATCTTTGTTTTTTTTTCTTTCTATCTTTCTATCTTTCTTTTTTGTCCTTTCAACATTATTTGTTTGGAAAAGCGTGTTACGAAAGCTGAATTGAATTTTCTTATTCGCAAATTAGCTGCTGGTCGCATCTGGTGACGAACGTTTCATCTGAAATTCAAACGACGAACAATCTGGACTCAGGGAGAGTGAGAGAGAGAGAGAGAGAGAGAGAGAAAGAGAGAGAAATGTTAAATTATCGACGCGTCAGATCATGATTAAATTCGGTTACGTAATGTCTTTTAACTTCGATGAATAATCAAAGTAAAGGAAAGGAAAGGAAAGGGTAAAAAAGAAAAGGGATAACTGTTAGGAATCTTTCGTTTATTTTTTTTTACTTTTTTTTTTTTATTCGGTATAACTTCTTATAACGACGATAATAACTATGACGATGAAAACGAAAACGAGAAAGTTATTTTTCGACAACTTGTGTGTACCAATTTTTGGGGAAAATGATTCAAAGCTTCGAAAAGAGCTTGTGCCCTTTATTCCTAAAACTATTCTCAATGAGCAAGTACCAGAGTGTTGCAATCAATTCCGCAAACTGGAGCAAAACTTTTTGACTTTCCCTTACCCTACACTTAGTTTCAACTCGTACTTCTTACGTGTTCGTTTAACTTATCGATCCTAATCCCTTATCTTCCCTTAATATTTGATTAATTATTTTTACATATTTTCTTAAATCATATAAAATCATCTTGCTATTAAATTATAATCTTTGCGATTAAATCTACGATGAAATAACTAATATAAATAATAATGAAATAGATAAAATAAATAATAACCATTAAATAAACAAGATTGTAATTTACTATTAAAACAATGATAACGATAAATCCCCTTTACCATGATCAGCAAAAATTTTTCTAAGAATATCGATCCGATTAATTTTTTTTTTTTTTTAATCATTTCCACGAACCTTTATATACCTGAATATATTGTAGATAGAGCTTTTTCTTTTGGGTCGGTAAAGCGTTTAAAGATCCGCTCGTGAATTCTAATCGCGTGAAAAGAGGCTTACGACGTTAAGGAGCGTCTTCGTTGAAGGCCGTTGGAAGGAGCATGCATTATCCTTTGTGTCAGGATGGAATATGCTTCTCTCTCTCTCTCTCTCTCTCTTTCTCTCTCTCTCAGAATATGCTATACTCTCTCTCTTACACTCAACTAGCATGAAGTGGTACATACGTCATTGTCCAAGGGTCGTTCTACGGTGGTAATTGTCATTTGATCCCTCTAACCCACCTCTTCCCACCTACTCACAACCCCTACTACGGGTCTATACCATTCTCTGGTCCTCCTACATGTAACACCGTGCTTCCTATCCAGCTCGTAGAGACATTCATCATTTACAGACAATTGCCTCGACTTGCCCCCGTGCGATACTCGAATCGCGTTAACCCTTGTGAAAGGAGAGGATGATGTTCTACGATCTCACTTACAACACTACGAGTTTCTATGTATATGTATAAGTACATGCGTTCTCTCGTGCCCATTTATGCTTCGTGTACGTGTGTGTGTGGGTTTATCATATCTGTGAGAAAACACAGACGAACTGATGAATATCATCTTGAAACAGGATATCGTACGATTAGAAAATTAACGATGAATTTCGTATTTGAGAATTACTCAGAGAATCTATCGATCATTGAATTATGTAGATTTCTATTTTGAATTCATCTTTGAGCTGTTAATAATTGATTAAACGTATAAAATACAAATGAAATATTTATAACAAAAAAGGTATTATTAAAAATAATGACAGAATAAATGAGTTTAATAATTTTTTAACGTTTTTATAAGAATTTCGACTGCACTTGAATTTCCATTGTAAAAGGAAAGTTGAATTCCTTCTGTAGAAAATTGTTGCAATGAACAGAGATGAGTGAATGAGTGAGTGGAAAACAGAGAAAGTGAGAGAGAGAAAGAAATAAGCAAGTTCGTGGCACAATAAATGTGGAAAGTGCCAGTGGTATTTCGAGTAACAAGATCAAGTCGTTTCCCCTTAAAATTGCTTAAGACGAAAATTCACATTCCCTGGACCGAAGAAGTAGAAGAAGAAGAAGAAGAAGAAGAAGAAGAAGAAGAAGAAGAAGAAGAAGTAGAAGTAGAAGGTGCAACGACGATGGAATATTAACGACAAATGACTACGTTAAACGTTGGAACGAACAAACGAGTGAAGAACGTTTTCCTTCGGAGTCGTTTTCGTAAGGTGGCTAAAAGAACGCTCGTTTATTCGCATTACCTTACCCTTAAGTTTGTTATGAAGTTAATTAGAAGTACTTCAATCCACGGTGGTTCGAGTTTAAAAGTTTTCTTAAAAAATTATGATTTACCTTTGAGGAAAAAAATGGGTGGGGTGTAGGGGAACACTGACAAACATACAAACAGTAGTAAATGGTATCTGATGTAAGAGAAATTGGAAATATGATAATACAAATTTAATTATTATCATTGAAGAAATATTGACAGTTCGTGATTCAATTCTTAAATCAAAAGCAAGTACCCAAATCAAATCATTCATTCTATAGGAAGTGTGTTTTCGTCGTTTGTTAATTAGGAAAAAGCAATTATTATCACGAATACTTGAGAATCGAATAGTTCATGAAATTATAATAGAAAAATGATTAGTCGAAATAACGATTGAAATTTTTTTATTGTCTCGATTATCGATAATCGAGAAATAGTTATTATAGATATCCGATATTATTCTTCATGACTATTATGTGATCCTTATAAAATCCCTACAAGTGGCTTTGTTAGTTTATTCAAGATCTTACTGTCGAAGAATCTCGGTGGTAAACTCCATCAACAATCCATTTCATCGAGCTGTTAATTAAGGACAAGGTTCGCGCAGAACGTTGCCTGTTAGTTTGAATATCTTGAAACGGTTTATGAATATTTATAACATTCGGCTTAGTTGGATGATGCTGATAATTATTCCGGTGTCTTCTCTCTGTACACCGTTTACACCAGAGTTCGTTATATCCTTTTAGATATTTTCTGTCCTACTGCAAAGAAGGAAGAAAGAGAGAGAGAAAGAGAGAAAGAGAGAGAGAGAGAGTATATAGATAATGAATATCTAATTCGTAAAATAAATATTAAAAGTATACTTACGAAAGTTTCATAAAGAAATAAAAAAAAAAATAAAAGAAAATTCAACCGAAACGAAATTCGTAAGATAAATTTTTTTTTTCATTTTACTTATTAGGTTAACTCGTCATAATTTTGTAAAAAACACGGAGAGAGAAAAAAAAAGAAATGTTGTCTACGAACAATGGCTTTTAAATTTCTATGCTTGTGAATTATTTTCTAATGGATTTCGTAGATGGTAAGCGGACCGGGTAGAGAGAAAGAAATTCGGTTTTATTATATTCGTAACCACTCTTGTAAACTCTTCTACGCAAAAATAAATTTCTAACTTTTTTGAAGATTTATAAGAGTTCGCGAAACGACGAATATTAATTTGCATAATGAAGTCACTGTGAATTTCGACGAAATAATAAATTTGTGTTTTACGTTTTAAACCATTAACAAGATACACCGAATAAATATACAATTTTGAGTATATACATATAAAGTATTACATTCAACAAATTATCATGATTTTTCAAACATTTTTAATAACAAAATAAAAAAATATTCTTTGAAAATATCATTGAAAATTACACGAAACACTCTAAATATGTTTTACACGATTGTAGTAAAGTAAATTTACTAAATATTTTTATTTGTTATTTTATAGGGAAAAAAGTTAGAAAACTTTTACGTGAGAGCTTTGTTGTTTTGCGTTGAGAAATATTTATTAAAATTATATTAGAAAATTATATTTCGAGGAATTGTGAATCAAACGAGAAAATTTTTGAAATATTTAAATACGTCATTATCACAAAATTTATAATTCTACTTATCGTAAAGTCTATAAAGTCAAAAATATTTTATTTCTTTATACGTAATTTCCTTTAAAAACGTATATCAACAGTTTAGAAAAGTTTATAAACTAAATAGGATTATATTTTTGTAGTAAAAATTTCATATATATGTATACATACATCTATTTCTCATTATATGTTTGGTATCAAAAAAACAAATCATTGAAACGATTCAAATCGTAGGAAGGTTGCACTAAAAAGGAAAAGATGAAAATACATTGTAACAAAATTTACCTTTACTAGAAATATTTAGGTCGAAGTACATTATCAGTTAAAATAGTAATATCTTTGAATAATATAACACATACATAAATCGTAAATCACCAGGATCAATTAACATGACAAGAAACTTTGTCGTTCATTTCGAATTTTATTAATTAAAAGATTTCAAAGAGTATTATATTTCTCCTACAAATGAAACTTATATTATTTAACGACTATTTTTATACATACCCATTACTGTAAGAATACTCACTAAATTCGTAATATCACGTTTAATAATTCGTAAGATGGAAAAAGACGAGAAACAATATGAACTCGAATAATGATTATTATATAATAATCATGAAAATAATAAAAAAACATGAATTCCTATTATTATCCCATTAAAAAATAATTATAACAAGAACAATAATTTAATGACACAAATAAATTTTCATATTTCACAACGATAACTTTGATTTAACAGATTTTCATGAATATACCATATATTAAGAGTTAAACTCGATATCAACAATGAAAAGTAAAAACTTCTTTTTCTCCTCAATGCTAAAGAGAGAGAAAAAAAAAGAAAAAAGAAAGAGAGAGAGAAGAAAGAGATAAGCCGTTTATAAGTCTAACGAGGTGCATAATAAGATACTTGTTTATTATGAGATTATTCGTGTCGTACGGTAACGTACAGAGAAAGAGAAAACGATAGAGAGAAAGAGAGAGAGAAATAGGCAGAGGGTTGAGTAAGAGGATAAAGAAAAACGAGCCATTACCATTCGCGAAACGTTGTTATTATTCCGTCTACATAATGTACATTTACTTTTCATCTATAGCGAACCTTATAACGGCTCCTCGGGTGGCTTGCGTCAAATGAAGTTTCGTTGCAATTACGTTGATACAGTCGGTAACAAGGACGAGAAATCCTTTCCAACACATATACACACATATACATTTAATGTTCACTATTATTCCACGGTGTTAGAATATTCTCGTTTTTATCATTAGTTTGCGTTCATCTTGATATTTTCTATAACTATTTTTCTTCATTTCTTACTTTCCTTCTCTCTTCTCTCCCTTTTCCCCCCTTTTCTTTTACTTTTGAATAACAAGAAGAAGTTCGACGACGGGGACTGTAAGAAAAGATACGTAACTTTCAAGAAAAGTCGTAAAAGCTCGAAGAAGAATCGTGTAAAGCACGGATTTTGTCATTTTATCCTTACGAGGAAGTAAGAAACGTAAGAGAAAGAGAAGGATATATACGCACTTTCTTTAGAAGTTAGGTTTGTGAGCTTAAAGCAGAAATACTTTGAAGTAAGATATAGAGAGAGAGAAAGATAGAGAAAGCTTGAGAATGTTTTGCTCAGAGACCACGAACGATTAATAAGTTACGAAACTTTCAGTGTGGTTTCTGTTCACGAAAGCCACCGAGTGACCCAGAGTACAGAATTCTGGTTTTGACTTCACCAATGCGACACAGACTGTTATATACACACGTTTTCTAACTTCAATAAGAGAAAGAGAGAACAAAAAAGAACAAGAAATATACAGAGAGAGAGAGAGAGAGAGAGAGAGAAAGAGAGAGAGAGAAAAATATGACTTATGACTTTTTAGAAAAACACTGACCAAATCCAAACGCATTCGTTTCTTTCCTCACGTTCAGCCCTTCTCTAAACTCCCTTTTTTGTTTATCTTTCAGCTTAACATCGTGATATTTCATGTTATTTGACGATACGGGAAAGAATGTTTTGAGAAAATACGTAGATACGACGAAGAAGACAGCGGTGGATGATAATATAACTAAAGATCGGATTGAAATCTCTTTTTTGTGGGTTCAAATGAAAAAAAAATATTTTGAAATATTTAAAATTTTGTTAGATAAAAAGATATTTAAAGATCAAGTGATATCGTATAATAAGGTATATCGCTAAAAAAGAATAAAGAAAATAAACAATAATAAATTATATTAAAAATAATCGATTGATTTATATATGCAATTATTAATGTCACTTGAAAATTGCATACAATTATTTTTATTAAATTTTTGTTATTTCAATGTTATCTGTAAATTCAGTTTAAGATGAAACAAATTTAGAAATAAATACATTAGTATATCTCAATTGAAATATTTAACGTGTTTAATTCGAAAGATTCATTTTTAATAATGAAAAAAAAAAATCATCCATTCCGTTCAAAAATTACATGTTAATATTACTGTAAATGTAAGGAAAATACCTGATTTTTGTTCATATCTAACGATTTATCATATCCTTCGTTTTTACTGTTATTTAAATGTTATTTGTTATCAGAATCAATTTAATATCCATTAAAGTAAGAATAATATAAAGTACATTTGTTTTAAAAATTACATGTCCATTAAATGTACTTTGAATATTGAAACAATTTCATTTTTGATATTTTATTAGATGAAAAATTTTTAACTCGTAGTCATTACTGGGGCAAAGAAATATTATAAAACAAATGTATTTTAATTAAAACAATTCTAAATATTAATAAAGTAAATTAGAGTATTGAACATACCTTGAATAAACTGTTAATTAATCGAAGAAAATGTAGAAAATGTATTTTGTAGTCTAGAAGCACGGAATATCGGTTCAACGTTTCTTCGTCTACGAAATCAAACGATAAACTAACTCGTTTGTCTTTCATGAAAGTACTTGTATTCAATGTTGTTTATATGTCTTTCCGTAAAAGGAGATTCTCTGTTATTCTATTTATCACGTGTATATATTATTTTCATTATAACCTTCGAGTTTCGCGTATTTTATCGAGCATAAAAGAAACATACGTTGTTATTTTTTTTTTATATTTTTTATCAACATTTTATCGTCACTTCAAATAACATAATATATACAACATATTATTCTTAAATATCCGAATACATACCTATATACCTTATTATAAATTGATCAAATTTTATCTTTGCCCAAAAAAAAAAAAATACACTCTTGAAAGAAACCTTTCGTTGAAATTATATATTTGATTTATTTAACGATCACGAGATAATATCTCAAAGTAATATTTCATCTAAGCGAAAATTAATTTAGAAAATTAGTATCAAGAGACAAAAATATCAGAAATAGTTTCGTCTCTTATTCGCGTTAAAGAATAAGAGTAAAAATAACTTAGTTGTGCTCGAAATATCAGTACAAAGAGTCATCTCGAGTTACTGGGTAGAAGGTGGGGTGGTTGGAGGTGGTTGGAGAAAGATGTGTGTACGTGTAGGAAGAAAAGTAAGCATGCGAAAGTGGAGATACTTTACTAGATTATAAAAAAGACATTGCTGTCTGCACGAAAGCGTAAATTTCACTCATTCGCTTGTCTCTCATTTTATCATTCTCTCTCTGTCTCTCTCTCTCTCTCTCTTTTCTACGTGTATATGTATCCACATGCTTGCTTGCATGTATATGCTTCTAAAAAAAATAAAAAAAACACCGCAAAGGTTGTATAATCCTTTAATATCCGAAAAAAGCACGACCTCTTCTGCACGAAATACTTTACTAGAGTATATTTTTTGCAATGATACAAAAGAGAGAGAGAGAGAGAGAGAGAAAGAAAGAGAAAGAGAGAGACATGAAACTTTAGTAAATATTTTTACACGGGATACGCTGTACTATTAACCAACCACAGGAAGGTTTGAATCCTTCATTATCGAGGTCACCGATGAGATTTTTCACTTTTTCTTCATTTTATTTTGTTCCTCCTTTTGTCCTATCTTTCGAAAAGAATAGAATGATAAAAGGGATAAAAGTAAAAGGGTAAAAAAGTAGAGAGAGAAGTGAGACAGTGAAAAATACCGATTATGTACTTCCCGAGTACCAACGAGTTAGAGTGACGTCTAGTTGCACGTTCTTTCAAGAGGAAAAGAGAGAAAGAGAGAGAGAGAGACAGAGAGAGACAAAAAAAATTATTCTATACTTTTCTCTTTTTCTAACTTTTCTCTTGTCACAGTAGTAATAAGTGACAACACGATATACGTACGTACGTACGTATGTGACATATAGAAAACCAGTGGTTCGACACATGCACGATTACTGATGCACCATCGTGAGAGAAAAAGAGAGAGTGAGAGAGTGAGAGAGAGTAGCTATAGCGTGGTGGTTTCGAAACGTTTCGACGCATACAAGAGTGTGAGAGACAGAAAGGGGGTTTTTCGGGGAGGTAAAGAGAGAGAGATAGAGAGAGAAATTTCAAACTGAATACGAAAAGGGATACGAAGGGATGGAAGAGTACGAAGAGAAGAGGGTACGGTTTCACTCGAATACATCGATAACACCGTGGCCCAGTTCCCCCTTCCCCTCCCTCTAACCCCTCGAACATCGAACATACTCTCTAAACCATCCACTACACCTACCGCACGTCACTATTTTCTTTTTTTTCTTTTTTTTGCTTCTCTGTTTTCTCTCTCTCTCTTTCTATCACGTGTGTGTGTGTGTATGTGTGTGCATACTGTACGTTATCTCTTCCACCTTTTCATCTATCTCTCTTCCTACCTAACTCTTTTCTTCTTTGTATTCATAGGCTGGCGATTTCGGAAATTCTTTAGTATACGTATACGTATACCTACCTATCTACCTACCTACTTTACTATACATACTTTCCAAACATTTTACATTTTCCAATAACCTTTTCGACGTGTGGAAACTAATAAAACTCGGGCACTGAGAATATTTAAAATAGTATTTAAAATATGAACAATTAATCCTTTGAGTAAGTTCTACGGACGCATATATGCGTTCAATGAAAAACCTATCTCTGTGTGTTTCTAACAAAGGACACATATTTAAATATGTACGTTTTACAATTGTTTTTAATCTATCTCGAGTTTGAGATTCTTTTCTTTTTTCTTTGTATTTAATCAAAATAGTTTGCATTAGTATAAAAAAGTATTCAGTCCTTTACGATCGTAACCGGTAGGCACGTATACCATTTGGAGTATTTAATTCTCAAAGGGTTAAAAAGAAATAAAAATGAATAAGTTATACCAATCACATTATAAAAATTAAATGATAATATGTGAAAATGTTTTTTGTATTTTGATTATCTTATGTGTTTAACTATTCTGACACACATTTTAGAATAGACAGGATATGAGATGGGTAAAGCGTGTATCCGTTGGTAAATAACATAACGTTACCGCAAAGCTCTCTCTCCCTCTCTCTCTCTCTCTTGAAACATTCGCAATTGATAGACAGAGAGAGAGAGAGAGAGAGGAAAGGGAAGATGAGGAGACAGGGTGGTTTGGTTAACTCTAGAAACGTATTTACGCACCCAAATACAATTCTATTGATTATAGCATTGGTCAACAATTAATTTCTCAGAACGTCAATCCCATCGTCTACTATTATAGTAGCTACCCGTTAATATCGTCTCCAATATCCCTCCTAGTGGATATTAGGAAACAATAATTTCTATTCCATCGATCATTTATGAACGGGCAGGTGTGTTGTGTTTATCGTTAATTGTAAAATCAAAAATATTATAGTTTAATCATACTGAAAACATTTATTAAATGACTAATATCATTATTTAGATAATAGTGTTATGTAAAATACATTTATCAATATGTATTTATGTATGAATTAGGTGATTAAATAATTTTTTCTTTTAGGGGGAAAAAAAGTACGCAATTCCTTGTTAGTTAATCTCTACCTGTACTTCTTCTTCTTCTTCATGAAAAGAGCGAGATAATTCTGAGATGTTTCCTTTCTACTTTCACAAAAAGACCGCATTGTCCGACCTATCGAGCGAATACCTCGAGAACATTCGATCTGCGATAGAATAGGGAAGAAAAGAAATAGAATTCTATTCTAGATATATAGAGTGAGAGAGAGAGAGAGAGAGAGAGAGAGAGAGAGAGAAAGATAGAGGATTCCAAATGACGAGCAATCAAGGAAAGTGGGCACCTTCTGTTCTCCAACCCTCTGCATCTTCAGCGAAATTTAATTCGATTACGATTTTCAACGAGGGACATGATTAAAGACTCTTATCTACCCTAATTGCGAACACTCATCTTTCTTACTTTTTTCCTTTTTTTCTCTTAATCTTTTTGTTTGCCGTCTATATTGTTGCTATTATTTAAAAACGATATCGAACGATTAATCGTTTGATTATTTCAGATCCAGTAGAACAAAATAAAATAATTCTTCTAGTACAATAGTATTGAATACATAGAAAGATCCTTTATGGCGTTTATCACATTCGAAACGAACGAAGCAAATCAGTAGAAGAATAAGAGAAGGGCCAAAGAGTAGTTTGGTAGAAAAATAAATCACGAGGTTGTTTGCTTGTTTGTTTGCTAGGTTGCTTGCTTGCTTACTTGCTTGTTTGCTTCACTGGTCCTCTCGAAAACTTTAAAACTTTGGTCTCGTCGTCTTACAGGGTCCAGCAGAGTTAGGATTTTCTCTTTACAGTTTGGCAAAGTTTGCATCGAAGTCAATTCGAGTGAAACGAAAGCAGTGAGACGTTTGATACGTATACGGGGGAAATACCTACAATAACGCGGATATAGATGAGAATAAGAAACGAAGAAGAGGAGTAGGAAGAGGATGAGAATGAGGACAAGAAGAGGACAATAGAACCATCATTGTGAAAAGAAAGTTAAGCGGATCACAAGTAGGTATCGTTGGTAAAGGGTTGACGTTAGGCATCGTGACACTAGTAACTAGTCATCCGTGCAACGATTTCGTAGGAAGTGGCCATTACCTGGTGCCATCCCTTAATGCTTGTACTGGGCAAAGTTCTCGGCAAGCGAAGAAACGACCCGCTTTACTATAAATTCCAGATAAGCCGAGCTTTACCGGTGGCATGCAGTTAAGGCATCGCTGTTTCTCTCTCTCTCCCTCTTTCTGTCATAGAAGAGAGGGAGAGAAAATGCACAACCCAGAACTCGCACTCTCTCTCTCTCTCGATTTGCCCTGAAACGTTGGAAAACAAACAATCCACGGGATTACCGTCTTCCTTTCCCTTGTCGATGGAAGATTAGAATGTAGGTATATATAGATAGATACGTACCTACATATTTAAGATACCTATATATGTATACACAGATTCTGTGTATATATATATATATATATGTAGGGTAACGATACTGAGAGGGAATTGGACCCAACGTTTGAACATCTTTGTCGAATAGTAGTCCATTTCGAATCTGACCTAGATAGAACAAAATTTATTGCTCATTTAACCGATAACTGTTAAATCCCATCTAAAATTTCCCTTGTGTCTATTTAAATCGAATCTGTAGAAAAAAAGATTTTCAATAATTATTAT